>CM053784.1:37292289-37727289 GCA_028749045.1 Cupressus sempervirens | reverse complement strand
AGGATGATGTACCTTATTCTATGTATTTATATTCTTTGAGCTTGTCATACCCTGTGACATGTACAGTGGATGATTGAATATTTGAAATGTAATGAATAGACATTGGACTTATCATTATTATTTCATGTGGATGTTGTACTAGATGGATTCAAGTATGTTAGTTAATTTGGATGTAATTCAATGTTAAGGGATCTTAAAGAATGTAATCTAGTTTGTATGTTATGTTTACTTTTATATGGACATTACTATTGCTTCCGTTATTATGCATAAGTTATATGCGGTATTTACTTTCATGTTGAAAAAAAAATTTCTACCTAACTTAGTGAAATTCTAGGTTAATTCTTTGGATCCCTTGGCGGGGCATTACACAACATCAAATTTAGATGGAAAGAGTACTAGTTTAGGGATAACTAATAATGCTAAATCGTTATTATGTCCCCGACAAGGTAATGAAGAGTAAAGGAAAAGAAGTACAACACTATTGGTAGGGAAAATTTAAATCCTATCACACTGAAACTTTTAAAAAAAATTATAGTTGTAAATGCATTAAATATATAATCAACCATATTCCCATTATATGGGCTATGAGTATGTGCAAATGGTAATTCATTTGACAACTTTCTTTCTAATGAAATTAATGTGTAAAAATCTAAAATCTAAACAACATACTCCATGCATTACTTTGAAAAAGGTATTTGAGATATTTTTTGACCTAGAAGTTACAATAGAAATACTTTTATTATTCTATAATATTTGAAGTAATCTTGAGAGAATGATAGCCATGAACAAGAATCTTCTCCTTGTTAGCATGAATGGAACACTAGAACCCAAAGTCAGAGTTTATTCAATATGTTCAAGTGTACAAGATGATACCAAATCTCTTTCATCATTACCACTAAGAGTAATACCAACTAAATATATTATTTATTTCATTCATAGTAAGATTATAGTATTAGGAAATCCAAGAAATGAAGAAAATGTAAAAAATAGAAATATGCATAAATGGAAGTGTAAAATATGAATAAAAGAATCTTTAAACTCAAGGCCTCACTCACATGGTACATATGCCTAATTTTTTTGATAATGAATAAATTAGATTTTTATTGAATAGAAGACATGATGAAGCACCATGGTTAGACTTTGATTTACCCATAAATATCATAAGGGATATTATCAATAGTATTATGAATTTTCTGGTGTAAGGGGATTATTGTCCATTTAGGGTTAGTACCATGATTGAGCCGAGATAGATAACCAAGAGCACGTTAGACAAAATGACAATGATAATAGACAAGGTGATGTATGTAGGAACAAGGTTCACTATAATAATTATTGGACAAAATTTTTATCAGTCTAGTCACCGCAACAACATGCTTGGTACCAAAGTTTCAACTACACATGAAATCATGACATGAGTTAAATCATATGACCTCATAGGTATGTTTGTAAATAAATTAAATGTAAATATGGTAATATTGAAGAAGGATTGAGAACAAGAGATAAAATTTGGTACTCTACTTGTATGTGTATTCTTATATGTTAATAACATTTTTCCCCTATATAGGAAATGTACAATAGAATGAAATAAAAACTATTATATATTAGATCAAAAAATGTGTTGAGTATCTAGGTGATGAATTCAAGAAAAATATCTAGAGCTACTTCAAATAATTGCAACAGAAAATGCAAGAACATTACCAAATACTATGAGAAGTGTTTGATAGGTATAAAGATACTTTATAGAAAGATTCATCTTCCATAATTTTATCTTTCTTAAGTAAACATATCCAATTTTTCAATCTAACCTTCTTATTGCGCTTATCATCTTCATAAGTAGATTCCAAAGCTTTCCAAATTAAAAAAATTTACTTGACTATACCCATTTTGAAGAAGGACTGCCAAAAATATTTCCTTGGAAAGAATATTGCACATAAACATTTTTTTTTGAGGCTCAGTACACTCTTCAAGGTTTTCTTCTTCAACCATTTATTTCTTGTTCTTCGTGATCAACCAATATCCTATACCCATGCATAGAAAATATGTCTTCATCTTCTCTTCCCAACTGTCACTATTAACTCCATCAAACTTAAGACTTTCTTTTCTAAAATGACTCACCCTTGATCTTCTTTATCTATTAAGAGTTTCCTTTAAGGACTTGAAGCTCTGATACCAATTGTTAGAAAGTGATATGAACCATTGTACCAAAACCTCAAGGTGCTAGTGAAGGCCACCCACTAGGATCATAACATCCCACCATGCTCTGTAGTCCCTCCCTTGGCTATATGAGCCTCAGAAAAAAACTGCAATGCTGACATTGCCACCTACTCTAGGACTCAAACCTAGGTGGTTTTGATATTCTTGACTAGAGAGGCTCTGACCACTGGCCTATTAAGCTCTCCATCACCTAATACAAAGTCAAAAAAAATCCCTCTTTCACATTTTAGTTGTAGTTAAGAGACCTGTCTCTACCTAGACCTTATGTTGGATTGGTGGTATGAGGGGATGCCTTCCCATGGGACGCCTATGTTTACTTTCAGTAAGAGGCTTCAACATGTGGAGCTTGGATCTCTTCCTATGAAGAATTTTCCAGGGAAGCTGCCAATTATTTTTCTAATCCCTTTACTAGGGAGGATCTTACTACTGGGTCCAAGGAGTGGGCCATCTTGGATTGTATCCTGCACTTGGTCTCTGTTGAGATGAATGGGTCCCTCTGAAGTCCTATCTTGTTACCTAAATTGGAGAAAATTGTGTAAAATATGAAAAAAGGTAAGGCCCCTGGCCCAAATAGATTTTTGATTGAGTTTTTTCAAGAATTTTGGGAAATAACAAAGTTTGATCTCCTAGACGTGGTTTAAACATAGAAACCAATAGATGCTAAATTCTTTGAATTCTACCTTCTTGGATCTCATACCTAAGAAGGAATAGGCTACTTGGTTGGATGATTTTAGGCCTGCAATGTTATTTAATGTTGTCTATAAGATCATCATCAAATTTATTGCTAAGAGACTCAAACCACTCCTTGGTTCTTTGATCTCTACTAAATAGGGTGGATTTGTTGAAGGAAGAAAAATTATGGATGGGGTTGTGATAGAAATGGAGGTTGTTCACTTTGTGATTGTATCTAAGGAGAAAGATATGTTCATTAAACTTGACATGGCTTTTGGTTTTGATGAGGAGTGGTTGAATTGGGTTCTTAGTTGTGTGACCTTGTCCTCCTTCTTATTTCTCATTAATGGGGGATCTTCAAAAAAATTTGGTGCTTCTCAGGGGCTTTAGCAAGGGGACCCTTTATCTCCCAATTTATTCATTATCATGGCAAAGGGTCTTGGCAGATTTATAAAATCTCAAGTGAGGTAGGTTCTTATCCAAGGTTAGGGTTGACAAAAAAAATTTCCTTCCTACTCTCATCTTTAGTTTGTGGATGACATTGGGTTATTGGGCATTGCTAGAATCATTGAGGTAGTTAATTTTAGGAAAGATTTGGATATCTATTTGAAAACCTCAAGTTACAGAATTAATGATGATAAATATTCCATTTATTTCTTTAATACTCCTCAACTTATTCGGAGCAAGATTGCAGGAATTCTTAGATTTCAAATTGGTTCCCTATCTTTGATGTACCTTAGGGTTCCTTTGTCCTTGGGATCTCAATGTAGATGCTACTTGTAGAGGGTTTTGGATAAATTCTAGAGTAAGGTTAGTCACTAGAGTTTCTGATGGTTATCTTTAGTTGGGAGAGTGGTTCCCCTAAATACTATGGTGTAGTCTCTGCCCATTTATAGGTGTTGTGTTCAAGTTTCACCTTCCAAATTTGTGAGGGGTTTTGATGCTTTATCTCGACAATTCCTTTGGTCTAGTAGGCTTTTTTCATTTCCTTGAAGCATAGCCTAGTCAAGTCAGAGTCTATGTGAAATCCAAATCATGTTCGAGGCCTTGGTCTTAGATTGATGGCTCTTGTTGTCATGGCTTTAGCTGTCAACCTGTACTGGTAGTGGTGCAACAATTAGGATCAAGATTGGGCCAAGATTCTTACCCACAAGTATTTTTGTTGTGTTGATTGCCTTGATGTGCCACAAATTTCTTTGTTGGGTAAGGTTTTTGTATTTGGGACACTCTTAAGAAGGGAGCCAGGCTTATTAAGGAGGGTCTCTTCTAGATTTGCAATAGAGGCTTAGATGCTCTATTTTGGCAGGACCCTTGGGATGGCCACCCTCCCATTCTCTCTAGCTTCCCCTTGTTTTGGTCTCTTTGCCTTAGTTTTACTAATTACTAGATGGTTTAAGGTGGATCATTTTAAGGTTGTCAAGCATATGGTTTAGGTGGTGGTGACCTACTAGAAGGACTCTCAAGAGTGACCTGTGGGTAGTTTTGATGAGGATTGTCTTCTTCTTTCTAAAGCTCTAAAGGGTAGGTTTTGCAACTCCCTTAATGTGAGGGATGTTTTGGCTTGGAGTCATAGCCCAAAAGCTAAATTTACTATGGCTCAAGGCTATTCTATACTTGATAGGAACTTAAATGGTCTAGCTAAGGTGTAGTGGTGGAAGAAGATTTGGAATAACTTTTCTTAGCCCAAATGTAATTTTTCCTTATAGTTGTTGGCTCGAAAGAAATGCCTCACTTGGGAGAATCTTTGTAAATTAGGTTTTCATGGATCTTCTATTTTCTTCCTTTCTTTGAACAATGAGGAATGTACCTCTCACTTGTTTTTTCTCTGTCCTTTTGCGAGAGAGATATGGCATAGATGGTGGGAGGCTTGGCGTCATGGTTGTATTCATGCTACCTCTCTAATTGATTTTTGGGAAAGTGATTGGAGAAAGATCCTTTATTATCCAAGGTATTAATGAGGGAATCAAAGTCTTTCATAATGATCTACTTAAAAGGAGGCTTACATCTTGTATTTTTCTTGATATTTATGTTTTACTTTCAAAGTTGTTTTCCTTTGTAAAACTAATAATTTTTTATGTTTATTCCTATTGAAAGTGATTGACATGGGGTATATAGTATGTTTCATTAAGGAGAAAGAATAGATATTTATTTAATGCATAGTGTATTCAAAAAATTTATACATTTTTATGGATCACTAATTTATTTCCCATCTTAGTAACTCAAAATGTTCTATTACATGCACAACTGATATGATCCTTACTAAAGTGTCTTCTTCCTCCCAATACTAAACTTAATTTCCTATGATCACTTCATCTATCTCCCAAAAAAATAGATGACTATATTAAGTATAGGTCAATCTATCCTCCTTAGTATCTCCCATAGGTTTGATTATATCTCCACCCCTCCTTTATGATCTTAATGATCATTCTACAATAGCTTATCACAAAAGATTGTCAACATTTTATTAAACCCATAACAATTATATTTTGTCTTGAAATAGATGATTCGATATGAAAAAAACATATATCTCCTTTGTCTTCACATTGGGATCTATGAGAACCATTACACCAAGGCTATGATAGTCTATTTGGGTTTTAAAATGGTCATAGATAAAGGGTTGGCTATGATTTGAATCAAAATTTACTCTATAAATATTATAAATTCTCATTAAGGAGTTTCCACCCCTAGTTGGACTATCAAAAATATTAAAAAAAGATGATTTGAATTATTTGAAGGGTTCAATGATAACTAACGACCTCACATGTATTGTGAAGGGAACTGAGCTATGGACCAACTTTCTAATATGGTTGTGAATACTTGCCCTAGATTGTAGTAGGAGCTAAGAATAATATCTTAATGAAATAGAGTTAATTTTTTTGTAATGATGCTCATGGGTGGTAATTTAATCTATAAATTTGGAATAATACCCTTGACATAAACATGTGTGATCATAGAGAAACTTAATTACTTTACCTTTGGGTGTAATTTCTTTTCCTTTTGTTTCTAGAGAAATTTTTTTTTTTTGTAGGGACTTTTATTTAATATAATGGGAAGGGAAGAAATAGAATGGAACCAATTGTTTATGTGATATGAAAAAACATTGGGTCCATTCAAAGTGTTATCTAATCTAGTGGTTTAATATGATACATTTAGAAGCTCCATGGAATTAATACCCTAATTATAGAGGCTTTCAATAAGGGTTCAAGGGATAATATTAAGCATGCTTACGGTATAGATTTAGTGATTAATGAGGACCTCATTTTGTATGTCTTTAATATTTAGAGCACTTGTAGAAAGTTTTATTAAGTGAAAAATTCAGCTTCTAAGATGGTGGATATATTTTTCCTCCTAGGTGAAAGAGAGAAAGCGTTAAAAACTAGTTATGGCCTAGGTTGTGATAATATTTTTTTTTGAATTTATGATCATAAATTATAGAGGATATTTTATTGTATGTGACTCTTGATGGAAAGTCTCATTATTTCAATTTATTATTATTTTAAATCAATTATGTTTTATCTTTCTTCTTCCCTCAATCATAGCATGATATCTCATAAGAAGAGTTCTTTATCTATAATTTTTCATGAGGGTCTTATTTTATTTCTCATGCAATATGCTAAATCCCTCCATATTGAAAAATTTCCTCCCCTTAAAAAGGGACTTGAATTGAAGAAAATTATTAGGCTTCATTATTAAATCTCTTATTATAAATTGGAATATGTTGATTCTTATGGAGATGTGATATAGTTGATATAGCTGATATGTTGATAATGTGACTCTTGATGGAAAGTCTCATTTCTTCAATTTATTATTATTATTTTAAATCAATTATGTTTATCTTTCTTCTTCCCTCAATCATAGCATGGTATCTCATACAAAGAGTTCATTATCTATAATTTTTCATGAGGGTCTTATTTTATTTCTCATGCAATATGCTAAATCCCCCCCGATCCCCGCCCCCACCTGCCCCCCCACCCACCCCCCAACACCCCCCCTCTAAAAAAAATTATGGATATACTTGATATGGCAGTTGCTACTAATGTGGAGTTGGATGTTGCTGATGTGGTTGAGATCTACATGATACTAAGGATCTGTATCTTCTTGGTCTAACTTTAGTTAACATAGATGAGGATTCACATGTTGGTAACTTGGTTTTAAAGTTTCATGATGATATGAACTTAATTTTTGAGGATATTTCTATTGTTTTTTGTGATTAATTGCAAAGGTTGTTGGTGAAGCATTATTTTCAGTTTGTTACTAGGAGTGAGTGTGTTGATTGGCTTGTTGAGATTCATTCAATTTAGATATTTTTATGGATGAAGAAGAGATGGTTGGTGTGCATATTTTTTATTTTTTCAAGGATGGATTGGAAACCTTTAGTGAAGATGAACATGGTTGAAGATATTTATTTTGGCATCAAAGTATGAGACACACTTTTCTATCTACCTAGAGAGTCTAATGCATGAGCATCTTGCATCATAAAATAAAGGACATAAATTTTTATTTCTTAAAAGGGAAAATAAAGAAAAAATGAAAGAAAAAAAAATGTGGAGGAGAGAAAATGTGACAAAAATCAAAAGAAAAATAATAAATAAATTTTTAAAAATGGAGAAAAGATGGAAAAAGGTATTTAATAGGTAGCATTATTTAATGTAACTTATGGCTTGAGGGTTTATTTAATGTAACTTGCTAGACCAACTTGTGGTTTGGTTTGGTATAAGTAGAGGGTCTTTTCTTCTCATTATTCCTTATCCAACATGAAGGAGGTTAGCTAGAGAGAGGAGTAGCTGAGCATAGTGCAATTTGTGAGTAGAGATAGTAGCTATAGTTTGTGAAACAAGAAGGTTGCTTGGTGGCTTGCAAGCACAAGTTTAGATTCTTCTTGGGGTTTTCTACCAGAGTGTCAATCTAGGCTAACTAGGATTTGGATCTTGTGAGATCTTTTAGAATTACTATTGTAATTGCTTATGTATTTGGTTGTAACCTAGAAGGCCTTACAACTGGGCATATTGGATGTAAATTTTACAATTCTATTATGAGACCTTAATTTATTTGGATATTAATCTTTGGGTTATTTTTATATTTCCACTATATGATCATTTTTTGTGGGCAAGGACATCTCCTTTGGGGATTCACCTGCCTTGTACCACATCAAAATATATCTCTTCTCTCTATGAGATATCATCCACCCTTTCTCAAAATCTAGAACAATGTAGTTAGCACCCGAAAGATCCTAAAAATGGGGTGGCACTAGATTATGGAGAATGTTAATTCTATTGACTTATGGGAAGATCAATATATTCATGATAACCCCCTCATGCATACTAAATTCTTACCTCTACGTCAAATGTATACTAGATTGTGTTTTCATCGAACTTGAAACTTTATCACCCGTGACAAACAATAGAGTACATTTGAGAACATTGACATAAATGAGTTGGGGCTTGCTTGGTATCTAAAGGACCTTCTCTTGACCTACAGGATTCCCCTCACCCTAGTTGACGACTCCTTGGTGTGGAAACTTACACCCTTGGGGCATTTCATGAATAAGTCTTCTTATCTATGTTGTCTGGGGGGAGAGCTGGCCCAAGCTGATTGGTGAAAAGCTTGGCACGCTTGGATCCTACCAAAGATATAAATTCTTCTAGTGGACAGCTTTGCAAGGCTTGATACTCATTATTGATAACCTCTAGTGTAGAGGGTATCAACTCACTAACTACTTCATTTTATGTCTCCAAATTTTGAATTTAGTCCACACCTTCTTATCCACTACCCCTTTGCTATGGATGTTTTTAGGGAAGTCCTTGCCTTATGGGAGGTTTTGTGCTATATGGATAGTGAATTGAAGCAATTTTTTCACTAGGATGATCCAGCTACCTACCCATACCTCAAAAACTTATGGTCAATTCTCCCCTCATATGTTTCATGAAAATTTTTGAAGGAGATGAACAATAGGATTTTTAGGGAATCAGCCACTACCAGCTTAGTGGTGGTCCCATAGATTATTAGGCTCCTAAAAGAACACAATGGGAACCAACATTGTAAGTCCCCCCAAACCCCTTGAGTGGACTTCATATCAAATGGGCATTGGCTTGGAATGTTGGCTCAATTGTGGCACAATTTGATAATTCCAAAGTCTTGGCTAGAAAGGAGATGGTGTGGAACCCCCTCCTGAGTCCTAGATCAAGCTAAATTTTGATGGTTCAACCATGATGGATAATGTTGGTTTTTGAAAATGTAGGAGGGTTTTCAATTATCCCACTAAGAAATTGACATATGTAGGGGCAACTAACTCCCATTTTATACATGCCATTTCTAACAACAGGCCAACTATAAGGCATGACCCTTCTTCTACTTTAGGCTCTACTAAACCTAGGTGGGTAGACCTATAGATTCTTAATATGGTACTAGTTATCAAAGCATACACTAAATCTAATGTAAAGAAGCTAAAAACCCCTAAATCTTCTATACATAACCAAGAATCACAAGCATGAAATAGCTAAGAACATAACGCATGAAACTAGCAAGCTAAGTGTGGGTTAACATTGACTAGCATTCAACATAAAAGGGAAAAATAATTTAATATGTTGATAACAACAAGACCCAAGTATGAGCAACATAACTTAATGATCCTATCTCTGACTAGTGCCTTAGCTATTGGGTAATTAAAATGAATTACAATAGTACATCTCCTAGAAACCTCTGACATAATTCCTACATCAAGATCCCTGATCTATATTTTATCTTGTGAATAGACATCTGCTTCATATTTGAATCTCATACTCAGACAATCATTTCATGAAATCAGTAAACCCTATGATAAACACCAAGCAATTACATGCTCTTTTTTCCATAAGCAAGGTACTTCAATCACATACATCACTAAATGAGATGCAACCTAATCTATGGTCTTTGATCAAAAACTAGAAAATATTACAGATCCACAAATAGGAGACAAGATTCAAACTGAATTTGAAACCATTACTGCTCTTTATTTTCTTTCCTTGAAACCAAATACATGAAATGTACAGAAATTAACTCATAAATCACCTAACAGACAAGAACTATCTTCATAAAACATAAAATGTTGTTCAATACAATAGAGAAATGATGGGCGTGTGGCTTTCATAGCCTAAGTAGAGCTCCAAGAACTGAAAATGAAAAACCAACCAACCCCTTACAATTGAAGAAAAATAGAAAGATATAGACAAACATGAATTCCCAAATCTAATATGCAACTGACATTTGTCCACTTGAAATTCCCTCTCTTAGCAGCTGAACAACCTCTTTCTTCTCTCTTCCATCTTGATTTGATCTAGTTTTTTATCATTACTGTTATTGATGTGAGAAATATCTCCATTGAAATGATGAAACCTTGATGAGTCATCAAAATATCAGATTACTTACTGAAATGCTAAGAAAAAATTGAGCTTTTAATGAATGAATCTGAAAAAATTTGACCCTAACTGCATTTCCACTGCCTTTTAACCATACCCAGGTTATCATCATGCTAGGAATCAATTCTAAACTTCCATACCTGAATATAGTTGCAAAAAGGGAACTTGATAGAATACCTCGTGTAGAATGAATCACTGGAATTCTGTGCAAAAACCAACCCCAAAATCAAAAAATTTAGTTTCTTATGATTTTGGCGGTATATGGCCTTCAGAAGTTCAGGGTTCCATTCACAGATTTTCAATTAAAAATGAAAAATTTTACTCCTTGTATAAAGTTTGGACTATACGAAAATTCCAAACTTTATTTAAAAGGTCTGCACGTGATTCCAGAAGGAAAATAAAATAAAATTAAAATTTTATTTTGAACCTCTTAAATTTCCTCACAATTCCATTCCGATCAAACTTGGTTTGATCATGCTTGACATGTGTCATCTTTTGATTGGCTCGAACCTCAATAGTGCCACATGTAACATTCTGACTAGATATCCTCATCAACGCCACATGTCATCTTCTCGCTAATTCACCATGTTATCTTCCCTGCAACTTTCCTTTGATGATGTAGTGACATCCGTTGGATCTTCCACATGGCACAATTTGGTGCATCATTGGAAACTAATTGCCACATCATCTTGTCTCAAAATTCATGCCATGTGGCACCTTTTGGTTGGTTAGGAACTCCACATCAGCACCACATCATCCCCGCCATGTCAACATCGCTATCTTGTCATGTTAACTCTTGTGCATCTTTTGCTTGGCAAGATAGCGAGGGTCGCTCAATTTGCCATGTGGCATGATCTGATGCACTGGATTCCACATCAGGCCTTCTCTAGGAGCATGTTCGTTCAAAAGTTTGTCTTTGACTGTGTCGATCTAACCAACTGGGTCCCACCTGCTCTTGCTAATGCTTTTCAAAAGCATCTTTCTTTTGAGACATAGATCTATTGTCTAAAATAGTATTTAAACACTTTATTGTTTCCACCCACAGGCCATGTGGGATATTGCATTTTTACTAGTTTTCTACCTTGTTTTATGCTTTCATTCCATTTCATCATTCTGCAAGCATGGTCGGCTTCTTTTTGATAGTGCTTGAATACTTTGAAGTGGGCATATGGATCCTTCACTTTTGTGCAGGGTCTCCTTTTGCCACCTTCTCTTTGCATTTGTGTCATTTCCATTGCTGTTGCCTTGAAAATTTAAAGCTGCTGCCTCATCTCTCTGCTTTGGCATGATCAACTATCTGTTTCATTTGTGTAGGATCTACTCTTTTCAACATACAATACACCATATTTCTTATAACCTGGCCTATTAAACATGGGAGTCTCCTTTTTAATGGCGTGTGTGGGTGTTTTTTTATATTTGTCTACAGATTAGGCCCTTTGAAGGCACAAACTCCCTTTAGATTTGTAAAAATGGCTAACTGTTGCTTTATGCTTGTTGGGTGTCTTTTTGTGAGCTTCCTCTATATCTACTGTTGCTGCCCCTTTCTCCAACTATAGAATTTTTTCCCTTTGTGTGACTCTTTATTGCATGAAATCTTTGTTAGAGGACAATTCCCTCTGTTTAATCCTTTTAAGAAATGACTCCATTTTAATGGCGTAGGTTCTCTGCTTGCTGATAGCATATTTTTTGCTTGTTGAGGCATGGGTATCTTAGCGTGGGGAGATCCTTGAACCTGCAACTTCCTTTTTGCTTTAGCACTTTCCTTTTAAAAATGTGTGGATCTTCTTATGTACTCTAGCTTCCTTTTTCTCTCAAAATCGTTGGCTCTATTATGGTGTGATGATCTTCTTCATCCTTTTACGTGAGCAGAGCTCTTCATGGCAAGAAGATTCTCCAGATGCATAAGATTCCTTTGTTTTGAGATTCTTTTAAATTGCGTCCTCTTCCAACTTTGACTGCCAATTTCATTTTTAAATGCATGGATGCTTTTTTTCTTCTTGTCACTACCTCCATTCACTGAGCTCCTTCCATCTACATGGGTTTCTCTATTATGTTGCGCTTAGTCTTTGATCGAGCATCTAATGTACACCCACAGATATACCAATCCTAACACTTGGTTGCAATTGTTCCCACAGCATGCGAACAACACCTTCAATTGAGAATATATTTTTTTTTAACATGATCCTTCGTACTACCTTGGGAGACTAAATGTATTGCTTTTTCTGTAGTAATTTGAGCTTCTGCTAACCTAGACTTGAGAAGGCCAAGAAAAGGTGGGATGCATCTGCCAACCAATACTTTGACTTGCAATTCATCCTCCCTATAGAGAGATCCCAAAACTATAGCTACTTGAAAATATTATCACGTGAATCAATCAAATCCAATAATTGCTTCAATAAATTCTCCTTGTCTTGCATTGTGATGTAACCTTTCCCAACTGTTTGATGCATACGACAAAACTAGATAGGATCTCATCGAAATCTTCCATATTATTGCGATCTCTTAATCCTATCTTGCCTACTAAACAAGGAGTTGCAGGCTCTGACTCATTAGCCTTTGAAATTGGTAGTACCTGTTGCCTTGAATATGATTGCTCACTTCAATATCCCCAACCTTTACCAACAAAAATAACAACATGGATTAGTAACTTGAAAGAAAAGGTTTTCTCAAAGAACTCTTTTAGAGATTTCCATGTTCTATAAACACCATCCTTTTTACCAAGAGCACCATATAAATGAATAATATAATCATATGCCTGGGTAAGAACTTTTGTCATAAGTTGTAGTTTTAAGTGAATCCTCAAGCTCCTCACCATTCAGATGATGAGAAATCAAACTTAAATCAACATCATATTTATGAATTATAACCAGAAAAAAAAAAAATCCAACTTATCAATTTGGTGCAATTAGTCGGGCCCCAAAGTGGGCTTGAAAAAAAAAAAAATATTCCAAACAACTAATACTCCAAACTAGTCCATTGATTATCTCAAACTGACTGGAAACCATTTTGACCACTGATTGACCGTTAAAAACCTATTTCAATTATTTCTGCACCACTGTGAAATCTTTGTCAGGAGGTTCATTGCCCGACTTCAAAAACTGACATAAGCACCTGACCGAGCTCTGAAACTCAAGATTTCTATTCTCTCTAACATGTTGAACAGGCCTGCTAGATCTCATTGCATGATGACATTAGGGTCAAAAGATATTGACCTTCGAAGTTGCCAACTTAAATTCACCTGCAGGTAAACATGTTAGAAAACTAGAAAGTGCATTTGGAAATGGCCTGGAAAACTAGACATATGGGCACTTAGGGATCTAGAAACTGGGGCACTGGTTCATTTTCATGAGGGCCTTATGGATCTATGATTTGGGCTCATGATGGAAAACAGTGCGCAAATGGGGATCAGTCAAAGTGGGCTACTTGGATTTAGCAGACTAGAAATAATGACAGAAAGTGGTTTTTTGCAAATGAAATTGACCTGAAAATGTGTGCATATGGATTCGTCAAGACTTAAAAACTGACACACTTGGAGAATTTTTAGAGTATAATGTAGTGGTACAATCCATTTGACCTTGAAAATCACGGATCACAAGTTATGACATCACGAATAGGGGTACCAAACAATTTGTATTAAAGGATAGAAATTGCATTTGGAATCACGTTTGAAAATTGATGAAATGGATTTGTCATAGGTTGAAACTTGAAACATGACAAGTCTTTGACATCTATAATGCAACTCAAAAGGATTTTCAGCATTTGGGTCAACTGGACAAAATTTATAGCATGTCAAATAGGGCTTCCTAGAACTATGTGCAATGTGTGAATGCATGAAAATAGTAACTGACCAACTTTGAGGGATTAAAAACCTAGTCAAACAGACTCAAAATGACTCAAAATCTAAAACATAGGTTCTTAGGTATGGATACTAGACACTCCCAAAGCGATGAGTCCTAAAACATTTTTGGGTACAAGATATTCAATGGAAAACAGAGGCTCCTGTCACTTTTTGACACTTGGGATAAAATGCAGATTTGATGGATGCTCAAAACAGGACTTCACCAAATTGCAAAGAATGGGAATTTAACTTCATGGATTGCATGCATATGTCAAATGAAAGGTGTTAAACCACTCAAACACCATCTAGGCCTCAAACTGACAAGCGGGTACATATGCACTAAAAGCATTTATAGGGCTCAATTTCCTCAACAGTGCTCAAAATTTGGACTACAATTTTGAGCGCCAACTGTGGCTCTCTCTAGGGATGCATGCTCCTTTTAGGCATGGCAAGATTTCATATCTTTGGGAGAGGCACACCACACACCTAAACTTCAAAAACTTCTCTTGAATAGCTTTATTGGAAGCAAAGAACTACTACACCTCTTATGTACAAACAATGCCCTCGAGCCACTAAACTTAGAAATTTTTTTTACCTCTATCATATACTTGATTTTCATTCATGTCTTCATGAGGTAAACTATGATTATCATTCTCCTTTGTTTCACCAATCAGATCAACATATTGAAACAAATTACTTGGCAAAATGAAACAACTTCCTTCATTCTCATAATACATACATATATTAGCATTAGCTTCTACCTCATGCTCATTATGAGAAAACAACTCAGCATGCTCATAATTACACAAACTGAACTGAGAATCAAAATCCAACAATGATTCATGCATGCTGATCAAAAACACAAAAACCTCATAATCTACATCATTGACCAAGTTACATGTACCAAAAACTTGCAACTCACCTTATGTCTTCAGATGTGAAGAATACATGAAATCTGATTGTTTCCTACTCGTAGTCATGTCATTCACTGAATCAAATTTATTCTCCACCAAAACCTCTTCACATTCTTCAAATAACTGATTAGTTAGCAAGCATGAAAACTCATTCTGAAAGTGATGATCTATATTATGTTGATCACAATCATTTTCTTCATCTAATTGAAAGTCAGAATACACCTTGAACTTATCTTTACAAGACTTATCAACACATGAAGAAAATCTATAACCTAATTAACAATATTCATTGTTTTCCTCTTCATCATATGAAACATCAAAACAATGTTCAGCAAGATCAACATAAAAACAATATGAAATAGCATTAACCTTCACTTCATTAACATTCTCTACATTTAACAAATCGTCATGTGCATAAATATTTAAGGTACTATCATCTACACCTCCAAAATTTGATAAGGATTGTTCGGATTCCACATCTCTTTCTACATTAAACTTTGGAGAAGTAACTTGACTGAATGAAGAAACATTATGATGAAAAATATGAAAATCCTTAGAAACACTTACTTGCTTTTCAAAATCACAAGCCAACAAATTAGAGATTTCGTCAAGGTTTAAGAAGACTGCCTCACAAATCTTCTCCTAGCTGTGATTATCATCTAGATGACATAAAGAACTTACAACAACAAAATAATTAGTGTAACAATCTAGAAAATTAGTATTATTACAACATTCATTCCTATCATGGCAATCACTACTCTTACTACTGTTACAAATTTCTTCAACTTCATATTCACTGTAAAAAAAAAAAATTTCACTTTCATATCCATCTTCATTATGTTGATTGCAATTACCTGATTCATTAACATTTGAATCCAACTCTTCACATTCAGAAGATAGATTATCTTGCTCTACGAACTCATTGATTTCATTACTACCTTGGCTTTCAGCACACTCATTATCATCAAAAGACATAACATGAAATCCATAATCATCATTTTCCATCTCCTCAATGAATCTTTCAATTTGCAAAATTCTTTGTAATCTTATAGGTGCTAGCCAATTGACTAAATCGGGCACTAGAACATCAAGGATAACACTAGGTAGAGAAGATTCCTTGGGTCTAGAATGAAAAGTCATCTTACTGATTATTGATTTAAGACTTAAATAACATTGTTCGGCACTTAAACCTTGAGTACTTCCTACCTCAATTCTTATAAGATTGACAATCCTTTTGTAGACAAGTATATTCAACATAGCAATGTTATTATTCACAATTTCCAAACTAAATCACTTAATAGAGGCAACCATTTTTTCTTAACACTTGACTTTCATGAAAAGAAAACATGAAAACCAAAATACCTCAAGTGCTAATGCTGAAAATTGATCTGCTGACTTGGCATAGGTGCAAGATTGGAATTCCTTCACACCACTGATCAAACTTTGTAGAGTCACCACCTCCCTTGCAAGAGGAATAAAGAAATCACAACTGTGATTCACTTTTTACACTTCAATTTCTTATAACAACAAATTGCAAACAACACTTTAAAACTTATCAAGAATTTAAAACTTACTTTCCAAGATCTATCAACAGTTTTAGATCTACCCATACAATTGAATCCTTTAAAATTTTGCAATGAAATCAATAAGGAACAAACTGGTATAGAGATTTGAGAGTCGCTACTCACACTTTGTGAGAAATAAAACATAATTTGTTACTTGACAAATCTGAATCAGACCTTCAATGTAGGAGAAACTTGTAGATCATTATTATCTTGAGAAGAATTTACTCTTTATAAATGAATTCTTGACTCTGAAACTTTCTCAACAGCACTTGCAAAGACTGAACTGATTGAAGATAGACTTATAACAGTCATAGAACACAATTTATATCCAGTTTCAGAACATACTTCTGATTATGAATTAAGCTTAACTGGGGAACATGAAACTTCAGTAAGGAAATAAGAAACACCTCTTGCCATATATATACTATATCCAATCTATTTCATGCTAGAGATTTTGGTTCTTTCTAAATGCAACTCCCTAGTAGAGTCACCATTTTCAACATGCCATTTCTAACAATAGGCCAACTATAATGCACGACCCTTCTTCTACTTCAGGCTCTGCTAAACCTAGGTGGGTAGACCTATAGATTCTTTATATGTTACTATTTATCAAAGCATACACTAAATCTAATGTAAAGCAAATAAAAACCCCTAAGTCTTCTATACTTAGCAAGGAATCACAAGCATGAAATAGCTAAGAACAGAACTCATGAAACTGGCAAGCTAAGTGTGGGTTAACATTGAATAGCCTTCAACATAAAAGGGAAAAATGCTTTAATATGTTGATAACAACAAGACCCAAGTATGAGAAACAAAACTTAATGATCCTATCTCTGACAAGTGCCTTATCTATTGGGTAATTAAAATGAATCACAACAGTACATCTCCTAAAAACCTCTGACATAATTCCTACATCAAGATCCCTTATCTATGTTTCACCTTGTGAATAGATATCTGCTTTATATTTGAATCTCGTACTCAGACAATCCTTTCATGAAATTAGTAAACCCTGTGATAAAAACCAAGCAATTACATGGCTCTTTGCTCCATAAGCAAGGTACTTCAATCACATACATCACTAAATGAGATGCAACCTAATCTATGGTCTTTGATCACAAACTAGAAAATATTATAGATCCACAAACAAGAGACAAGATTCAAATTGAATTTGAATCCATTGCTTCTCTTTATTTTCTTTCCTTGAAACTAAATACATGAAATGTACAAAAATTAACTCATAAATCACCTAATAGACAAGAACTATCTGCATAAAACATAAAATGTTGTTCAATACAACAGAGAAATGTTGGGTGTGTATCTTTCATAGCTTGAGCAGAGCTCCAAGAACTAAAAATGAAAAACCAATCAACCCCTTACAATGGAAGAAAAACAGAAAGATATAGACAAATGTGAATTCCTGGATCTGATATGCAACTGACATTTGTCCACTTGAAACTCCCTCTCTTAGCAACTGAACAACCTCTTTCTTCTCTCTTCCATCTTGATTTGATCTGGTTTTTTATCATTACTGTTATTGATCTGAGAAATATCTCGATTGAAATGATAAAACCTTGATGAGTCATCAAAATATTAGATTACTTACTAAAATGCTAGGTAAAATTTGAGCTTTTAATGAATGAATCTGAACAAATTTGACCCTAACGGCATTTCCATTGCCTTTTAACCGTACCCAGGTCATCATCATGCTAGGAATCAATTATGAACTTCCATACTTGAATACAGTTGCAAAAATGGAACCTAATGGAAAACCTCATGTATAATGAATCAGTGGCATTTTGTGCAAAAACCAACCCTAGAATCAGAAAATTTAGTTTCTCACGATTTTGACAGTATATGATAAGACATACTTTGCTTAAAAAGTATCCCGGATATGGCCTTCGGAAGTTCAGGGTTCCATTCACAGATTTTCAATTTAAAATGCAAAATTTTACTCCTTGTATAAAGTTTGGACTATAGAAAAATTCCAAACTTTATTTAAAAGGTATGCACGTGATTCTAGAAGGAAAATAAAATAAAATAAATATTTTATTTTGAACCTCTTAAATTTCCCTCACAATTCCATTTGGGTCAAACTTGGTTTGACCATGTTTGACACGTGTCATCTTTTGTTTGGCTCAGACCTAAGTAGTGCCATGTGTCACATTCTGACTAGACATCCTCATTAGCAGCATGTGTCATCTTCTTGCTACTTCGCCATGTTATCTTCCCTGCAACATTCCTTTGATGATGTCGCTATATCGGTTGGATCTACCACATGGCATGATTTGGTGCATCGTTGCAAGCTAATCGCCACATCATCTTGTCTCAAAATTCATGCCATGTGGCACCTTTTGGTTGGTGAAGAACTCCTCATCCCTACCATGTCAGCATCACTATCTCGTCATGTTAATTCTTGTGCATCTATCGCTTGGCGAGATAGTGAGGGTCACTCGATTTTCCATGTGGCATGATCTGATGTACTGGATTCCACGTTAGCACTTCTCTAGGAGCATGTTCATTCAAAAACTTGTCTTTGACTGCGTCGATCTAACCAATCGGGTCCCATTTGCTCTTGCTAATGCCTTTCAGAAGCATCTTTCTTTTGAGACACATATCAATTGTCTAAAATAGTATTTAAACACTTTATTATTTCCACCCATAGCCCATGTGGGATATTACGTTTTTATTGGTTTTCTACCTTGTTCTGCGCTTTCACTCCATTTCATCATTCTGCAAGCATGGTCCACTTATTTTTGACGATGCCTGAATAATTTGAAGTGGGTGTGTGGATCCTTTACTTTTTCACAGGGTCTCCTTGTGCCACCTTCTCTTTGCATTTGTGTCATTTCCATTGCTGTCGCCTTGAAAATTTAAAGCCGCTACACCATCTCTCTGCTTTGGCATGATCAGCTTTTCATTTCATTTGTGTAGGATCTTCTCTTTTCAACATACAATACACCAAATTTTTTATAATCTTCCCTATTAAACATGGGAGTCTCCTTTTCAGTGGCATGTGTCGGCATTTATTTTTATTTGTCAATAGATTGGGCCCTTTGAAGGCATGGAATCACTTCAGATTCATAAAAATGGCTAATTGTTGCTTTATGCTTGTTGGGCATCTTTTTGTGAGCTTCCTCTATATCTATTGTTGCCGCCCCTTTCTCCTATTGAAGAATTTCTTCCCTTTGCATGACTTTTTATTGCATGAAATCTTTGTTAGAGGACAGTTCCCTTTGTTTAATCCTTTTAAGAAATGACTCCATTTTAATGGCATAGGTTCTCTGCTTGCTAATGACATCTTTTTTTCTTCTTGAGGCATGGGTTTCTTAGCACGGGGAGCTCCTTGAACCTACAACTTCCTTTTTGCTTCAGTGCTTTCCTTTTAAAAATGTGTGGATCTTCTTATGTGCTCTAGCTTCCTTTTTCTCTCAAAATTGTTGGCTCTATTATGGTGTGATGAGCTTCTTCATCCTTTTGCATGACCGGAGCTCTTCATGGTAGGAAGATTCTTCAGATGCGTAAGATTCCTTTGTTCTGAGCTTTTTCTAAATGGTGTCATCTTCCAACTTTGACTACGAATTTCATTTTCAAATGCATGGATGCTTTTTTTTCCCTATCACTACCTCCATTCAATGAGCTCCTTCCATCTACATGGGTTTCTCTATTATGTTACGCTTAGTCTTTGATCCAGCATCTAATGTATGCCCACAGATCTACCAATCCTAACACCTGGTTGCAATTGTTCCCACAGCATGGGAACGACACCTTCAGTTGAGATTTTTTTTTTTTAACATGATCCTTTGCACTACCTTGGGAGACTAAATGTATTTCTTTTTCTGTAGTAATTTGAGCTTCTGCTGACCTAGACTTTAGAAGGCCAAGAAAAGGTGGGATGCATCTGCCAACCAATAATTTGACTTGCAATTCCTCCTCCCTATAGAGAGATCCCAAACTATAGCTACTTGGAAACATTATCACATGAATCAATCAAATCCAATAATTGCTTCAATGAATTCCCCTTGTCTTGCATTGTGATGTACCCTTTCCCAACTATTCGATGCATAGGGAAACACTAGATAGGATCCCATCTGGATCTTCCATATTATTGCGATCTCTTAATTCTATTTTGCCAACTGAATGAGGAGTTGTAGGCTCTAACTCATTAGCCTTTGAAATTGGTTGTACCTATTGCCTTGAATATGATTGCTCACTTCAATATCCCCAACCTTTACCAATGAAAACAATAGCATGGATTCGTAACTTGAAAGAAAAGTTTTTCTCAAAGAACTCTTTTAGAGATTTCCATGTTATATAAACATCATCCTTTTTACCAAGAGCACCATATAAATGAATAATATAATCATATGCCTGGGTAAGAACATTTTTCATAAGTTGTAGTTTTAAGTGAATCCTCTGGCTCTTCACCATTCAAATGATGAGTAATCACACTTAAATCAACATCACATTTATGAATTATAACCAGAAAAGAAAATCCAACTTATGAATTTGGTGTAATTAGTTGGGCCCCAAAGTGGGCTCGGCAAAAAAAAAAAATCATTTCCAGACAATTGATACTCCAAACTGGTCCATTGATTATCTCGAACTGATTGGAAACCATTTTGATGACTGATTGACTGTTAAAGACTTATTTCAATTATTTTTGCACCACTGTGAAATCTTTGTCAGGAGGCATGTTGCCTAACTTTAAAAACTGACATAAACACCTGACCAAGCTTCAAAACTTAGGATCTCTATTCTCTCTGACATGTTCAATAGGCCTACTAGATCTCATTGCATGATGACATTAGGGCCAAAAGATATTGACCTCCGAAGTTGCCAACTTAAATTCACTTGTAGATAAACATGTTAGAAAACTGAAAAGTGCATTTGGAAATGCCCTAGAAAACTAGACATATGGGCACTTGGGGATCTAGAAACTGGGGCACTAGTTCTCTGTCATGAGGACATTATGGATCTATGATTTGTGCTCATGAAAAATAATAGTGCACAAATGGCGATCAGTCAAAGTGGGCTACTTGGATTTTGCAGACCAGAAACAATGACAATAGTTTTTTGCAAATGAAATTGACCTAAAATAGTGTGCATATGGATTTTTCAAGACTTAAAAATTGACACACTTGGATAATTTTTAGAGTATAATGCATTGGTACAATCCATTTGACCTAGGTAGTCATGGATCTCAAGTTCTGACATCATGAACAGGGGTACCAAAAAATCTGCATTTGTTGACACCAGTAAAAGGATAGAAATTGTGTTTGGAATCACGTTTGAAAACTAATCAAACCTATTGGTCATAGGCTGAAAGTAGAAACATGACAAGTCTCTGACCCCTACAATGCAACACAAAAGGAATTTCAGCATTTGGGTCAACTGGTCAAAGTTTATAGCATGTCAAACAAGGCTTCCCAGAATTATGTGCAATGTGCGAATGCATGAAAATAGTAACTGACCAAATTTGAGGGATTTAAAACCTAGTCAAATAGACTCGAAAAGACTTGAAATTTGAGATATAGGTTTTTAGTTATGGATACTAGACACTCCCAAAGTAGTGAGTCCTAAAAGATTTTTGGGTGTGAGATATTCAATGGAAAACACAGGACTTCAATTTTTCGTGTGCGTGAGGACAACACCCTTCATAAAGGGATTTCTTGGCAATATTGTATAATGATATGCATTAATGGTTTGATTGTTGTGAGTGTTTATTACTGCCAAAAAAGGATGGAGAGGGTGGTTTTGGTGAGATATAAAGAATAGTCTATTATGTATCAAAAAGACAAGTTGTTGAATTCATGCACAAACTACAATTAGCAATGGTCATTTATGGATAGAAAGAGATTGCTCACACATGCCACAAAGGGTGATTTTTTGTTATTCAGGAAACCTTACAGACTTATGATGGTTATGAAATTCCTTTTCATTTTAATCATTAAGGATTTTCATTTTATATTTGTTAATTGCCAAACCTACAAGAAGGCTATGTCATCAAAAGAATTAGTGGCTGAATTGGGTGATGATGTGGGCACTAGTGATTGCATTGAATGAGTGGGTGTGGAGAAATGTATCCATAGTAGCAAGGTGACAATCCTTTACTTGCAAGAGGCTAGCCTATTACTATATATGGATGGTATGGTGAAACACAACAAGATTTTATTGATCTCATTCTTCTAGACTTGGAAGGAGATAAAGGTGACTATCAATGGAATTGGATTTTAAATCTTCGAGGAAACTATTGCAAGGTTTGTAGATTTTACTATGGAAGGAAAGAACTAGCAGAGGAAAACCAAGTTTAATGAGGAAGTAGTTTTTGAAAAAAATTCTAATTCGAGGAAGAAATAGTGCAAATGTGCGGTGGTTTTTTATGGGAAGCCCTTCCTAAGCCTCTGGTTGTCATCTTCTATGTGATTATGTGTTATATTATCTTGGAGGACCACTTTTAGGTACTATATTATTACCATTTCCCTATTCTAAATCACTCTAGAAACCTTGAGCATATTTCCTTACCTATTCTATTGTTGCATTCACTAGAAGATTGCATTTATAAGGCAAGGAGGAAATATTTGGAGGGTAAAAATTTCTACCTTATCCATCAAGGGCCCATGAAAAACCTATATATCTAGCATCTAGCCCAAAACCTTTTGCTCTTGGTTAACCCTATTTCCTCTGTCACCCCCCAAGTCTCCTTGGACCTTGGCCCTAACCCTAGCCACAAAAAAATCAAGAAAACCCCTAATCTTGAAATCAAAATTGACCATGAGGTTAAAATTAGTGTTATATAATCAAATTTGGACACTAGGAAGGGTACAAAGACTACCATAAGAACACATATCTAGTTGGAAGATTTTAAGTCCCCTCCCAAGCATGACTCCAACTCTGATTCTTCTAAAAGTGATGTCAAACATACAAGAAAGAAGAGAATACCCCGGGTTTAAGCCTGCCCCCCACCCTCTTAGCCCCTCCCATATCTATAAAACCCCTGAGGCTACCCCATCTAGAAGTAGGGGGAAGATATCACGTCCCCAAGGAAAGAAACCCCCAAATGATTTGGGAAGAAAGGAAAGAATAGCCATAGTAAGGTGAGACTGGAAAGGATTGAGTAGCATATGAAGGACTTGGTAGACAATCAAACTAGTATCTACTAGAGATTTGAAACTTTGGTGGAATTTTTCACCAAGTTCATGGACTCTATGGTGACTGCCCTTTACTTTTGTAGGTGAATAAAGAGGAGAAGGACCCGAGCAAGGTAACTGTGACAACCCCATCCATCTATGGGTTTTGGGTAGAAGAATGGTGAAAGAACATTCTGCATAAACTGGTTAAGGTGGAGGTGGAGGATGTGGACAAGGATCTGCCTGAGGAAAATAAGGAAGAAAACCATGGGCAGGAAGAGGGAAGCTAGCCCTGAGTCTGGTGTTATTTTTTGTTGTTATTATGATCATGTTTATGAACTTGGTAGCCCATGGGATTTTAATTTTATGCTTATCTTGATCAATGAAACTAATAGAAATGATTTTTTTAGGTACTACTAGTTTATTTTATAGTCTTTTATGCATATTTGTTTAAGGATTTAGAGTATTGTTAATTCAATTATGTGTAGGAGTTGATGAAATCTAACTTTGTAGTCGCCAAGATCACCTACATGCAAAATAACTTGTTGAAGGGAAACCAAGAAGGAAGAGGTGGAGCTTGGAAAAGCCCTAAATGGACATGAGAGAGAAACAATGCAAAACAATGAAATTGTATTTACAATGAGAATGCATTTAGAAAATACAAAGAGAGAGCCCAAATATAAAGGCCTCATGGAAGATTGTAGAACAAGTTGGAAGGTGGTAGAAGATAAGGTTGAAAACCAAGCATCCACAAAAAGGTGGAACATGCTAGAAGGGAACAGACTCTCATGTTGTCAACAACTCATCACTACAACTATTAACTACTAAATAATAAATAAATGCATTAACCTAAGTAAGCTTAAGTAAATAGAATAACTAATTAATAATTAATTATTTATTTACTCTAACACCCCCCCTTAAGTGCAACTTAGGGGAATTCCTTAAGCTCACAAAACTAAGATGAAATGCATAATGGGTCCTGGCAACAAGGCCATGTTAGGTACCCATGTACAATGCAAAGAGATGCAACCTCTAAAAATGGGGAATGAGAGATAACCACATGGGAAAAACCCTCCCCTAAAAAGAGGTAAACATAGTGAAGAACTAAAGAAGCCTCCAACTAGGGGAATGTCCCATAAAATAGGAACAAGGAATGATCATGAAGAGCATCACTAAAGTAAGAAGAAGCCACAAAAAAAATACCATCAGAAAGAAACTACTGATCTGAAGAACCACCATGGAAGAAGAAGGCACGCATTGAGTGTGTCTATATAGTAGATGATCCATCGCACCAAAATGCATAGGTAATCAGCCATAACAATTAGCTCATAGATAGGTTCAACCACTGAATACATAGTACACACTATCAAACCATCAAACCATAGATGCATTAGAACAACAACATAACCCCCCCTTAATGTAGATGGGGTGAGATGATAGGCAACTAAGAAGGTGGGCCAAAATCCTCTATAGACAGAATCAAGAACGAAGAGAGAGGAAGAGGTACAAACACCTATAAAGACACGATCACACTGACACTTCATGGGGCTAATGTCATGGAAGGGACACTCACTTGAAAAAGGGAGAAGGCCTAAAATAGAAAACAATTATCCCCCCATGGTGCTTTGTAAGAATAGTGCATGTACAACTGTCTCAAAAATAATGTTAATGAACCTAAAATGCAAAAGTGGCACTTTATCATAGGGCATATACAAAAGTTCTTACAAATGATGTCTACAATGATCAAAACAAGAAAAAAAATGACACAAAAGATAGGACAGCCCAAAACAAAAGAAATCATGCCAGAAAAATGGTCCTTGGACCTAAAACACCCAAGATATCCACCATAGAGAAAAAATGCCAAAAACATGATAGAAAGAGCATGGGCCAAAATCTAAAGAAAAGAAATACATTTCAAAGAAGGTGGTAAAAGTAGCTTTCCAAAAGTATAACATTTTCAAATAATTAACATGGGACACAAAAGATATGCATGTCACGATAAAAAATAGAACTTTAGACTTCAACTAAAAAAATGGGGAACAAAACTACATCAAAACCTAAAAATACCTACACCAATGTCTCCACCTCAGAACCAACTTTCTCATGCTTCTTTCAGATCGGAAAAATACCTTCGTATCCTCAAGTTATGACCCAAAAATTGAAGGTAGGTCCAAAATGATCCTAAAGGAGAGGGATGACATCATGATGACATTAGCAGATTGTAGGATTAAAATTAATGGCCTATAGTTGTCAAGGCAAAAAAGAAGCCATGTGGCATACCACATTGTAGGTCCACATAGCAGCCACATGGAAAAGATGATGTGGTAGGATGTGGTAAATGCCACATGGCAATGTGGCATGTAGCACAAGTGTCATGTGTCACCCCACGTGGTGCTAACTATGCACAAACTATGGCTAATTGGGAAAAAGGAATGCCACATGTCAGAAGACCAACCGCTAAGCTATCCTTGCAGAGGAGAGCGACGCGTGAGCTATGACTAGGGCGAAGTAGTAGGATCCATCATAGAACTGGGCTAAGCAGAGGAGGAGTTGGGCACAGAGGGGGCATTGCCTTGTGTGAGTGGAGCCCTAGCCACCATGGCCCAATGATGGTGCTACTAGTTGCGGTGGCTTGTGAGCTAGATATGGGTTATGTGGCGATGGTTGTTGGGTGGTGTGGTGGTAGCCACCTAATGGGCTACCCAAAACCTCCTTTTTCTTATTTTCTAAATGCTCTACATCCGTACAACCGTACAAAAAGGCTTGCAACTAAAAAAAAATTGCCTCCTAGAGCTCTATCTCCAAAATCAACAAATTTGATATGAATCCTGACTGAAAAACACCTTTCAGATCTTACAACAGTGTCCGTTTGGGCCCAAAGTGCTCCAAAAAAATGCTCTTCCCCCAGATTGAAGAAAAATGCATAAATAAACTAGAGTTTGTGTTTTCAAATTGCGGATTCAAAAAACCTTCAACGAAGTAGTAGTAGGGAGGCTCTGATACTATGTAAGAGTTGATGAAATCCAACTCCACAATTACCAAGATCACCTACATGCAAAATAACTTGTTGAAGGGAAACGAAGAAGGAAGAGGTGGAGCATTGAAAAACCCTAAACAAACATGAGAGAGAAATAATGCAAAACAATGAAATTGTATTTACAATGAGAATGCATTTAGAAAATACAAAGAGAGAGCTCGAATATAAAGGCCTCATGGAAGCTTGTAGAACAAGCTGGAAGGTGGTAGAAGATAAGGATGACAAACAAGCATCCACAAAAAGGTGGAACATCCTAGAAGGGAACAAACTCCCGTGTTGTCAAAAACTCATAACTACAACTATTAACTATTAAATATTGAATAAATGAATTAACCTAAGTAAACTTAAGTAAATAGAATAATTATTTATTTACTTACTCTAACACTATAGACATATCTTGTTTTTTGAAGTTAAAAGTTGGTATGAATTAGATGACAGGGAGGTAACATCCAACTGATTCTTTAGTTGTTTTGTACTTTGAGGTCAACCTTCCATATTTTTGGCATCTATCTAATACTTCAAAAATAAATGAATAAGCTCATGATCTTTTATTGCAAAATTTTCAAGTTTCAGGGCCCTTCCTTCTTCTGAAATAACCTTGTCAAGTAAGTTTTTTTGTGAAAAAAGTAAAACATGTTTTAGCAATTATGACTATCAGTGGTGTTAGGAAATATAGTTTTTAAGTGTGAATCACTGTGAATATCAAGAAAAATGAATAAGATATATTTTTTTTACACATAAAGTGAATATTTATGTAGTTTCCTACAAAGGAACCCTTTATACCAAGACAAAATCATGCACTACAAAATATGTGGAATATTATTTATTATTATTGTGAATAATATTACTATAATAATAGCATCACAATATAGCTCCATTTTACTTTATCTAAATAGAAATTAAATGATAATGAATGATGATCATTAATATTTACCATTATGTCATACATTTAATTATGAATATTTTGTTCATTTTGTAACCTGTTTTTATAAGGGAATAATATTAGACCATGTAGGGTAATATATTATGAAAATTCATTGGCTGTTGAGGTTCTTCTAGATCCCTATTGGTGATAATATTTTCAAAATATTTCTCTATAAGTATATTTTAATTTTAAATTTAGTTTTGACTAATATCTTGGGAAGATTTTATAGTATGGGGTTTCCCTACTAAAAGAGTTTTAAGAACATAAGTATCTTTTTCTTGGTATTCAAACTCTTTAAGTTTCTTTTAAAGTTCCTATTATTATCTTAAAGATCTAAGGACTCATTTTGGTTGCAGGGATGATAATTGTTATTCTATGAATCATTATTTGAATTAGAAATTTTCTTTATGTTTGGTTAGACATAATAAAAATTGGAATTTGATGCATTCTTGCTAGGGTTTGAGGTACCCAGTAAATCTATGTGCATGGTAGAGGAATTGAACTCACCACCTATTATCACCCAACATATATAGCACCATTCCCATCTATGAATTTCTTGATAAATCCAACCAACACTTGACCTGAATCAGGCAATATAGAAATTATAGAAACTTTCCCTCTAGTTGAGGGAACTTCCATAGAGAGAAATTGCTTGTCTGAGATTGGCCTTATGAGCAATTCAAATATTTCTTTGTCAAATGCATCTCTAGTTTGGACAAGGTTGATTCTTTCAAATATGTTTTTCTAGCTAAGGGGGGAATATTGTGCTCACCAGTTCTAGTGGTCACTCTTGAAGTTGTAGGCAAGTGCACAAGCCACAACATATTTTCTTGTCTTTCTAAAATTATGAGGATTTATTAGAGGTATATATGGACCTTTTTTTCGAAATTCACATCTCATATTTGACATTGTCTTGGCTTTCTCTATAAGAAATTTCTATAGAAAAAAATGTGCCAAATACATCTAGACCCATAGAAAGTCATCAGTGGGACAGTTAATTTCAACATTTGACTAGTCATTTGAGTTGAGCTATGTGCATAAGTGGCAATGCACATATGCTTTAAATTTTATTCACCCTTATTAGATCAAATGTAAAATATCTACATCCTTGACTATAAATGAGTGGTTCAATCTATTTTTGTTAAATTATCAAAAGTAAAAATGAGAATAGAAATAACTCTTCCAATAATAGGTATTTTTAGGAATGGACATATGCTCGTTTTAGAGGAAAAATGGGAATGTGAATTCATATTCCCAATTATGATTTTGCCCACTGAATAGTGAATACAAAATATATTTATAATTTTCTGTTCCTATTCATATTCCAGCAACTAAACAAGCCCTAAGTGCACATTTGGCAGCAGGAATGCAAGTGGAATATGCATATATAAATTCTTAAAATTTCAAATTCTATTTTTGGTTACACTGAATTGGAATTGTGAATAGGAATATAATAGGAATGTGTATTCCAATTTTGGCCCAAAAATGAGCATTTGCAATTCCACCTAATAGGTGGAATACGTATTCCTATTCCTATTTTATTTATTTTAGAAAACATAATTTTTTGGTTCCATAAAATCCCCATCAAATTCTAGTTGAACCAAATAGAGAATAAGAATATGTATTTTTACATTCTAATCTAGGATAACTATTCTATAATAATAATTCATATTCCCATATTTCTATTCCCCCAGCCAAACGGACCCTAAGAGAGTACTTTCATAAGTGTCTTCTCAAACACAATGTATGAACTTGTTATCCTACCTTAGCTTGCTTAGTGTCAGAATACATTAGAATAACTCAAAGGTGGGAGGCACAAATCTATTATCCAAGGTCCAAATGTCCAAATAAAACTTTTCAACACTTAGCAAAACTCATATACATATAAATCCATATTATATATCATGCATGCATCAAAAAGTTCCATCAACTTAGTAGGTCACTATTGTAGATTAGAATCAATTTGCTGAAATGTAAAAATTAAATACCAAAAAATCATTCACACATTTTGACACAATGATTTTATGTGGAAACCTAATTTGGAAAAAAACACTAGTAACATGTTATTAATTTTCACTCTTCTAAAGTGATACCCTATAATAGGCCAACCCTATTGAATGTTACAATACACACTATTAAATATGACTTGGTTAAAGGATTTCAATCACCCTATTAGGAGCAAGGCTTCTTAGAGGACTTTAGAACATTCCATTAGAATGTCACTTGGTTAAAGGATTTATAAATGACTGTTAGGTAAACCTTAATCCAAAGGATTTATCCTAAACCAATACAATGATTAGAATGTAATAGTAGGACTTGACCTAATAATAAATCACAACTCATTTGTAGATTACAAATGTTTTTTTTCAGTTTTCCATTCTGCTTGGTTTTCATACACTTCATCTTTGATAGCTTTTTCACCCTTCAAGCATTCATCCTCTAAAGCTTTCTTGCTTTTCATGCCAAATGTAGACTCTTTTGTTTGGCCACCATATGAAGCAACACCCTATACTTATTGTTTCCCATGGATTCTTCCACATGTCAATTGTTTCTTCAAGCCTTCTATCCCATTATAAAGAGAATTCAAGTCTTTTGTTTCTTAATCACAATTGTCCATCTTAGGTTTAGGTTAAATTCATCGAATCCTCCCACTTTTCCTTTTTGTTCCCTCTAGAAACTTCTTCTACAATCCTATTTGAATTCAGCTCAAAATGGTCTATCTTGAATTCTATGCCTCTATCTCATCAAGCTTATCTGCCACATGCTTTAGATAATCCAAGAAAGAAAGTTTGTTAGCTCAAATTCAGCAAATCTTCGATGAAACTCTAATTGTTCTCACTTGGCAATAACTAGCTTCTAATGCTTGACACATACTTTTTTTATCAACATCAACTAAAATTCACTTTGCATATACTATAATTTCACTTTTGTTTGTACTAATCAATTTTCCACTTGACTTGAGTGAAAATCTCTTTGTCTTTTTTAGGTTAATGTAAATCTCTTTGACTATATCTCCCTCTTTCTCTTTTAATGCATATATCCCTCTTCATTAGGTATTCTCCCCCTCTTTGACAACAATGCCAAAGAATTGTCATCTCAACATGTAGATGTTAATAATTTAGGTTCTCCCGATGTCACCTTTCTTGAGACTAATCTTCTATTCTAGGTCCTTAGCTACTTTAGGTAGGTCCTAAAGTAAGATCAACTACATCAAATCTTAAAATATGACATTCAAATCAGTTGATGCAAGAAACTTCTCCTACTTCTTGAACAATTTTAGATAGGGGTATCAACCCTAGTTTACCTCTTAGATACTCATGAACATTCTTAGATAAAGCTTTTGTTAATATATCAGCTATCTATTCTTTTGTATTCAGATATTTCATCCTCATTTCTTTGTCTTGAATTGGATCTCTCAAGTAATGACACTTTATTGAAATGTGCTTTTTCTTTGTATACATCATAGGGTTCTTAGATATGTTAATAGCTCTTATATTGTCACAATAGAGTATCACAGGTTCAGTAATTTCATCCCTCATTCCTTTGAGTAGTTGTTTGATCCATATCACATTTGTACAATTTACTATAGTAGCCACATATTCAATTTTAGTACTAGATTGTGATATATAATTTTGTTTCTTACTAGTCCATGAGACTAATCTTTTTCCTAAGAAAAATGATCCACCAATTGTACTATTTTTTTTGTCAAATTTCTAGCCTAATTAGCACTTGTATAGGCTCTCAGTTCAAACTTATTATTTTTCTTTTAGTGTAGACCATAGTCTTCTATGCCTTTTAGATATCTCTTTCCTTTTGATTGAGATCAAATGATTCTACTTATGATTTTCAGAAAATCTTGCAATAATCCCAACAACTGATGTAATGTCAGGTCTGCTATGAACTATGTATTGCAATTTTCCAATCATAAGCCTATTAAAAGTATGGTTTACTTTAGAAGATTCATTAGCATTTGATATTTTATGTCATGTGACCATAGTTGTGCTAACTGGTTTTGAATCCTTTATACCAAAAGTTTCCAATATTTATTTCACATACTTGGACATCTCTCCAAACATGGACATATCAAATTCTTTCATCATCTCATCATCAAATGTATTACACAATACATTTTAGCCTCCAAATATGAAATCATCAACACAAATCTTATCATTACCTCCTTCAGTATTTAAGTAAAAGTTATTGTTGTCATAAGTACTCTCAAAACCAATCTTCACAAGATAATCATGAATTCTCTCATAACATGCTCTAGGAGCTTTCTTCAAACAATACAAAGTTTTGTGTAATCTACATACCATGTTCTTGATGTTTGGATCAAAAAAATCATTCAAGCTGCTCAATGTAAACCTTTTCTTCTAGTATGTCATTTAGAAATGTAGATTTCAAATCCATATGATAAACTTTGAAACCTTTGTATGCAGAGTAAGTAACCAAAGTTCTTACTCCTTCTAGTCTTGAAATAGGGGCAAATATTTCTATGTAGTCAATTCCTTCTTCTTGAGCATACCCCTTGCAAATTAATATTCCCCTATTCCTTGTGACTTCAACATTCTTATCCAATTTATTTCTATATAGCCACTTGGTTCCAATAACATTCTTGTTCTTTGGTCTAGGTACAAGTGACCAAGTTTTGTTCTTCTCAATTTGATCAATCTCTTCTTTCATGGCTTTACTCTGATCATCATAATCTAATGCATCCTTCACTATCTTAGTGTCAAGAATTCTTAGAAAATATGTACCAGTTCTTAACTTGTTCCTTGTCATAGGTATGGCTTCTTTATATCTAATAATTTGTTCAATAGAGTGATGTATTCTACCTATTAGAATTCTTTAGAATAATTGAGTGGTGGGGTGAATCAGTTATTCAAGGTCCAATATGTCCAATTCAAACTATTTACTAAATTGTAGTAGACCCATTCACAATACCATTCATCCAAGCTTTTATCTTTTATCCTAGCAAGTTATTGTGAATAAATATGCAATAATGAAACACATAACACAGAGATTTACATGGAAACCCAATTTGAGAAAACCACCAGTAACATGATACCTTCTTTTCTCACCCTTCTAAAGTGATGCCCTATTAAAAGCCTTCCCTATTGAAGGCTACAACACACTGTTAAATGTGAACCTATCAAAGGATCTCAACACCTTGTGAGGAGTGTGTCTTGTTAGAGTACTTTAGAACATTCAACTTGTAATGTCACCCTATGAAAGGATTTACAAAAGGTTGTTAGGCCCACCTAATTATATAGGACTTTCAATTACCTTCTCAAAGGCTTCACCACCTAGACATTAAGCTAACCTATTAGTATAGGATTTCAATATATAATACAATTACTAGAGAGTATTAGAAAGTGTTGACTTGATACAATTTGAAACTCAAACTTGCAGATCTCAGATCACACTTCAGCTCTTCAATCTTGCTTGGCTTTCCTTTCTTGTCTTCTAATAGCTTGTTTACCCTTACTAGTTTTGTCTACTTGAGTCTTCTAGCTGTTATGCCAATGCAACTATCTCCTTGTTGTTACTTGATCAAATCAGAGTCTCTATGATCTGTTCTACCTCACTTGTGTCTTTTCTTTAACAATTAACTCTTGCCAATTCTTAGCCCACTCTTGGATTGGCCTAACCACAATTAACCATAATCTTCCCTTTTTTTTGATCTCTAACTTATCTCTCCTTATAAAGAAGTTATTTAGTTCATTTCTTGCTCATTTATTTCTTCTTGTAACTTTAATTGACTAGGAAAGAAATTATGTAACTTTCCCTCCAAATTGTTCATTCGAGAAAATTCATGACAAATCCATTTGCATTTGCCTAAAATTAGTTAGTATAAAACTCTGTGACACCAGCTCATTATCCTTATCACCCAACTAGTTCACAAAATTCAATGTAACAACCTTATCATCTCTAATCTTGCGAATCCTTGACTTTTTAAATAATTCAGCAACTTGGCACTATTGAAATACTGGTGCTTGCCACATACTATGTTACTTAGTATCAACTGTGTTTAATTGATGCTTGAAACCTAAACAATTTTTCTCAACATCCACTATATTTTACTAATGCTCGGCACTTGAATATTTTCACTTGGCACCTGAAGAATTTTTACTTAGAACCTAAAGGTTACTTGGCACATACTAAATTTTACACTTCCTTTGTTCGAACTGAAATTTTTCTCATCTTGAACTAGCTTGCTCTGCTTGAGCTAGCTTGCTTGACACTCACAGATGAACTTAATTAATCTTTGCAATTGACCTTGTTACAACTTACACTTCTAATGTATCTAAGTGTATCCATCCTTTGTATCTTATAATATGTCATCAATACACTATTTCATCAATGTCTTAGCTGATCCTTATACTTCATTACAACAACATAACTTCAACCTTTTCTCTAGGTGCTCTAGTTACATCTTATCAATTAACTCCTTCTTGTCAATCAACTAAGTGATAGTACTTGGATCATTTAATACATTTTCATTCTAGCAAATAGCAAGTTTGACATCAATGACAAAACAATGATTGAAAACATTCTTTTTCAATTCCATCATTCATCTATCAATGATCTTTTCAATCATTTTGAGCACTGACATACTTTGAAAATTTTGATTCTTCTCTACTTTCCACAATGGATCTTTCAACTTCAGAATCACTTTATGCTTCTCTATTAGGTAACTCAACATTTCTTTCATGTGTACTAATCTCAGTATTAGAATGTACTTTAGCTTCTGACTACAACTCAATTGTTGAATGCATCTCGACAATCATTGTCTTTAACAAAGTAGTCACTAAGTCTTTCTACTATGGATTTCCAACTTATTTCACAACTTCATCATCACTCATGTCATCATATAAATACACAAAATTTTGTAGTCTTCAAGTCCCTTCAAAGGTTTTATTTCATGTAGCTTTGTATATTCATCAAATTTCATATTTGAACTTTCAAGAACTTTGTTAGTGTTAGTATTTAAACACTTATAAGCTTTATTTCTTATGGAACAACCTAGAAATATACCTTCATCACTTTTAGCATCAAAATTTCCATTTCTATTATCCTTAAGAATGTAAAATTATCTTCCAAATACCTTAAAATATTTTACATTGGGTGAGTATCCATACCATAGTTCAAAAGGTTTGGAATTTGTACCTTTCATGAATTGTACTTGGTTCAAGGTATAAACAACAGTACTGATAGCTTCTCTCCAATATTTTAAAGAAACATTCTTCTCCATATTGAGTGTTATAAAACAATCCATCATAGATCTCTTTCTCCTTTTAGCAATCCCATTTTGTGGAGGTGTCCTAGGTGTAGTAGTCTGTCTCTTGATTCCAAATCTAGACTAGGTTAATGATAATCAATTTATGGGTCACAAGTCTTGACCTTAAAACTTCATCCTTCCATGTTTGATTAAAATAATGATTTGATTGTTACACTTCCAAACTGCAAAATGTTGCATGACAAATTTTATTGCATTTTTTGCAATTTTTACAAATTTTACACAAACTTCAAATAAAAGCCTCTGCATACCTTCAAAACTATACCACAATATGAAAAAATATTATAAGACATATAAATGGAGATTTTTGGTCAACTCACAATGTTTGACCAATTGTTGACCAACCTTTTACTTCCCTATAGGGTAAAAGCATAGACCTGTGTCACGCTTTTGTAAAGGAAAAAGGCTAATAAAGTAATAACTATTCCCCTTCAATGATATAAAATGTGTATTATTATTTAGAATTTGAATATGAAGTAAACTAATGAAATGTGTAGAAATGGTTGAAGTTTAGGATTAAATTTTTTAATAATTATTTGGAATAAGAAATGATACATTTTGCTAACTTTTATAGATAATTTTTTAGTTGTTGAAAAATGTTGAAAAATTAGGGGTTTAGTTCACACCACAAAACTATATGGAAATAAACATGTTTCTATTTGAACTAAGACTATGTTATAGATAACACATATAGCTAGAATAATCAACAATAAAAAATGACTTGAGACCTATATTTTCTCTTTTATAGTGATTCAAATTTCAACTCACCCCAAATCGATAGTTTTCATCTCCTACCAATTTTTTTAAAACAAATCTATTCTAACTAGAAGATAAATTATACATTTTGAAAGATAATTCTCTCCTCTAGAACATCATATAATTTTTAAATTTTTTTGATATGATTTAATATTTTTTTCTTTCACAAAATAAACATTTTTTTAGTGTTAAAATACATGCTTGTAGAGCTTTTTAATTACAATAAACTATATCTAATTAAAACACTATAAACTCGATATGAGAATATTCTTGACTTTGAGCTCTATAACATAGTTTTTTAAATTTTACTAAAAAAAATCATAAAAATTAGTAAGAGATATTGAAATGTTAGTTTTCTAAAATAATATTATTTTTTTAGCAGTTGGATAAAAACCAGTATAAAACATGCATTTAATAAATATTTCTAATTGGAAAAGTGTGAGACCATATATAACTTAGCTAAGATAAATTTATCTAGATCATATGTTTGAGAAAAAATGATTTTTGGATAGAGATAATCAAATTTAGTCATTTTGATAAGTTAGCATTAAAGGTGCACAACTTTGTACTTTTACCCTATAATCTTATGACAACATGTAAACAACTTTCCTAAATACATGTTTGAGATTGTCTACACTATCTTGTGTCAACTTGGATGCTCATTAATCACCTTCTATACTATCCTACCTAGTGTTTGACCACCTTATTTAGGACCTAGGCACCTTGCACTAGGATCTAGGATTTTGTTGTCTTGCCCTTTTGATCGATGTATATGTATCTATGTATAGATGTATATACATATATAAACATATGTATATGAATATATGTATGTATGTATATAAATAATAAAAATTACTCAACAGGTAGTATGGCCACAAGCTTTTAAACATAACTATATAAGGAACAAGTTGGGACATTTATAAGTCAATTGGTCTAGTTGTTGATTAGCTAGGTTGATTACAAATTTCTATAGAATTGTCATCAGATTAGGTATAATAAAATGAAAAATTAGTTGTTCCCAGCTAGCATTAACTTGATTACACTATTTCGACCCATTGATTGTTGTCACAATTTTTAAAACATAACTATATAAGAAGTGTGTTAGGAGATATATAGGATAACATCACATTGACTTTAAATTACAACACAAAGATTGTACTTATTACAAGATTATAATTATAGAAAAATGTTTGATTTTTTTGAGTGGGTGTATGATTGCGAAGAGATGTATTAGGTGAGTAAAGTTCACCAGTGGTTATAGGAATATAACTACATCAAAACAATTAGAAACCAAAACTACATATTTTTTAGAGTGAGGAGTTCAAGGGTCTTGATCCCATGTATATCGGTATGTAGGCAGCTTAGTAGGCAAAGTATGCCTCCAGTGTGTAAACACTTTGGACATAGTTAGGTAGCCTTTGAAATAGTTAGGTAGCATGCATTGTCACAATGCAACATACACTTTCTCTGGCCTTACATCATGGATGTAATAGTTTAAGAGCTTTATACCAAGTTGAATCAAGTCTAAAATCAATTCTAATGCTATATTGTTTAAAATCAATGCAATATTTATATTGTATAATTCATCTGATCTATTTAGATGTTATCTATACTGAAGAGATAGTAATTTTATGTTATTTTATTATTATCACTTATATACAAAAAACTAGTAATGCTTGTATGTTTATATTTGTTATAATTTATAGCCAGAATATTGCTTCTAAAGAAAGTCCATGCCTAACAATATGGACCTAGAGCAAAATAAGGAGACAATTGCTAGATTTTCATCTTAGTTCAAAAGAAATGGTGATGGAAAACGTTATTTTTCTTGTAAAAAATAAAAGGGCTTAAAGAATCAAAGAATTCTAATCACAACAACTTAGATACATTGTAGGAAACATGATCACATTGAAAGGAGAAAGAATTTTTGTCCTTTGGTGAATGTGAATTTTTAACTAGTGGAACATGGAGGTGTGAATATCAAAGAAGAAGGTAATCCTCCCATGGAAGAAGATGATCATGAGACAGAGATCACAATTGAAAATGTTGGTATTGGTGCAACTAATAATATGCTAGAGAATAGGATTGAAGATGTTATTGGTGTAACTAATGAAGATGATGAAGATGATGATAGTCATGTATCTAATGATGATGATGATGATGATGATGATGATGACAACCTTGATTTACCTATAATTGAAAAATCATATGAGCCCTTGTATGAAGGCTCCCGAACAAGATTTCTCTCCATTGTATTATTGTTGGTAAACTTCAAGGTTATGAATGGTATATGTAATGTAGCAGTCTCATATATGCTAAGGTATAGTATCATTTTTGTCATCTTCTATGTTAGTGTACCATTAATGTCCTTTATCTTAATATCAATTTTTTTCCATAGGTATATAAGTGAGTGCTTATTACCACCATTAGAAATTCTACCTCACTCTTACTGAGATTTATTGACCATTTTGAAAGATATTGGAATAGAGTATCAAACAATATATGCATGTCCCAATGATCATATTATATATCATAAAAAAAATTAACTTGCAATAGAATACCCTGATTGTCACATTAGTCGATATTGATCAGATCAAATAATGAAAAAGGTGCCTCACAAGGTTCTTTAGTACATTCCCATTAGTCCATGTCTACAATAATTATTCACATGTACTAGCTTGGCACAATTTATGGATTAGCATGCACGCAAAAGAAGTCAAGATGACATTATGTGAGTTCCTATAGATGGTTCTACATTTGAGGACATAGAAGATAGGTGGCAAGTATTCAAACAAAAACCTCATAATCTGAAGCTTTCATTGGTAGCAGACAGTGTCAATCCATTTGGAGAGATGCGATTTGTTTACTCAATTTGGCCTATTTTTGTTATTAACAATAACATTCCTCCTTGGTTGTCTATAAAGAGGGATCACATAATGTTGGAAGTAATTATACTAGGTATTTTTTCGTTTAATAGTCACCTAAATTAATTTATAAACACATTATCAAACTGGTCATAATAATTATGTTTTCTTTATGTTCATTCAACAAGGTAAGTACCAAGTGAAAGATATGAATGTGTATATTGAGCACTTGATTGATTAGTTGTTGGAGTTATGGAATGGGGTCACAATGTATGACATCTTAATTTAGTGCAATACTTGTATAGACTATACATGATCCCCCTAGACTAAATTATTTTTCTGATATGTAAAACTATTAACACATATTTTTCATTCTATTTTTAATTTGTGTGTGATAATTGTAAATATGAATCTTATACTACACATGTCATCCAATTATACATGATCTTGTCGCTCTTTACACAAAGGAAAATTTTTTATGTCCAATTTGTGGTCCAAAGATGAAATCTCACCATTCAAAAAGTTTAGGAAAGTAGGTGTTCAATGAGCATAGACACTTTGTCCACAAAAATCATGAGTAATGAATTGGCAAAAAATATCTTTTCAATGAGAAAGAAGAGATAACATGAAAGCCACAAAGAATGAAACCTCACATGTGGAAGTTGTAATACAATAGAATAAATGATCAAGGTAATGTCATTCCGTTTGATGTAGCTTTTCATATGAAATTTAAATTTGGATAATTTTTTTTGTTTACTAATGATACAATTGATGTTCATGAAGGTTGTCAAGGCATTGATGAAAAACTTGCAAAAGGACTTAAAAGCTATCCTAGATAATTTAGTAGGTTGTCATAGTACAAGCACCTCCTAATCATGCATTTGTTTGATGCTATTAATATTGGAAATAATGTAACAGAGGCACTACGGAAATTATTGTATCGAAGGTGTGACAAACACAAATTGGTCAAAATTTGCAATGACATTGATGAATCCAATCATGCATCAAAGTTTTTCATTGAATCAAACAGAGATGTATAATGGATTAATATGAGTGACATTCCTTGGTTATTAACACAAAAAAAAACTAATTTCATATATGAAGCTATAAAAAACACACTAGAATTTCCATAGGATTTTCTACAAACATGAGTCTTATATCAAAGAAAGGTGGTTTTGGTTTAGGGTTGAAAATCCATGATTGGCATACCTTCGTCAACATAAGTCATGATTGAAAACACCATGTACTTTTGATTGTTTTATTTTATAATACATTGAAAAGATCATTTTATTATTATTGTAGTATGTTTTTACCTCTATCTCTGCCACACAACTTTGATAACATGAGTGTTAAACATGTTATATATGATCTTAGGAAATACATGAAGTCAAAAGTGTTATTTGTCAGATTTGTTGTATTGAAGTCTTATCAGTCTCATTAATATATTTTTGCATGATGAATATTTTCTAGGTGGTTTTCATCTAAAGAAATTAATTAAAAAGACATAAAGAAATGGAAGAGAAAATCCTTAGCTTTTTCATGAGATGCAAAAGTCTCTAACTTTAACTTTTTTTCAATGAACAAGAACACTACCTCATACATCTAGTTGAGGAGATTTAATTGTGTGGACCTGTACCAACTAGGTCAATGCGGATGGTTGAGTCAATTTTTTTGAAGCATTTGGTTTGACAGAAAGCATGTCTTGAGGGTTCCATGGTCGAAAGATATATCTTCCCAAGTTTGCATCAAAGATCCATGTAGCTCACTTTTAGGATCCCAACTCCATGAATAGATTTGAAAGGTAGTTCTTGAGGGGGAAAGGTAGATTGAGGAAAGTGAGAGGTAATTATAATATGTTATTGTAGTTCATTAATTCTTATCTATCATCACTATAAGTTGTTCCGAACTGGTCTATTTATTTTATATAGTTTCTTGTGAGTGAGATGCACTTCATTTGTATATTGCTAACAATCTTGATTTTATGATGCTATGGATTGAATGATCTCAAAAAAATGGTCACTCATTAACATGGGAAGGTGTTGCTTCATTGGTTAAAGAAGCTCATTGTAATGGAGATTCCAATGTTATGCCAATGGCAATTTATCTAAAAAATGGTTTAAGAGGTGGAAAGGTATATATAAGTTGATCTATCATGACCCCTTTGATTAATATCAACTCAAGGAAGGATGCATAATTTTGACATTTTTGAAAAATAACAAGTCAAGCATCATAGAGTAATGCACTACAATGACCATAAATTTCACATAAACAAGGTAGACAAGACTAAGAGAACTTGGAACTCTAGGATAACTACAATGCTAAAGATCACCAATATTTTGCCTAGAAATGACAAGCATCTTCAGCAATCACAAAACAAATACTGTGGTATTTTGGTCAAAATAATTGAGTGCAACTTTAATTCCTTCAAACAAGTTCTATTTAGTACCAAATGGTAAAGGCTACAACTGAATCAAAATGATCTTTACATAATTGTTATTGAACATGATAGTGGATTTACAATAATTAATACAAGGTCATTTGAGCCAGTTGGAAATGAGCCCTATGTTCTTACAAGACAATGTGAGAAAGTGTTTTACTTTGGTGTTCCATATAAATTAGGTTTGTCATTTTTTGTTAGACACAGTCCAAGAGGAAGACTAGTAAAGTATAATGTGATTGAAGAGGAAGATGAAGGAGTAGATGATGATGATGATGGCAAAGATCAAGGAGGAGATGATGATGCTAATGATAGTGAAGATGAAGGAGGAGATGACGATGATGATAATGGAAAAGATGTTAATGATGATGGTGATGATGATGACGATGATCGTAGTGACAATCATGATGTTGATGATGGACATTCTAATATTTGGAAGATGATGGTGATAATGATGATGTTCATGATGATGAGATGGACAAAGAAGATGATCAATGACATGATCAATATAAATCTAATAGGTGTTGATTAATTATAGTATGTTTTTGTAGAGGTAACCAATTGAAAAATATACAATGTTATGCTTTTTGTGATGTATGCATATTGTTCATGTTATGTTGTATGCATAATTTGTAGCTTAAATATCATGTAATTTGTAACTAATTTAAGAAAAATGATTTACATATGAAAGAAACTGTACCCCTTTAATGAGGATCATACAAAGCCACATGGATTGGGAGGTATAAGTTTATTACATTCTTGATTTCTCTTTAACGTTGACATTAACTTTAGGAGAAATTAATCAACATTAGACTTATTTTATATCCTGATATTTCATTCCTTCAACTATATCTCTCATTTGATGGGCTCTAGGTACCACCAAATAGGTATCTATCAAATTTGTCTTCTTGAAGTGAGGGAAATGCATGAATAGAAGAGGACCATGATACATGTAGTAGGTCTACAAAAGAGAGACAACCTAGAGGTAAAAAAATTAGAAGAAAATTCAATAAATTCATGCAATTTTTCCTTTCTTAAGGCGGGTTATGTTCTTATGATGATGAGACAAAGGGTGACATGAAGGTTCCCTTGAGGTACACAAATCTTGAGAAAGAATGGGTACACAAGGAATTACCTCCAATTAACACTACTTATTGTGTTAATGAGAGGATATTATTGGTCATTTTTTCCTTCCCACCAAAATTTTCATATTTCAATTCAAATGTGGTAATGTTCACATATTATAAAATTCAAATAAAATGATGCACAAAAATACTTTATACTAATACTTTAGGTTATTCCCCTTTTTCCTAAGTGTTGGCATGATTTAATATATTTGATGGCCCATATTTCACCCACTATGAGATCCTTTCATAATCCAAATCCATCACTTTTTTTCTTTGTATAAGTGCTCATTCTTTATTTCATGTGACAAAGAGATATCATACTGCATGTATGTGTGGGTCCAAGTCAGTTTGGTGGGCTGTAATGTGACAAGGTGATGAGTTGGACTGAGTTGGCATATGGTAGGCATTTCATTGGCCAAGTCTCTGATATGGTCAGTTTGGTGGGCTGCACATTCTTAATTTCTACTTTCTCTATTAAATGATGGCAGATTTAAGGTCATCATTTATTCACTATGAAAAGTTGCAAGAGAGTTATTTTATGAGACATAGCGATGGCTCGACACATGGATTTCAGTGGACCCTTTCCTGTCAGAGCAATTGGATAGTTGTCATAACATGTAGGGAATTTTTTTATTAGCTAAGATGATGACTATGTAAGGTGTGGGCCAGTTCCTTTAGTGCATTTTACTCATCAATAGATCAAGGATCATCCACAATTGTCACTTTATCACTTTGAAAAGTTGCAAGGTAGTTATTTTGTGCGACATAGAGAGGTCATAAAACATGTCCCCAATGAGCCCCATTTACTCAAATCATAAAAGGTAAAGGTCAAAGCTATGATAATACATTCATGTTCCCATGCTAAAATCTTATAATCCATCGTTAGATTATAGACTCAATTGCCAAGGTCATCAATGTTATGATATGCAACTATCATAACATCGTAGAAGTGTATGGTTATGGGAGATGGTAAGAAGGGTTACAATCTTTATGATATGTGGTTTTCATAAGATCATAAGTAAATTTGAAGAGGTCTTTCAAAGACATGAAGGTAGAGGTTTTTTCATAGCATTAAGGTGATTGTGAGATCGTAAAGAGGCTTCAAGGGGGAATTGATGTTAAGATGGGTTGATGATGATAGTATCACAGAACCTTGGTTGACAATGATAAAGATGTTTCACTTGTTCAAACTGGAAAACAAAAAGTTCCTTCACCAATAGAATTACAAGAAAGGTTCACAAATAAATGTTGAATATGATTGACCTACTAATACATCTAACTTGGCATGCTAATAGCAAGGAAAAAACAATTCTTTTTAATGGTTGATCAGATTATTTGTCATCTACAAATTGCTTTCAACATTTTCCATGCCTAGTAAATGCAAAGGGAGAACACACTCATCACTTGGTTATCCATCTATCTAGTTAGACATTAATGACCACCACTCCTATCTTCTTAGGGTTGTTCTTTTGGGAAAGATACTAGATTTTCTTGCATCTAGGTTTAGTTCAAAATTAGGTTTTCTCAATCTTTAGGGTTATCTTAATGATGGTAGTTGTGCCTTGGATTTTGATGGAAGTTTCTCAATTATGCTTCAACTATAAAAGCAAGTTTTTGAACCCTTTCAAAGGGTTGTCATTGATCTTTCTCTGATTCTCTAGTATGGCTTCCCATGCATACTATTGTAATTTCTCATGCCTCTAAGCCATTGTGATTCTCTATTGTATCTCTTTCATTCATTAACACACTGTGCAAGCCTCCTTTGCTTTTGGCTAATGTTCTTGTTCATATTCTGTAATTTGATGATTGTACCTATTTTGAAATTTTAATTCAATACTAAGTGAAGTGTCTTCGTATAGCATTCTTTTGTTGACTGATCTATATCTAATTTTTGGATTAAGAAAAGTGTGAATTTATATTCCTCAAGGTTATAACTAGTTATTTATGCATTTATGGATAGAGATAAGATGAAAAACTCTATTTTGGTGCATCACCTCCTTAGAATAGATTAGGTAGTTTGCTTCTATGTGTTCCTTCTCTCTTTTTCTTTCCAAGAGTAGTTAGGTGCATCCTAATAGCAAAGGAAGACAACCTTCTCTAGAGTCTCAACCTCACAGTTCAAGTCCCATAGCTTGGAGGTTGTTTCCATGTTTCACAAGGTTGTCCTTAGGTAAAACCTTTGGACAAGTGTTCAAACTTTTGTGACAATAGATATATTTTATAGCTCCATCATCATTACATGGTTTAAGACTAATTTTCATGGATGACATAAAGGTCAATTATAACATAGTTTTTGAATTGATGGAGTAGGTAGGACCTTGTTACAATTACAAAAATTGGATGCAGATAGTTCAATTATAAAAAGTATGGCTAGGTATGCACTGTCAACAAATTATCTACAATGGAAAAAAAATGTTCAAAGTAAAAGACTTGTTGTATACATTGATGGAAGGCTGAAAGAAATAGTGAACATTGTAAGTTTTATATATAGTACATGGTTTGGGTCAACTAATAAGTAACCCAATTGCATTTTCAGGGCACGTGAGGGAAATCATGTTTTGGTATGTGTGATAAAATCTATAAGTTTAGGGGTAGAGTTACTAATAGATTACAATTTGAATCACATCGATACAAAGAAAGTTGCTATCATGGGACTTGTAAATACTATATATGTAAAATTTAAAATAATTAATACTTCCAATTAGAATTCTAATATACAATATACCATTTTAATAATACATTTTTCTTGCTAAGTGGACTATTCCTTTGATTATGGTGATATTTATATATATATTCTTTCTCATAGGGCAACATGGTGTAGGAGCACAATGCAATAGAGAGTTTGGTGGCAATAGGAAGATGGCATACAACATACTAAAAGTCATAATTTTATTATAAAATATAAATGATAATCGATGGGATGTGTTTTTAAGGTTTTCGGCCTTATTTCTAATATTAGTCCTATTTTTCACATATTACAATCCAAATAGAACAAATTATAGTCTGTTGTATGTGTTTCACAAGAAATTGAATGTTGTGACAAGAAGATTAAAAGTTCCTGTCGCCTGGCAGTTTTCTTTGTTTATGGCAGAAAAAAAACCCAGTGTCATTATAACTGATGGAATATCAAAGGTCATAATCATATAACTGACAGGAATAGGAATAGTCATTGTAACTACCTAGAAATGCAATTATAAAAAGGCATGAGTGGTTTAAACAAAGAGATACCAAGGAATGGCAAAAATGTAGTCTCTTAGTTCTTTTGGGTTGTCGACAATCATTTGCCCTTGTTGTAGTTTTCTTAATTTTTAATAAAGTTTCAATTTTTTTGTTTCTATTATTCCTTGGTGTGATCCTCAATCCATGCTATCAGTTATGGAAGCTTCATAGTTTTACTGGGTTTTAACATAGTTTCTAATTGAGTTATGTGGAATGGTTTAAAAGATGCCAATTGTATATGGAAATGTTTTTGATTATGTATCAGTTTTGGTTTTGCATTTTAGAGTCTCATTTATATGGGAATTCATATGTTTTAAAGTCCTTCGGTTTCTATCATATAATAACCGACTAGTTGCAGGAAGAATTTAAGATTCCTATCATTTTATGAAAAAATTAAATTTTTATAGATTTGTAGAAAAAAATGCATGGTTTAGCACATTTTCCTATATTCTATTTTTATGACAGAAAAATAAGAGAAATATATATGGGTAAAAGAGTTCATTATGAATTTATTTGTGATATATGAGTCCTTTGATGTAATCTAGTTGAGTGTTTAATCCCTCCTAGATTTTCCAGAGATGCCTCTGCATCACAACATGGCCTAGCCATTAGATGACAGAGGTAGGGATGTTTCTTCCACCCCTCCTCTACCATAGGTAAACCTTCTATATAAAAATTAATACAATTTTAATTTTACAAAATGTCAGATTATTATACGTTAGTTTCATGAAGGTTTTGGACTTGTTTTGATTTTTTTATTGATTTTTTTTTGTCACAATTTGTTTCATAGGGAAAGGGAAAGGAACAAATTGCACAAGAGCAACTAATTGTTGATAGAGGCAAGGATGTTTCTCCCACCCCTTCTCCAGTGTAGGTAAACTTTCTATGTAAAAATTAAAGCCATGTTAATTTTACAAAATGTCAAATTATTATGTTACTTTCGTGAAGGTTTTGGACTTGTTTTAATATTTTTACTAATTTCTTTTGTCATGATTTGATTCATAGGGAATGGGAAAGGAATAAATTGTATAAGAGAAATTACTTGCTGATATGGAAGCCATTGTATTATGTGATGATGGAGCCATTGTATTATGTGATGATGGAATTGCATATAGCAATGACCCTATTAGCCTATGTAAAAAGACCTTGAAGAACCTAAATCTACAAATTCTTGGGCTTGTCATGAATGCACATCCGACAGAAGAAAAAGAGGGAAAAAAAATTGAATTTTGTTGTAGAGCATAGTGTCTAGAAGTAAGAAAAAATGAGTCTTTTGGTAGCATAATATTCATGAACCGTAATATGTATGTTTTGTTACAAGATTTTTTGAGACCACACCAAGTTCTTGTACCTGACAAGGATACCATTGTATATGCTATAGGTATGTGATTTCAATTCTTAATCATCTAATATAGTCTTAAATGTATATCCTCTTGACCAATTCTATGTCCATGAGCTTGTGATGATATGATTCTAATATATGTGTTGTATAAAATAGTGGATCTAAAACTTTTTGTCATTTCCTCTAATATGATTCTTTTCTCATTGTCATAAAATATGCCTCCAAAACTTTCTATATATAGTTCTAATAGTTGTGTTTCTCCTTTCTGATAATGTCCTTTATGTAATGTCTCCTTTTATTAAAATTTGGGAAATAAGTACAAATAACTTACAAAACTCAATTGCAAGATACTTATTTCCTTAAAGTCTCAAATAAGACTTAAAATTGATAATGATTGGTGTAAGAAAAATAGGCTACAATACCATTTTTAAATGATTGTTCTTATGTTATACAATTGATATGATAAATGACAACAATGCCACTACTATCTCTGATACAATAATTAGTTATATGTAAGATGATAACAATGTTAAGATTAGCTCTATTGTTTGTGATATGACTGATAACAATTATGCAAGGATGGTCTTTAATTTGAACTATACAATTAATGAGATTGGTATTTTTCTTATTGGTAGCTACAACTAATCAGATTTGAATTGTGCAACTAACGAGATTGGTAGAAACAAATGATGCTATCATTGTGTTTGATTTTGATCCTTAAACATCAAAATATTAAATTGGAATGACTCATGGGTGGAGAGTTTTTTTCAATAGCAATGCGATTTTTGTTATTATTGTTTACTGTGATATGATGATATGTTGCTCCTAATATATTATGTGCTATAGGATTGGTTCCTCTTATAGTGGTATAATGCTTACCCTTGACTTGATAATATTTATTTAGAATGATTCATGGGAGGAGAGTTTCTCCCAATAGAAATGCCATTTTTATTTATTATCTATTATTAAATTCTATATGATTATTTTTTAGGTGCTAATGTTTTTCATACACCTACTTCCATGAAGTTAGCTAACACTCTATGATTGTCAACTGTAGGATCAACAACAAGGAGCATGCAAACATCCACACCTACTATAACTAAAGATGGTAAATTCTTGTTTTGCTACATTTTGCATGTGTTAAATATGATAATATTTGTACTGTCTTGTTCATTTGAGTATATTATAACATTGATTAACCTTTTTATGTGACAGGTACACCTAATACTGATACTAGATCATTGGACGTATCATTGTTGATGCTTGAGAAAGATATGATTCCCTTAAAATTGCCTAAGCTTCTAGGTACTTTAAAATTGTAATTATTTAGAGTATAATTGTAGTTCACTTATTCATAACTCATTTTTGACTAATGATGTGGTGACAATTTTCTAGGAAACAATATTTTTTGTGAAACTTTTTATGATTTACCATTGAAGATATTTGGGCCCACATTATGTAAAAGGCATGTAGCTTGATATAATTGATTGCTACATTTTTCTCTTCATCCTTGAACTAATTTTTTTATCTAACAATTTATTTTTTCATTAAAAGTTGGACTGACCAAACCCCTAAGTTAAAAGATCATCTCATAAAAACTATGGAGGAGTTCTTTGGTCAAATTTTTTTGAATAGAGCCCAACTTCTAAGAAATCTTGTAAACATCTAAAGACTATGAGAGACTAGTATAGAAAGGCTCTAAAGCTCAACCCAAAGTATGAGTGTCCTCATATGATGCCATAGTTGGAGTGGAATGAAATCAATAAAGATGCAAAAGAGAAGAGACTAAGGGATAAAGAAATCAACCCACCACCCTATAAAAATAGGTATGTGTTTCATAATATTCAATCAAATTTTTTTCAAGAATGTTGATTCACTATTTTTTCTTGCAACAACAGTTAACATGCTGATTCGTTGTCAACTCTTCAAAAGGAGTGATGATTATGATTCAAACCTATAAGATTACAATCAAGAAAACCAAGAAATAATTAATACCTTCCCTAATCCTCATACAGTGAGAATCATACAATCAACGTATTCTGCATCTGATATCATTGAAACAAAATCCTCCTAACTCTATGATCACAATATCTATCTAAAAAATGGTCAAATTCACATATTAATATCTTTATTGGAAGTCAATGTTTTCAATTGGATCACTAATGATCATGATGTTGTGTATCACAAGAAAAGTCACCTTTGTGTCTCATCACACATCATACTTTGACAGAACATTACCTCCCATAGTTCACATATCAAACATGTTTAACTAATTTGTGGATTTCTATAATCTAACATATTTCTAGAAGTGTGACTATGGATTTATAATATCTAACATATTTCAAAGTTTACATATATAGGTTGCAAGACACATTGAAGGCAACACAAGATCAAAAAGATAAGGTTGGTCAACACTATCTTGGCTCTAGTGGATATATGAAAATTCACTCATGCCTTGAAAGTAGTAGTAAATGAAATTTCATATCAAATTTTTAATAAAAAATTACAAATAAGAAATACATTAATTATTGATGATATTATTCCAAAACATGTAGGGCATTGAATTTAATATAGTGCCCACAGAAGAAGATAAAGAAATTGGCTTTGAACAACCAAGGCTACAAAGTAGTGGTTACTACTCCCAACATAGATCTTACTCATGATGACAAAGGCATAGATCCTATTGATGAAAAAGACATTTATGTGCATCAAAATGATATAGGTACATATTCAATTTCTATTATAAATTAATCATGTAATTATTAATAAAATTTAACATCTTAAATTGCATTTGGTCTAACCTTTTGGATACAATTGTTAATTAAGTATTGTCTTTGATGTTACAAAAATGTCATATCAGTCATCAGACAGAGTCTACCAAGCTCAGATGATCAACAAAGCAATTTATAGTGTCTACCAAATGTTCTTGAACATTACACACTAAAGTCGGTTCTTATTGGGCTCACTCGAGCATCAAAAGATTTTGTAGTAGAAATTTAGTGTTAACCGAGCTCCCAAGGTTCATGAAGAAAATTCAATGTCTACCAAGATCACTCAGGCATCAAAGGATTTTGTAGCAAAAAGTTAGTGTTAACCAAACTCCCAAGGTTAACAAAGAAAAGTCAATGTCTACCGAGCTCACTCAGTCATCAAAGATAATATGGCAGAAAGTTAGCTTCTACCAAGCTCACAAGGTCAACAAAGGAAGGTCAGTGTTAACCAAGTTCACTTGGCCTCCAAAGGATTTTGCTAGGTTTGCAGTGTTTACCAAGCTTCACTTGGTTAACACTAGGAAACCATTCTGGAGCAGTGGTTATCGAGCTGGGTCAACCAGTGAAGGATTTTATTATTTTGATACTACGTTCAATTGCTTTGTGCAATAACTATAGCCGATTGATGGAATGATTTTTTAGTTGCTGTAACTTATATTTGAGCTGACTTGATAATCTGAAAGGTATATATATAGATTTTCAAGTTGTGAATTGAAGAGTGAACGTGAATATATGAATGAGGATGAAATAAGTGAATATTGAGAAAATTCTAATGAAAGATTAGATATCTTGGAGGACCTACAAAGTTGTGTTTGATCAATAAGAATCAAGTAAAGTATAACAGAGATCTGTAATTGGCAAAAGATAAGTTGGATATCATTTAGGTTACTTCATTGTTTCTTTCTAATCATTGTAACAGTGAATCCAAAATCTCTTTATAGATTTGGTTTAATAGCCATTTTGTAAATCCTCTAACAAGGTGATAGTTTGGTTGAATTTTTCTAAAGACCTCTAACTAGGCCACTCCTAACAGGGTGATTAAATCCTCTAACAAGGTCACACCTAACAGTGTGTATTGTAACCTTTAACAGGATTGGCTCTTAATAGGGCTCACTTCAGAAGAGTGAAAATTGGTGACTAGTTACTTGATGGTTTTTCCCATATTGGGTTTCCACACTCAATCTGGTGTCTCTTGTGTTCATTTATTTAACCTTTGCATGCATATTAATAACTATGAATGCTAGATGATTAGTAACTAGTTAACCTACCGAGTTATAATATTCTTGTACTATTTATTGAGTATCAACAGTAAGCAAGCATTATAGACATCTAAGGGATTTTTGGAATTATTTTTGTGGTAATTGATTTACCCCTCCCCTCTCAGTTTCTTCATCTATATTTCCAACAATTGGTATCAGAGCTTTTGGTGCTTATAGGATAAGATTTCAAGGATCTAAGCCAAAGATTAGGATGTCTTATAAGAGGGAAATTCCAAGACTTAACAGGGACAAATTCTTAGCATGGAAAGGGTTGATGAGACTTCATCTAGCTTCTATTGGAGATACAAGACTAAAATAACTTGATGAAAAATATGTAGAACTAGCTGGTACACTATATGTCAATGTTATTGTTGAAAAGAAGACCCAAAACATTATGATAATAGATATAGCATCTACTCTGAGTTATGAAGAATTTAATGACATCAAGGACTACAAATCTACCTTTAAAATGTGGGAAAAGCTAAAAGAAATCTATAGAGGAGATGATAATGTAAGAAGAGCCAAAGTAGAAAGTCTAAGAGGACAATTTGATCAGATGAGGATGAGAGAGGATGAAAACATTGCAAAAATATGTTCAAAGAGTCAATGCATGTGTTAGTGCAATCAAAGCATCTAGAGGAGATACCAAGAAGGAGACAGTTATAAGTAAAGTTTTTTAGAACTCTACTTCCTATGTATGCAATCAGAGTTTCTGCAATTCAAGAAAGAAGATGTGAAGAAAATCATAAGATAAATCTAGAGGCCATAGTTGGAAGATTAACTGCATTTGAACTGGACAACTTTGACAACTATGTTCTAGCTTCCAAGAACATTGAATCAGCATTTGAAGCCAAGCTTTCACTCAAGGAGAAAAGAAAAAAGAAAAAGGAATCTTAGTTAGGAAGTGAAGATGAATCAGACCAAAGTTTAGATAGTGATCTTGAGGTGATTGAAGCTCTACTAGCAAGAAAATATTCTAGAGGCAGAGGAAAATATAAAGGTAAAGTTCCTATAATCTATTTTTCATTTGAAGAAGTTGGTCATATTGCTGCTAGGTGCCCAAACAAGCAGAACAAAGATGAGAAGAAAGGTTACAAGTACAATGGCATGAAAGACTTCAAATCATTCAAGGATAAAGGTAAGAAAACATGTTTTATGGCTAAAGATTCTAATGATTCTAATGATAAAGAAGAAGATGAAATTGTCTATATTATTGTGAAAGATGAGTCTGATAATGATGAGGAAATGGCACTCATTTCTCATATGAGCAAAAATGATATATGGATCATAGATAGTGGTTGTTCTCATCACATGACTGGTGATAAAACTAAGTTTGAATACTTTTAAGACTATGATGGTGGTAGTGTAATATTTGGTAACAATGAACCTTGTTGTATAAAAGGAAGAGGAAGAATCTCTCTAACCAAAGAACTTATATGTGATAATGCCTATTGGGTAGAAGGACTAAAGCATAATTTGTTGAGTGTGGCACAACTACTCAATAATGGATTCAAAGTAGAATTCATGCATGGAAAAGCAAGACTATTGGATGGCAAAGGAAAATTGATTGGATCAGGCACTCAAACAAAAGGTAACTTATTTTATCTTGAACTTGGTAAATGTTCATGTTTTATTGCTCAAATTGAAGAAAGTTGGTTATGGCATAAAAGGTTGTGTCATGTCAATTTTGGTAATTTGGTGAAGATAAGAAAATTCAAGAAAGTAAGAGGCATTCCTAACATAAAGAAACCTGAGGTCGGTCGATGCAAAAATTGTCAGATTGGTAAAATGGAAAAGACTAGTTCTAAAAGTAAAAACTATCAGTTTGAAGATATATTAGAAATTGTGTATATTGATTTATGTGGACCCATTGGAATTGAAAGCTATACTGGAGAAAAGTTCTTCATGATGATTACTCAAGAATGATGATTGTCATGCATCTAAGGAACAAATCAGAAGCATTTGAGAAATTCAAATGGTATTTGGCTAGAGTAGAAAAGGAAATAGGGAAAATATTGAAATGCTTGAGGTTAGACAGAGGTGGATAATTCATTTCACATGAGTTTAATAACTTTTGCATTGAAAGAAGAATCAAAAGATAGGTATCAGCCCTTGGAACTCCTAAGCAAAATGGAATAGCTGAAAGGAGGAACATATCTATCATGGATTGTGCAAGAACCTTAATGATTGAAAAGAGCATTGCTATCAAATACTGGAAGGAAGCTATCAGCACTATAGTTCATACCTTGAACCGAGTACAGCTAAAAAAGGACTCATTCAAAATTACCTATGAGCTATGGTATGACTATAAACCTAATGTAAGTTATCTAAAAGTATTTAGAAGTAAATGTTACATTTTGAAAGAATCTAGAAAAGGAAAATTTGATGTTAAAAGTGATGAAGGAATATTTTTGGGATACTCTTGAAAAAGTAAAGCATATAGATGTTTGAACTTGTCTACTTACAAAGTCATAGAAAGTGCACATGTGAAAGTTGATGAGTTTGCAGAAAGGACTGAAGAAGAAAGCAAAAGGGAACCAAAAGATCATAGAAGGTTTGTTTTCATTGAACATGATAGAGAACTAGTTAATCAAGAATCTTCTACTCTCGAGTCATTAGTAACTGAGTTATAGGAAGTTACATTCATATGCTACCAAGCAAGTGTCTACCAAGTCTAAAGGACTCAAGCCAATATCTACTGAGCCAGAATAACCAAAACCTGTAGTTGAAGTGCAAGAGGATAACAATGAAATTCATTCAAAAGGCAAAGAACCTGTATTGGCAAAATATATCAGGAGACATCATTCAACATATCAGATTATTGGAGACAGATCTGAAGCAACCATGAGAAGAAGTAAGTTGAAAGGCACTTGTTTACTTGTTTATTTTGAACCTAGAAATATCAAAGATGCATTGGGAAATGATAGTTGGATTAAGGCTATGAATGAAGAAATAGAGAAAATAGAGAAAAACATGGACTCTTGTACCTAGGCCTAAAGATAAAAATGTGATTGGAACTAAGTGGATATTTAGAAACAAGTTGACTGAAGATGGTAAGGTATCAAGAAACAAAGCTAGACTAGTATGCAAAGGATATGCTCAAGAAGAAGGAATAGACTATGGAGAAAATTTTGATCTTGTTGCAAGATTGGAAGGAGTCAAAATCTTACTTGCATATGCTACTCACAAAGGATTTAGAGTTTATTAGATGGATGTCAAGTCAACATTCCTCAATGGTATACTAGATGAAGAAGTTTACATTGAACAACCTGAAGGTTTTGTTGATCTAGATAGGAAAAACATGGTCTGCAAATTACACAAAGCATTGTATGGTCTGAAACAAGCCCCCAGAGCATGGTATGAAAGATTGCATAACTATCTTATTCAAATTGGTTTTCAAAGAACAAATGTCATATCAGTCATCAGATAGAGTTTACTGAGCTCAAATGATTAGCAAAGCAATTTACAGTGTCTACCAAACGTTCCTGAACATTACATAGTAAAGTTAGTTCTTACCGAGCTCACTCGGACATCAAAGGATTTTGTAGCGGAAAGTTAGTGTTAACCGAGCTCCCAAGGTTAACAAAGAAAAGTCAATGTCTACCAAGATCACTCGATCATCAAAGGATTTTGTAGCAGAAAGTTAGTGTTAACTGAGGTCCCAAGTTTAACGAAGAAAAGTGAATGTCTACCGAGCTCACTCAGTCATCAAAGATAATGTGGCAAAAAGTTAGCTTCTACCGAGCTCACAAGGTCAACAAAGGAAGGTCGGTGTTAACTGAGTTCACTCAGTCTCCAAACAATTTTGCAGGGTTTGCAATGTTTACCAAGCTTCACTTGGTTAACACTAGGAAACCATTCTGGAGCAGTGGTTACCAAATTGGGTCAGCCAACGAAGGATTTTATTGTTTTGATACTAAGTTCAATTTCTTCATGCAATAAGTGTAGCCAACTAATTTAATGATTTTTTTAGTTGTTGTAACTTATATTTGAGACAACTTGATAATCTGAAAGGTATATATATAGATGTTCAAGTTGTGAATTGAAGATTGAATGTGAATATATGAATGAGGATGGAATAAGAAAATTTTGAGTGAATTTTGATGAAGGATTAGATATCCTGGAGGAGCTACAAAGTCATATTCGATTAGTAAGGATCTAGTAAAGTAGAATAGAGATCTATAATCAGCAAAAGATAAGTTGCATATCATTTAGGTCACTTCATTGTTGCTTTCTAATCATTGTAACAATGAATCCAGAATCTCTTTACAGAGTTGGTTTAATAGCCATTTTGTAAATCCTCTAATAAGGTGACAGGTTAGTTGAATTGTTCTAAAGACCTCTAACCAGGCCACTCCTAATAGGGTGATTAAATCCTCTAACAAGGTCACACTTAACATTGTGTATTATAACCTTTAACAAGGTTGGCTCCTAACAGGGCTCACTTCAGAAGAGTGAAAATTGGTGACTAGTTACTTGGTGGTTTTTCCCATATTGGGTTTCCATGTTAAATCTGGTGTCTCTTGTGTTCATTTATTTAACCTTTGCATGCATATTAATAACTATGAATGCTAGATGATTAGTAACTAGTTAACCTACCGAGTTATAGTATTCCTGCACTATTTACCAAGTATCAGTAGTAAGTAAGCATTATAGAAATCTAAGGGATCTTTGGAATTTTTTTTGTGGTAACTGATTCACCCCTCCCCTCTCAGTTACTTCATCTATATTTCCAACATAACCTTATGTGATATTTTTTGAGTATGCAGATCATGATGTTAGCATTCGACATGTTGAGGTTGGGGGTAAACATAATGTAATAGTAGATAATGTGTCACTATTAGGTAAAGAAAAATATTTGTGATGTTCTTTAGATAAATGAAATACTTATAACATTTTTAAAAATGTTTAGAATTAAACCCATTTATTTCTTATTGTAGGGGCACATCAACCTTGTCCTCAATGAAAGAAGAGGAAGGTTCATGTTTTAACATCCAAGCCACAAGAGCCATAGGATGTTTAAGATATTCAAGATGTGCCTATTAGTCTTTATCTTCAAAAAAGGAAAAAAGAAAAGAGTTTCTTATTGATGAAGACTTTTGATGGATTTTTATGAATTTTGATGAATTTTATGTCATATTATTTAATATTGTTATGTGATTATAATGATTTTCATATTCACAAATTATTGATGAATGCTTATATGTATGTTATGTGATTATAATGATTCAATGATATACTTCAAAAATGAATGAATGAAATATTTACTTAGTTGTTAGTGGGGAATTTAAAGTGGTTATAGTGGGGGAGAGAGTCCAAATGATAAGCTCCCACCTTCATGTGGTTGGCCTTGTTAAGTAGAGAATATGAAAGGATTCTCCAAACCAAGTAAAGCTCAAATTTAACTCATTAAAAGTATTTAAATTACAACTTGATTTTTTATCATGACATTATTGACTCTGACATACATTATTTTTATTCTTGTAGATGATGGGGATGCTTGAACTTTGAAGTCTCCAATATGATACTTACACAACAAATTGTCGCAAGATATTGTGTATCACACTTGGCCACCAAGGAGGAGAAAGTATTTGATTGTCAATATTAAGGTACATTAATCTTCCAAGTTTACTAAAAATTCAATCACACCTTGTAGTTATACTGTTTACTTCATAGACACCAAGTCGTGAGTTCATAATAATACTTGAATCTATTTATATGTTTTATGTGTTAAACTTAAAGTTATCAACATCAATATGGTCTTGGGTGATTGGGAGCTTAATGTGCAATAAATGTTTATGAAGTTATGATCTACTTATTTTATATGTTTTATGGCATTTAAGAAATATTCTACATTTCTAACACTTTGTAGTATCATGTCACAGGTAAACCTTATTAATATTATCTGAGATTGAAGCTTTGGGAGCTTTCTACCTAGATCAACCCATTATGAATGCATCCCGTTAGGGGCATATGCACCGAGTTGTGGTGCCAAAAAGGTGACAAAGAATTTTTTTTTTCCTATTTTAAAAAGCGCGTACGCACTATAGCGCGTGCACGCTTTTAAAAAAAAAAAAAGTATATATGATGGGCTGCAAACCTGCAGCCCATCATTTTCATCAGCATTTTCTTCTACTCCTACAGAGAGCAGCGCATACACGAGTTGAAGACTCAACATTTGCACCACCATTTGCCAAAATGCCTCCTCGTTGTCAAAATCCAAGACCACAAGCGCACCCATGACGATGCCGTAAGTGATATAAACCTAACTTTGCATTGTTTGATATATTTTTCATATTGTTTTGTAAGTTTTTTATATTCTTTTGTAGGGTTTTTACAAATTTCATTTAGATTTGTTTATTTATTTGAATTTCAATTGATTTTTTATCAGGAAAGTGTTCATAATCAACCAGAAAATCCACAAGAACATCAAAACCCTCAAGAACCCCAAAACCAAAACCCTCCTCAAGAAGAAGAACAAATTCCACAACCCGAACCAATTGCAAGACCTCCACCAGGCACACAAGAAAATATAAGAAATAAAATAGAGAGAGGAAAAAATCAATTAGAAGGAATCATTTCTCAGTTGAAAGAATCCGGACAAACCAATCCAATGAGGGCTCAATTGGCATCATCCCTTGAATCCATTAACACTCAGATAGCCTCAGTTAGTGGTCAGTTAGATATTTGGCGGGCTAAGAGGGATGAACAAAAAAGATTTTATGCAAATAAATTGTCATATGAAGATCTTAGAAAAAAGGAAATACCAAAAGGTAGTATATGTGCATTATTTAGAAAACTCAATGAGAAAAATACTATTAGAGAGGGTACTAAATGATTCCCCATCCATTGGTGCATACATGATGCTATTAGAAATAATTTTTGGGATAGATGGTGGATGGTTTTTGATGCCCCTCCTTGCAACAATCACGAGGTCCCCATGTATTTTTTGAAGAAATTATATTGTGAGTTTGTCCTTGGGGAGATCCCCAATTATTTTGATATGTTAGACTCCCAGGGTAGAGGTGGGGGGTCATCATTTGAGAGGCCTGGAGCACGTTGTGACCCTAATGTAGTTAGGGCACCCGCGGTCCATCCACATCGTGAGCATGTGATTATTCCTTCAGTTGTGAAGGAACATGTAGAGGCCAACACTCTAGGGACCATTAATGCTTTGACATAGACCCTCATCCATTCCACGAGTCCATTAGTTGAGGGGGAGCCTTCTATACATCGTGGTCACATGTGCACTGCATCTAGATCCCTATGCACATTTGGTAGTCATGTCGGAGATGGTGTAGAAGATGGGCTTGTCACCGATCAGTTCCTGAATGAGACATTTGGCATTGACACACAGGTAAATTACTAAGTTGATCACATTTCATACATATAGTGAATGATTAATTAATTAGGATTTATTGACATTGTTCAAAATTTAGGGTCAAAGTGTTCCTAGGCCTAGCAGCGATCCTCTAGGCCCATTTTTTGTCCCTTCGACGAGTCCTGAGGTATGTATCAATTTAATCATTTTAATTACTACATATATTTATTATGTAATCATATTAAGGATTGGCCAAAAAAAATATGCATGTGCATCAGTTCTCCACAAGACCCTCAACCTTTACCACAGATGTAGAGCAGAGACATCATACGAGCTTCACACAGGTACAATTGTTTCATGTTAATTTAATTCATTTGATTATATTTATTCCATGTTTCATGTTAGATATAACGTGTATTGTATGACATGAAGCTCATGATGTCGGACACACCTCCTCATCTACAACAGTCTGTTGATAGTGGAGTGGCCGCAGCTGTGGCTAGCTCACAACCACTGACGGAGGTATGAAAGAATTTTCTTTGTTTTAGTTGTTTTTTATAATAGTTAATCTCAAAATTTCTAATGTTATTTATAAGTGATTATATTTATTGAATTGTTGTAGGGTCTTGTCATGCCTAATCATCCATGAGCATTTGAGGTGGACTTACAGAGTGACTATTTGTTGGCGGTAAGAAAATAATTGATTTTGTGAGTACATATATTTGATTTCAATGTATAATAAATATTGATTCATATCTACTTTCTTTTTATCAGTTGGACCTGGAGAAGAGCCTCAACAAGAGGTCAAGTGAGCATATCAAGAGGGCCCTGTCATCTCCACTGTCTCCCTCCACACGATGGTAGAGGACATCGAGAGACTTGTTTCCTTCCCCTCGTGGGAAGGAAAAGATGTAGTTGAGATATTTGATACATAAATATAGAGACTTGTTTCCTTCCCCATGTATATATACAGGCATCTGAGAGACATATTCGAGACACATTTGATGTACATATGACATTCTATATTTGATGTATGACATTATTGGTTAATATATGATATGTTTGTTCATATATGAAATTATTGGTTATCATAATATATTATGTGTTTGTTAATGTATATGACACTATTGGTTATCATTTTATATTATATGTCTGTTCATGTATGACGTTAAATTAGATATGTTTGTCTATGACATTGAATTAGATTTGTGCATGTATGAAATTAAATTCAATTGCTAGAGAGTTGCTATTATGTCTACCAACTAGTAGATGTTCTTTTTTGCTTTATTAGTATTTCTCAAAAACTGCAAAGAAGCTATTTCTGGTGAATAGTTGTAAACAATTATGATCATCGACTTCATGTACTCATGGCTTTGGCTGTGAACACTTGTAACTTTGGCTATAAGCATCCATGGCTTTGGCTATGTGCACTAGTGGCTTTGGCTGTGAGCATTTATGGCTTTGGTTGTAGGTACAATACAGCCTTGGTTGTAGGTTGTCTTTCTTGCTCCATGTCGAAGTTACCTTCAAGAATATCATTAGTCTAAGATCATTACAATTAAAATAATATGACATAATACCTTGGAAATAATAGTCTTTAACTCATTACTTTATTTGTTAAAACATCATGTAGTATCTACTATAGTCCTTCTACACAAATATGTTTTCAAAAATACTTAGTATGGCAAAGAAATATCTATGGAAAGCTTGTCAAATAGGATATTGAAGAACTAAATGTGGATAGTCATTAGTACCCATCAATAAGAACACGAAAATCTTTCTCAAGCATGCCATATGACATTAGCAAGTAATTTATAAATTTCCTTTGCAAATAACTAGAAGATGATATGAATCTTAATATAGAGTTAATCACGAACTCATTACTCCATCCAAGAAGCATATATCACCCTAAGCCAATTAACCAACAGGATAAAAATTAATTCAATTTCAACAAAATTTTGAGTATAACAAGCATCTTAGGGATTCTTACAAGAATTAACATGATGGTCACAAGAGCATTACAAGTTCTTGTAATGCTATTTCACATATTGTAATCATATTTAGTTTTGAATGGCCATTTGTGTTACAAGCATAAATGTTCTTTAAGGTCTTTTAATTCTAGACATGAATTTTCAAATTGAACCTCAAATAGTTTTCTCAGTCACCCCCTGTACACAGATACTGAAATTGTAGTTAATTACAAAATTAATACTGAATTAACACAAGTTTAATTGAGAAGTATTATGTACCTCAATAGGCTAGATTATTATTGACCGGGAAGCTTTATCTTAGAGTAGTTGGTTTCTTAAATCTTTAGCGCAATGACAGTCTTATGGAATGTGGAATTAGGTCTGCTAGCTAAGGAACGTTCTTTAAAAGGTAGAGGAAACTCAAGACTCACATGTTTCCAATCAATATAAATGTTTAAATTGCTTCTCTAATTTTTTCTATTTATGATCTTCTTAAAACCTAACTTTCTAAATGCATTGATGGGGAAATAAATATCTTCTAGGAACTAAAGGCTAATCATGTTTAATACTTACAATTGTCTATTTTTATCTAATAATTTAAAAAATATTGTACAAGTGTTTTCAAAGAGAAACACTTGTCACTAACATCATAAGAAGGAATATCCAAGGAGTCTTACCACTGATCCCCCACCACCAAATTCAAGAGAAAACAAAATTCCACTACTAAAGAGATAGTAACAATGATCATCCCTAGTCTCTCCCTTATCACAAAATGATTACCATCAAAATTTTCATTTCCAATTGCGTCATGTGCATTGAAGCGATAGTAACATTTTCACTCTATTACCTAATGTCTCCCATTTCTGAAACTCCTGGGGAAGGGCAAGGTTATCTTCTCAGTACTTCAAAATACAACGAGTTCCATTTTTTCACATATTGATAATCATTGACTTAAAGTATAGTCAAAGTATTGATAGCCCATAGATATGCCCCGTCAAAGATCGCAGCCCTGTGGCATTTAGTGACCCTTAGGGACATTCTGGTTCAGCGTGCCTGAGAATGTTCGAGCACTGAAGGGGACAAGAAGAGGTTGGGGATAGGGTTTACCTGGCCACCTAGAGCTAATGGAGCAGATAGTTTGATCCCACGACAAAAGATGAGAGAGATTTGGCAGTTGGCAACTTTGTACTAGCCAACACTACAAGTTTCAGCATCACCCGAGATGGCATTGTAGAATGAAACGGAATGTGATATCCAAAAAGTGAGAGAGGTTATTTTAGGTCTTTGCAAAAAAGTCATGTAGGAATTGGAATCTCATCCATATCTCACACGAGCTCCAAGATATGCCTCGTCAAAGATCGCAACCCTTTGGCATTACGTGACCCTTAGGGACATTCTGGTTCGTCATGCTTGAGAATGTTCAGGCACTGAAGGGTACAAGAAAAGGTTGGGGATAAGGTTTACCTGGTCACCCATAGCTAATGGAGCAGACAGTTTGATCCCACAACGAAAGATGAGAGAGATTTGGAAGTTGGCAACTTTGTACTGGCCAACACTACAAGTTTCAGCATCACCCGAGATGGCGTTGTAAAATGTAAATAGAATGTGATCTCCAAAAAGTGAGAGAGGTTATTGTAGGTCTCTACAACATGGTTCTGTGGGAACTAGAATCGCATCCATACCTTGCACGAGCTCTGAGATATTCCCTGTCAATGATCGCAGCCCTATGACATTTAGTGACCCTTGGGGACATTCTGGATTGGTGTGCCTGAGAACGGTCGGACACTAAAGGGGATAGGATGAGGTTAGGGATAGGGTTTATCCCACCACCCAGAGCTAATGGAGCAGACAGTTCGATCCCACGACGAAAGGTGAGAGAGATTTGGCAGTTGGCAACTTTGTACTGGCCCACACTGCAAGTTTCAGCATCACCCGAGATGGCATTGTAAAACAAAAATGGAGTGTGATCTCCAAAAAGTGAGAGAGGTTATTGTAGGTCTCTACAAAAAGGTCTCATAGGAACTAGAATTGTATCCATACCTCACACGAGCTCTGAGATATGCCCCGTCAAAGATCACAGCCCTATGGCATTTAGTGACCCTTGGGGACATTCTGGATTGGCATGCCTGAGAATGTTCAAGCACTAAAAGAGATAGGAAAAGGTTGGGGATAGGGTTTACTCGACCACATGGAGCTAACAGAGTAGACAGTTCGATCCCACGAGGAAAGGTGAGAGAGATTTGGCAGTTGGTAACTTTGTACTAGCTGACATTGCAAGTTTCAGCATCACCCAAGATGGCGTCGTAAAATGAAAACGGAGTGTGATCTCAAAAAAGTGAGAGAGGTTATTGTAGGTCTCCAAAAAGAGTGTTTTAAAATACAAAAATAGTGTGGGGTCCTTTTTATGGTTTGGGAGTTTGACCATTAAAACTAGAAATTGTCCTAGTAGTAAGTGCTGGTAATAGTTGAAGAAGTCACTATCCCATTATAATCTCAGCCAAAAGTTGAAAAGGTTATGGATTCAAGGATCAAGAAGAAGACTTGTCATGGCACCTATATGGAGCATCTTATCAAATGGAAAGATCAACCAGAATCTAAAGTAACATGGATAGATGAGAGTGATTTTGGAAAGAAAGGTATTCCTATGAAATTCCTTCAGATTTATCCACCATGAGTTCTTTGTCACATAGTCAATTGGTGTGCATAGATCCTAGGGAAGGGGATAGTTGGGAGATATCCTCTTGGGAATAGGGTCAAGAAGAAATCCTATAGGATTAGAAGAAGTCATTGGTTAGTTTGGGCATATTGGCCTAAACTAGCAGGGTGGGTCTCCTTACATTACTGTTGGTTAGAGAATTCCAATTTTTATTTGTTCAAGGCTAAGAGACATATAAAAAACTACATTTTCAATTATGATCTCAAGGCCTACATGGCAGTCCAAGTACATGGATGGATGATGAAATAATTATTCTTGAATTGGCTAGACCACTTTGTAAGAACAGTTCCATGTGGGGTGTTTCTCTCAAAAAGGTGTCTTCTAGTATTTGATGATCATGGAATCCATATGACATGGAAAATAATTGATAAAGCAAACAAGTTGGGCATAGATTGTGTGTCACTTGTAGCTTATACCATCTATAGGTGTCAATCATTGGATGTTAGTTTTTTCTCAACATTAAAATCTTACTTAAAACATATTTGGAATGTGTGGTTGGCTAGGAACCCTCAAATCAATATTGGTCGTGAGGAGTTAGGAATGTTATCCAGCAAAGCCTCCAATTTGGCACTTACACCCGATAATATAATGAGTGGTTTCCATAGGATAGGGATATGGTCTTTGAATAGGGAGGTTTTAGTGAATGATATAGGCCCAAGAAAGTGCTTCATTGTTGATGAGGATGGAAAATAGGGATCTAAACCACAACCCACAAGTAGTGGATCAGAAGAAACAACTACTGTAGATAATGCAAATATTGATGAGTTGTAAAGAAAGGGGGAGGAAATCACTATTGAATCCTTCCTAAAAATCAATGGCTTATTAGATGAACCAATTAACACTTTGTTGAGGAGTTATGGACAAAATATGAAGGGACTAGGTACAATTGCAACTAAAAATACCCAACCAGAAAACCTGAACCAGCCAATGGACTATTATAGGAGATAAAACCTTGAGCATACAACAAACATTGATATTAGATTAAGCTTGCTAATGCAAGATTCACAACCAAATTGGTTGTAGGAGGTTGTCACAAACCTTGGGTAACCAAATACTTGTGGGGATGAAAATGTTTCCCTTTTAATTCCATCCCCACCACATGTTGACCCCAAGGACATCATCTAATGCTTTGCAAATGGTGGCAACCATGATGAAATAAATAGTTAACAATTTTTTGATACCCAGGCCCAAAATGACTATGATAGAGATGTTGATTTTATACGTTACATGCCACTAGACAGAAAACAACATAGTGGTTTACCCAATAGATTCCTATAGCTACCAAAGAAAAGGATACAAAATTCTAAGGAAAAAGAGAGACTAAGAAGTTATTTGAGGCTAACGCACTTTACATGAAGGAGAAGATCAGGGATAGGAAAGACGGGAGAGAGGAAAAGATTGCAAGAAATGAGATCTTAGATGCTATAGAGAGGGTAAAATGAGTTGCGGAGAAGGTTGCACTAAAGGAATAGAAGAGGAAAGAAAGAGAGGATAATCTAAATGTTTGAAAGAGATATAGAACAAATATTGGAGGTGCACCTTCAACAACTATAGAAATTATATTTACAACACTAGTGGAAGGAGATGTAATTGCACTAGCCCTAGAATCAATTAGTATGCCCAACATACCTCTTCTCCCATAGCATAAATCACATTCTGATATGTTCAATGCTCTAATCCCTAGATTAGGAAATATTCTTACTTAATAAGTGTTACCCCAAGCATTGTCACCATAGTTGGCAATAAATGGTGAGAGTCCCAATCAACTAGTGAAAAAAATGACTAAGTTGATGGAGCTGAATCCTACATTACACACATCTCCTAGTAGTGGACAAGAGGATGTTGGGATTGGGAGCATAAAACCTATTCCCTTTCCCAGTTTTATGGACAATTGATGGGAACTCAAGTAGATGGGAGAAATTCCAATTTTTTTGAAGCGATAAAGTTTTGTGATGTATTTAGAATATCTAAGATAGACTTATTTTTTATGTGAACTAAACCATTCTTACATTACTATTTAAATGTATTTGTATTGTTATAATAGTTTGATTGTTGGTCATGGTGTAAAATATGTAAAGTTTAGAAATATAAATAGTTCATCATAGAGATATTATATAATTTATTTATTTTAAATAATAGAAATAATCATAACAAATAGATAGAAATAAAAAATAATAATCCAAGCATGATGTCTTGTAAAATTGTTGGTCGTCCCTTATTTCACATAAAATGTTGGATATGAATTCTCTTGAAGATTTTGGTGGCTCATTTATGTCACAATCCTGCAAAACAAACTGAGAATGCAAAATTATGCATATATGCCTAAAAACATCAAAATGGTTAGAAAATTCAATATGTATCCTACAACAAGAAGTTGTGCGTGTGTGATTTATCTTCACATAAAAAGGTTTACCCATCTCAAAAAATCTTTGACTTATTTGAATTTGAGGATACATACCAATAAATTTTGCAAAAAATTGTGTCTGAGTTATGTCCAAAAAATGTTTCGCATGTGGCTTGCAATTTTGGCTACCAATCCTCCTTCTTACAACATCTCTTTTATTAGGGGAACACGTGTGTTATTTTTCCAAAAATCTTCGATCAATGATTTCAAGGCTTCACTAATTTCTTTATCCTTTCACGGTAGTCTACCGCTAAATGTCCATAACTCATTTTTTGTTGGATCTTCCAATCTCTCACGCCTTAGCATGGCTCTCCTTAGAGTACCTCTACCAATTTTTAATGTTTTTATTGTCTTTCTCATGAGTTGAGCTTTCTTCATTTGGCTACTTACTATTATCGATGTAAGTACTCATCTTGCGATATTACTATCTTTGGTGCGTGATTTAGAATCCACTTTGTCATAAGCATTCATTAGATTCTTTACAATGTTTTTTTCATTTGAATCATCCATCATTCTTAGCCCAAGAATCTTCATGATAGGCCTAAATTTTAAATTCCTCATCATTTCAACAAATAATTGGCATTGACCTGTAATATTTAATTCATCAAAAAATAATCTCCACATACGATTAAGTTTTCTTTGACAATTACGCTTGCTAATCTTGTCAGGCATTGATTTCAAAATGTTACTATCAATATCAATCAAATATTTTGGTCTTCTAAAATGAATTCTAGAAGGTGTTATAATCTCTTCAATTCTCTCAACATTTTGAACATCAACATAAGGTTGAGTGTATTGCATACCTTGAACCAAAGATGATGTGCCTTGACAATAAGATGCAAAAGATGGAATATCACCTACTTGATGTGTTGATGTTGTGCCTTCAACATGACATGATGGAGTGTGTATATCGTCGGATCTACAAATCGGTGTCTCTTCAACATGAGAGGATGATATGACTTCAACATTGGAAGATGGTGTAGCGGACGATATGACTCCAACATTAGAAGATGGTGTAGCTTCACAATTCAATTATCTTCTTGAGCGTAACAGTCTCACTCATTCTCTTTGTCTTTCCAATTCTTCCTCTTTGTTTCTTGGTACCAGTGGTTCTTGATCCTCTTCAAAAGTCAATTCTTCATTATTGCTTTGTAATTTTCTTTGCTCACGTAGTAATTTCATTTTATCTCTTTTAATTGCCAAATCTCTCTCCCTATCTTCATTTGTTTGATTTTTTGGTTTCTTCCTTGGCATGATGATGATTTCTACATGTCAAATTATTCAAACATTTGAATTACTTAAAATGTGTAAATTACAAATTATTCAAATACATATAAAAATTATAATTATTTGAATGAATACACAATATATATATAAACAACTTGTCAAATTTCTAACCATTTCGAAATAACATTTCATTGAAACATACAAATTTCAATGAATTCACTATATATTAAACAACATGTCAAATTATAATCAAATTTGTATCTATATATCAACAAACAATATTTAAAATAGATTGCACTAACCTTTTCTATACAAGGAATATTCAAAAAGTCTTCAAATCGTGTATCCAATGATTGAATTTGGTGTTTGCTAGCTTCCAAAAGTGTTTGCCACCTTGAAATAGTGTTTGTTAGCTTGAAATAGTGTTTGCCACCTTGAAAGAGTGTTTGTTGTGTTGAAACCTGCAATTTCTATTGGGATAACAAAGTGCAGAATAGAACAAAAGCAGAGAATGAATGAAACAGGCCCCAAAGTTTCTTTTTGACCATTTTTAGGTGATTTCACATAGTGCGTACGCGCTATAGCATGTACGCACTATAGCGCGTACGCACTATATGAGAACACATCACTCTACACCCTCCCTACTCTCTCTCTCTCTCCCTACTCTCTCTCTTCCTACTCTCTCTCCCCTCTCCCATCCCCTACACACTCTCTCTCTCCCCTCTCCCATCCTTTACTCTCTCTCGCTCTCCCTCTCCCACTGCCTACTCTCTCTATCTCTCTCACCCTCTCTCCTCTCCCATCCCCTACTGTTTAGATCTCTCACACACACTCCCATCCTCCCTCTCCCACTTCTTACTCTCTCTCTGCCACCTCCTACTCTCTCTCACACTCTTTCCCATCCCCTACTCTCTCTTACACACACTCCCATTCGACCCTCTCTCCCATCTGCTACTCTCTCTCTCTCTTGGGCTTCTCTCTCTCTCTCCTCTCCCATCCCCTAAAATCTCTCTTTTGCAGATACACACTCCCATCCCCCCCTCTCTCTCCCCTCTCCCATCCCTTACTCTCTAGATCGCTCACACACACTCCCATCCCTCTCTCTCCTCCTCTCCCACTCCCACTCCCACCACCTACTATCTCTCTCTCTCTCTCTCAAGTTCTCTCTCTCCCTCTCTACTCTCTCTCTCTCTCTCCCATCCCCTACTCTTACTCTCTCTCTCTCCAATCTCCAACTCTCTCTCACACTCTCTCCCATCCCCTACTCTCTCTGACACTCTCTCTCATCCTTTCACTATGTCTCTCTCATCTCATACTCTCTCTCTCTGCCACCTCCTACTCTCTCTCACACTCTTTCCCATCCTTTCACTCTGTCTCTCCGATCTTGTACTCTCTCTTTGCCACCCCCTACTCTCTCTCACACTCTCACACTCTCTCCTATCCCCTACTCTCTCTCTTTCACACACACACACACACACACACACACACACACACACACACACTCCCATCCCCCCTCTCTCTTCTCTCCCATCCCCTACTCTCTAGATTTTTCACACACACACCCATCCCTCTCTCTCCTCCTCTCCCACTCCCTCTCACAGGTCACCTACTATTTCTCTCTCTCAAGTTCTCTCTCTCTCTCTCTTTACTCTCTCTCTCTCCCATCCCCTACTCTTACTCTCTCTCTCTCTCTCCCATTCCCAACTCTCTCTCACACTCTCTCCCATCCCCTACTCTCTCTCACACTCTCTCCCATCCTTTCACTCTGTCTCTCCCATCCCGTACTCTCTCTCTATGCTGCTCCCTACTCTCTCTCTCACTCTCTCCCATCTTTTCACTCTATCTCTCCATTCCTTTCACTCTGTCTCTCCCATCTTGTACTCTCTCTCTGCCACCCCTTACTCTCTCTCACACTCTCACACTCTCTCCCATCCCCTACTCTCTCTCTTTCACAAACACACACACTCTTATCCCTCCACTCTCTTCTCTCCCATCCTCTACTCTCTACATCTGTCACACACACTCCCATCCCCCCTATCTCTCTCCCTCTCCCTCTCTACTCTCTCTCTCTCTCTCCCATCCCATCCCTTACTCTCACTCTCTCTCTCTCTCCCATCCCCTACTCTCTCTCACACTCCCATCCCCTAATCTCACTCTCTCTCTCCCATCCCGTACGAGCTCTCTCTGCCACCACCTACTCTCTCTCACACTCTCTCCCATCCCCTACTTTGTCTCTCTTACACACATTCCCAATTCCCCTCTCTCTCTCTCCCTCTCCCACGCCCTCTCCCACTGCCTACTTTCTCTCCCCCATCCCCTACTCTCTCTCTCCCCTCTCCCATCCCCTACTCTCTCTCTTTCATAGACACACACTCCCATCCCCCCTCTCTCTCTCCTCTCCCATTCGCTACTCTCTAGATTTTTCACACACACTCCCATCCCTCCTCTCTCTCCCTCTCCCACTCCCTCTTGCACCACCTACTATCTCTCTCTCTCTCAAGTACTCTCTTTCCCTCTTTACTTTATCTCTCCCATCCCCTACTCTCACTCTCTCTCTTCCATCCCCTACTCTCTCTCACACTCTCTCCCATCCCCTACTCTCTCTCTCTCTCTCTCTCTCTCTCACACACACACACACACACACACACACACACACACACACACACACACCCATCCTGTACAAGCTCTCTCTACCACCCCCTACTCTCTCTCAAACTCTCACACTCTCTCCCATCCCCTACTCTATCTCTCTTATACACATTCCCATTCCCCCCCTTCTCTCTCTCACACTCCCTCTTCCATTTCCTACTCTCTCCCATCCCCAACTCTATCTCTCTTACACACTTCCATTCCCCCTCTCTCTCTCCCTCCCACTCCCTCTCCCATCACCTACTATCTCTCTCTCTCTCTCTCTCTCCCTCTCTCTCCCATCCCCTACTCTCACTCTTTCTCTTTGCCACCCCTACTCTCTCTCACACTCTCCCACTCTCTCCCATCTCCTAATTTCTCTCTTACACACACTTCCATCCCCCCTCTCTCTCCCTCTCCCACTCCATTTGCCATTGCCTAATCTCTTTCTCTTCCATCCACCCTCTCTCTCCCTCTCCCACTCCCTCTACCATTGCCTACTCTCTTTCTATCCCATCCCCTAATCTCTCTATCTCTCTCTCCCCTCTCTCATTCCCTACTCTCTCTCTTTCACACACACCCATCCCCCCTCTCTCCTCTCCCATCCTCTACTTTTTCTCTCACTCACTCTCCCTCTCCCACTACCTACTCTCACTCTCTCTCACTCTCTCTCTCTCTCTCTCTCTCTCTCTCTCCCTCTCTACTCTCTCTTTGCTACCCCCTACCCTCTCTCACATTTTCACACTCTCTCTCTTTCTCTCTTACACACATTTCCATCCCCCCTCTCTCTCTCCCTCTCCCATCACCTACTTTCTCTTCCATCCCCTACTCTCTCTTCCATCACCTACTCTCTCTCAAGCTACTCTATCTTCCCCCTCTCCCATTCCCTACTCTCTCTCTTTCACACACATGCACTCCCATCCTCCTCTCTCTCGCTCTTCCTCTCCCACTTCATCTCCCACCACCTACTCTATCTCTCCCCCATCCCCTACTCTCAATCTCTCTCTCCCAACTTGTACTGTCTCTCACACTTCCTCTCTCTCCCATCCCCTACTTTTAATCTCTCTCCCTCATCCCGTACTCTCTCTTTGCCACCTCTACTCTCTCTCTCTCACACTTCCTCTCTTTTGCATCTTGTACTCTCTTTGCCACCCCTACTCTCTCACATTTCCTCTATCCATCCTATACTCTCTCTGCCACCCCTACTCTTTCTCACTTCCTCTCTCCCCTCTCCCATCCCCTACTTTCTCTCTATCTCTCTCTCACACACAAATAGCCATTCCCTTGCCCCACCCCCCTAGCTCTCTCTTGGTTTTGGTTTGCAATTTAGGTCTCAATAGTCCGTGCGCACTATAGCATGTGCGCACTACCTTGAATTCACTAGTGTTTTAATAGTGTTTGCATGCTATAGGGCACACGCGCTATAGGACACATGCGCAATAGGGCACACACGCTATTCAAAGCTTTGCATTAAAACCAAGCCTAAGGCTTGGTTTTGCCTTAGAGATCCAACCCAAAGGTTTGGAGTTTATAAACAGGTCTGAGACATGTTTTCTAGCAAACATACAAAAAATGATTGATTTTTCTTGTGTTCTCCCCTTCAAGATTCCTCGTGGTTGGGTATCAATAAGATCAGGTTACATAACATTATAGGTCTCTGTGTTAGCTATCTAACCATATAATTTATTTTTAATTTGAACTATTTTAAGTCTTTCATCTATAATTTCTTTTGAATGTATGTTCATTTTTTGTCAAAAACCACCATGTACTAATTGGGCTGTAGATTTTAGCTCATTCATCGAATTTTGTAACAACTTAGTTTTTAAGAAACTAGACTCCATTCTACACACTTTGAAAAAAAGAAGTTTTGATTTTAGATTAGTTTTCAATCATTTCTAGGGGGAGTACACAGATATTTCACGTTTTTGGGATGGGTCTAATTTAAAAATTCATTAAAAAAAAATACACATTATAAAATTACCCGAAAAATATGGGATAAACTACATAGTGTTAGGTAACTTTTGACCAAAGTGATTAAAGAATTTCAAAAAAAAAGTTAAAATTTTAGGGGGGCCACACTTTGTACTATGTTATGTTTTTTTGGAATAAATAGTACCACTTTCTGTGGCCCCCTTTTTTGAGGACCTAAAACTAAACCATTTTGAAAAAAAATTAGTAGTTTAGAAACTAGATTCAAAGGACTACGACTTTTGTTTTTGTCATATCTTAAAATTTTGAGCGTAACTATCTTCAATTTCTTGTTGAAGTCCAGAATTTTTTGATTTTAGGAAAAAGGTGTCCACTTATACCCCCCTTTTGGCACCACAACTTGGTGCACTTACCCTTAGATCTTTGAGTGTTTCCAACACAGGATATAGTTGCTATTTGGTTTTTTGTTCCACATCTCAGTGCACATGATCTATTAAGAGTAGCAAGAGAGATTCCAACATTTATGGTTTGTGCAACAACTAGTTCATTTTGATATTTCTATGATTAGTAATCATATTGTAGGAAACTAAATGGAGTTTCTAAATTAGGGATATGAAATGGTCAAGAAAATGAAGGCGGAATATATTGATGAATACCATTGGAACAAATTAAGAATGACTAAGCCATTGAAGCATTGGCGACTCAAGTATCAAGTAGTTGCAATCAAGACATTGAAGCAATGTAAATCAATAACAATACTATAGTAGAGACTATTCATTCAGGTTTAGTTTATTTGATGTTTGACTATTCATTTAGGTTTAGTTTATTTGATATTTGACTATTCATTCAGGTTTAGTTGACCATGATGCAATTTGGAGTTGATTTGATGCAAAATGATTTTTTGTTGAATTTCATCTTCTGCAATACCACTCAATGTTATATTTGATCACCTAAAGTATGCCAAAGGCCAATAAAATAGCCACCTATTTGTCATTCAAAATCTAATTTTTACTATGGATCATCTATAAGTTTAAGTTTTTTCTTTGGGGGGTCTAGTATAAGGGAGGCTAGATTTCAAGGTCATTGTATTTGATTCAATAAAAATATATACTATATTCACATAAGAAGTCTAAATATCTTGCTATGAATTATTTTGTTGATTTCACTGGCCTTAAATAATTAACAAGTATATTTCAAATTATCACAATGGTTAGAAGTTAACTGAACATCTTACATACTGATTAATAAAATAAAGCCATAGTGCAATATTCTTTTAGGTAGTTGCACCAAACAAGACATAATATTAGAAAAGAGACAAAATATAATGTTAATGTAAGTTTAATGTAAAAGTTGTTCCAATGCTTTGTCTATGGCTTGTAAGTATGCACATTTTATAGAAACTTATTTCTACCATATATCCATATTATGTCTAAAATATTTCAACATCAAATTAATTTATATAATCATTTCACAGAGATATTATTTATTTTCTTTAGTCTAATATTTATATTACCAAGAAAATAATTACATCAAAAGAAGGAGCATACTCTCCAATACAGAAGTACTTCAACAAAAGAACTCATCCTACTACCTTGATAAAAAAAGATAGCCTATCCCATTGCCAATAGATATAAGCCTTTCTGACACTTCTAATGGTAATAGGTTCTCATTCAAAGAAAAAAAAGCCTCAAAATTTCTCATGTTGAACACCTCCATCAGACATTTCTAAAACACCTTCCAAGCTTTTTTCATCAACTTTTTCTTACTTGGCTCTTCCATACAAAATAAACGCAGAATCTCTCCACCCAATAATCTTGTATCAATCAGTTCCATTACAATAGATATAGTCTCATAAATATCTTTTGCTAACATTATATGAATCATACCCTTAACAAGCACTGGGTGACCAAACACTTTTACAATAAGATGAAAAAGCTCAAAAATCAATTTTTCCATCATGTACATGCCCAACTGACCAATAATCTACCCCTAGCAGATCAATAATTTGCTCCTCTGCAGCCTCCACTAAGTCTACAACCTACATATATTTGCACCTTATCCCTAAAAATTCCATTAGCAAAAGAAATTCAACAAAAGAGAGAAAGAGCATAATTTATTTTAAAAGGAAACAAACCAACCGATTTTCACTAGCTCTTAAGCCAAAAGAAAGAGTGCAATTCCTTTAAAAATCAAACAAACTAGTTTCCACTGGCTCTTAAGCCAAGATTTAGCAAGATATTCGATTAAACTTGCTATCATGATGTTGAAACCATCCAAAAGTCTAGTGGACCAAAACTACAAAAGGACTAAGTTTATAAGAAACACTCACTCCTTTCAACATATGATAAGACTTCTTCTGCACTAACCTATACCCTTTGTTGTGAAGGCCTGCACATCTAGTTTTTTAATAATCTCTTGCAAGGAAATTGAAAAGAGATCTATACATGTGTGATCTATATCATAATAAATTATTTTATATAATTCTTCTTGCTACTACATTAAAAAAAACTTAAACTCTGACTACCATCATTATTTTGACGTTATTTGTCATTAACAATATAGGAATCTCATCAAAACATCTCTACAAGTTGTCTATAGTATGATAGAAAGTACTATCAAGAGTATGAAAAATCTATTGCAACATATATCTAGGTCATCCCTGTTTCGACACATCCTATCATCGATGTTGTCAACTACCCATTGAACCATCTCTTAGAATTGTCGATAGTTTGATGTTCTAAACCAATTGTCTGACACTATCACAAGACAACAATGACAATAATTACTGAAAGTTTTTCCATTGATATATTGACATTCATCTTGGCCATCAAACTCTCTCATAGGTGTAGATAGTTCAAAGTTATGAACCAGTTGTTTAACACGGCCATGGGACAATGATGATAATAATTTTCTATGGTTTTTCTATCAATATACCGACAATATCTTGGTCATCAATTGTTAAATTGAAGTTTAGTGATGGTATTTTTTGACATTTTGTACTCACAATTTTGATGAAATGGCTTCAAAAAATAGGTCCAAATTTACTAGTGAAACAAGAGAGAATAGAGTGTGAAGGAAAGAGAGGTTACAAACAAGACAAAGTGAAGAAGATCTTAACTAATAAGATAAAGAAGCTGATCTGACAAGCTTGTGGAGAAGTATAATACATGTGAATTTATCTTTTATAATACAAAACAAGGTTTTACAAGATTTGTAAAGTCTCTTACATGATTTTTGAGTTTTTTTCGAGCTCTTATTAAAGCCTCTAACTAGGTGAATGCACACCTAGGTAGAATATGACCTTTTAATGGAGTAGTCTTGATAGGCTAATGCTACAATTAGCAACATATATTAGTCAATTTTAATCATGTGAGTTTCTTAGAAGGAAACTCTTATGTATGCCTAATTAGAAAAACATTTTTGATTGTAGTGAACAATTTGTGGGTTCCATCCCCACCATAATTTTTCCTTCTAACCAAGACTTTTCTGTGATACCAAAATTATTGTGTTATGTATGAATTTTCTTTCATGTATTTTTATTTACTTTGAGGCATATGAGTTGTTAATATTTAAATGTATGAGCTATTGGGTAGATCTAGATTATCAAAATAATAATGTTATAGACTATCGATTAAAACTAAAAATTTAAATGGTTGTCTATGTATTGATTAACCCACCACCCCCTCTCAGTACTTAACTATTCCTATCTATAATTAACAATTGGTATCAAAGCATCATTGTTTTGAAATAATTTTAACAACTTGAGAGTAGATCTTGAAAATGGAAAGGTAAAAAATGGAGAGACAACTTGGAGAAACCATAAATGAATTCGCATCCCACAATGATGAATTAAACAAGAAACTAAAAGTATGATTTGAAAAAAGGAAGGAAATGTCAAAAAGGTCACAAACAATTCTTGAATATCTAGAAAAACTTTTACAAAACAATTAAAGTTTATAAGAAATTCATGTTGTCCTAGCTGACCTATTAGACAAAACTATTATCCTTGAAGACAACCTATAGAAAGAAAAGAGTTAATTTGAAGCTTAGACTCTATGGATGACTAAACTACTAGACAAAATGAATACTATTGAAGATGAAAAAGGGAAAATAGAAACTGATAAGAAAAAGACTAGAAAAAGATATTAAAGATAAATACAACACCATGTCTTAATTGCAACAAAAAAAAAAAACATTAAATGGTTACAAAAGTGATATAAATGAGGAGAACCAAAATGTCATTATTGAAAATGAAAAGCTAAGTCCAAAGATGTGGAAAATCTGACAAACAAGCTAAGGATTGAACAAGAAATCAATAATAAGCTTACCAAGCTTGATTTGAGTATGAAAAATATTGACAAACAACTAAAATGGAGATAAAAATTAGAAGATACAACTAGACTTGGTTTTATTGATAAAAACAAATTTGAATTTGTTGAATCTTCTAAAACTTGCAAGGAAAAGACATTCCAACCAAGAGACAATCACAACAAAAAACCTACATGCTATCATTTTTATAAATTAGTACATACAACTTATGTGTGTCAGAGAAGACTATCAAATGTCTCACCAAAAATATCATTTAACAATCTCTACTACAACTGCTACAAGTTTGGACATTGAGAAAAAGATTGTACAATGAGATCCCCAAGTAAAACTATGGAAAAAAGTTTTATGGGTCACCGTTATAACTTAATTGTTCATAAGGTTTAACATTGTAGGAGTGGAAATCTAGTAAGAAAGAAGCCAGAAAATATACAATGCAATAAATGTTGAAAGAAAGCACATCTAGAAATTGAATGCCAAAAAATATAAGTATAAATGCATAATGATTTTTTTATGTGCGTGACAAGTATAGTCATACCACACAAACCTATAGCTACTGATAATTGATGGATAAGAGTCAAGGGAAAATTAGAAAACCAAGAAGTAACAATAAACAAGTATGGGTCAAGAAGGAAGAGAAGAAAGGAGACCATAACAAAGTTCCTAATTCAAGTAAACAAGGTATGAAATCAAACTTAGATGGAAGGAGTACCAGCTTAGGGACAACTCATAATGATAAATCCCTATTATGTCCCTAACAAGGTAATGAATTAGAATAAAGAAAAAGAATTAAGACACTATTGGTAAGGATAATTTAAACTCTATCGCATTGAATCTTATCTAAAAAATTATAGTTGTAAATTCATTAATTGTATAATCAACCATTTGCCTATTTTATGGGCTATAAGTATGTGAAAATGATAATTCATTTGACACATTTATTTCTAAATAAATTACTAAGTGTAAAAAGTCAAAATTTGAAACAATGTACTCCATGAATTACTTTCAAAAATTTATTTGAGCTATTTTGTGACCTAGAAGTTATAGTAGAAATACTTTTCTTAGTCTATGCTATTCGAAGGATTCTTAGGAGAATGATAGCCATGAACAAGTAGCTTCTTATTGTTAGCATGAATGGAACACTAGAACCTAGAGTTGGAGTCTATCTGATGGATTCAAGTGTACAAGATGAAAAAAATGTACTAAACATAAATATGCACGGATGGAAGTGCGAGAGATGAATACAAGCATCTTGAAACTCAAGGCCTCACTCACATGGTGCATATGCCTAAAATATTCACTAATGAATAATTTAGATTTTTATTGAATAGAGGACATGATGGAGCACTATGGTTAGACTTTGATGTACCAATAAATGTCATAAGGGATATTGTTAATTGTATTACGATTTTGTTGGTGTAAGGGGAGGATTGTCCATTTAGGGCTAGTACCATGACTGAGCCAAGATAGATAACCAGGAGCACATAAAAAAAAGGGAAATGACACTAGAAGAGCTGAATTATGTAGGAAGAAGGTTCATTGCAATAATTATTGGATATAAATTTTATCAATCTAGTCAGCCCAACAACTTGCTCAGTACTGAAGTTTCAACTATACATGAAATTATGACATGAATTAAATCATATGACCTCATAGGTATGTTTGTAAATCAATTAAATGTAAATATGGTAAGATTGAAGAAGGACTAAGAACAAGAGATAAAATTTGGCACACTATGTGTATGTATATTCTTATATGTTAAGAACCTTTTCCCCAATATAGGAAATGTATAATGGAATGAAATAAGGCCTATTATATATTAGATTAAAAAATATGTTGAGTATCTAGGTGATGAATTCAATAAAAATGTCTAGAACTAATTCAAATAATTGCAATTGAAAATGCAAGCATGTTACCAAATGCAAGGAGATGTGTTTGATAGGTATAATGATACTCTACATAGATTCATCTTCCATTAGTTTATCTTCCTAAAAAAATATATTCAATTCAGCAATCTAACCTTCTTATCATGCTTATGACCTTTATAAGTACATTCCAAATTTCTTTTGCCAAATTTTTAAAAATTAATTGACTATACTCATTTTCAAGAAGGGTTGCCAAAAATGTTTCTTTGGCAAGCATATTGCACATAAACAATATTCTTTGAGGCTCAATACACTCTTTGAGGTTTTCTTCTTCAACCATTTATTTATTGTTCTTAGTGATCAACCAATATCCTATACCCTTGCATAGAAAATGTTTCCTCATCTTCTCTTTCCAACTATTGCTATTAACTCCATCAAACCTCGAAATTTCTTTTCTAAAATGACTCACCATAGATCTCCTTAATTTGTTAAGGTTTTCCTTTAAGGACTTGAAGCTCTGATACCAATTTTTAGAAAGTGAGACAAACCATTGCACCAAAACCCTGAGGTATTAGTGAAGGTTTCCCACAAGGATCATAAAATCCCACCATGCTCCATAGTCTAGACTCTGGGCTACATGTGTGCCCATATGATGGGCCCTCCCTTGGTCGTATGAGCCCTAGGTGAACATTGTAATGTTGTCATTACCATCCACTTTATGATTTGAACCTAGGTGGAGGCTCTAATACCACATGATATGAACCATTTCACCAAAACCTTGAGGCACTACTTCTTAGTTTCTGGTGACTAATTAGGGAAGTAGTATACATATGGTGAATGGCTAATATTTTCCAATTGTTTATTGCTTATATTCGCCAATTTATAGCTGACATGTTATAACTAGTTTTAACCCTAAAGCAACAAAAATACTTGGATAAAAGGGCTCAAGGTTATGGATTATTTCACAAGGTTTGATGAAAAATTTGGTTCTCATAGTAGTATTGAGCTATAAGAGATTGTGGATTGTAATCAGGTTGTAATTATTGGGTGGTAATAATATTGGGCTTGTTGTTTAGTGGACATGGCCCAAGGTTTGGGTGAACCACATTAAATCTTCATGTCTTGTGTTCTTTTTTGTGTGATCTATTATTTTCAAATATTAATTATATTTGTATGTAATTGTTATTTTTATTTAATATTTATTCTTAACAACTGGTATCAGAGTGAGGTTGTTTTTTTTAAGTTATCCTCTATAGGAAAGTCTCACAATTGAGTGGCAGTGAAGGCAAAAGAGGGTAAGATGAGGGTTGACAAGTTTAATGGTCAAAACTTTTAGTTATGGAAGATGCAAATGGGGGGATATCATTCAATTATGTTTGGCACAACTACTAGCATTTAATATTACAAAAGTGAAGACGACAGAAGAGTCGATGGAAACCCTAAAGAATTTGTATGAAAAACCCTCTGCTTCAAACAAGGTATCTCTCACAAAGTGTTTATTTAATATAAAAATGATAGAAGGTGGACCTGTTGTGGACCATTTAAATGAGTTTAATAATATAACTAGTCAAATATCTTCTATGGCTATTAACTTTGATGAAGAAATTAGGGATCTCTTGATTTTGTGTTCTTTTCTTGAAAGCTGAAATGACTTGGTAATGAATGTGAGTACTTCTATTTTTAGATCTAGTACCCTAAAATATTATAATGTGATTGATGTTATTTTGAGTGAGGAAACTCATAGAAAAACCTTAGGTAGATCTACATCAGGAAGTGTTTTGAATGCACAAAGTCAAGCCAAAACAATTGAGAGAGGAAGTAATTCTAAAAATCACAGGAAATCAAGAGGAATGTCAAAGAGGAGGAGGTCTCAATCAAGATGACCAAATGACTGCTAGTATTGTGATTAAATAGGGCATAAAAAGAAAGATTGTTGGACTCAAAACAAAAATGAAGGAGATAAACTAGATGGAGACAAGGAGAAAAATGTGCTAAGTAAAAAATCCGAAGAGGATGCTTTGCTTCTATCTTTAGAAAGTGTTGATGATTCATGGGTTTTAGATTCTGGTGCTTCATTTCATGTGACACCTCATAGAGGTTATTTCATTGATTATGTCCAAGCTAGGATTTTGGACTTGTTTATTTGGGGGATAATGAACCCTATTAGATTGTTGGAAAGGGAAAATTTAAGATTAAGTTGTAGATGAGAATCATTGGCTACTGTATGAGGTAAGAAACATTCCAAGGCTAAATAGGAATTTAATTTCAACAGGTAAAATCGGTGATGAGGGTTGTGTAGTTACTTTTAATGATAAAAAATGGAAGGTTTCAAAAGGTTCCCTTGCAGTAGAAAAAGGTATGAAAGTAGGCACCTTATATCTTTGTATAGGTTATATTGATTCGTCTACTTTTATGAATATTTTATACAATTGAGTAGGGAGAACAAATAGTTGTTGTAGATTCTGATACAATACTGTGGCACAATAGACTTGGGCACATGAGTGAGAAATATATGAAAAAACTTCATTCAAAAAAGTTTTACCAGATCTAAAATGTGTTAATATGGATTTCTATGAAAGTTGTGTGTATGGAAAAAAAGAGAGAGTGAGTATTGTGAAGACTGGGAAGCAAAATTAAAAGGAGAAATTAGAGCTTGTGCATATGGATGTATGGGAACCAAGTCAGGCATCTTCCCTTGGGGGCTCTCATTATTATGTTACATTTATTAATGATGCAACTAGAAAAGTATGGGTTTATTTCCTTATAAATTTGATGTATTTAAAACTTTTAAGAAATGAAAATGCTTGGTTGAAAATGGGACTGGTAAGAAATTAAAATATCTTAGATCTGACAATGGTGGTGAGTATTACAATCATGAATTTGAATATTATTACTCCACTAATGGTATTCATAGACAAAAAACTATTCCAAGGACTCCACAAGAAAATGGAGTGGCCGAATGCATGAACAAGACTATAATGGAGCATGCAATGAGCATAAGGTTGCATATTGGGTTTCACTTACACATGTGGGTGGAGGCTATCAATACTACTATATATTTGATTAATAAAGGTCCCTGTACTCCTTTGGGTTTTGGTATTCTAGAAGAAGCATGGACTGGTAAGAAGGAGAGTTATTCTTTTCTTAGAACCTTTTGTTGTGAAGCATTTTCTCATATGGATTCTAAAAATAGAACCAAGCTGGAAGATAAGTCAAAGAAATGTGTATTTGTTGGATATGACATTAATGAATTTGGTTATAGGTATTGGGATTTTGAAAATTATAAAATTGTAAGAAATAGGGATGTCATATGCAATGGAAAGTGTTGCACAAATATCTCTTGCAGCAATATGTGAACAAAAGAAGATGATTATGTAATGCTAGATGATACTCCAAAAGAAGATGTTCTAGCCATTCCTCATGATGTTCAACAACTGAAAAAACAAATACCACACACACTAGTGAATGTTAGATGATCAACAAGGCTAATTAGACCTCGACAAAGATTTTATCCTTATTTTTATTATATTTTAGTTACTGATGCTGGTGAACTTGAATGTTATGATGAAGCTATGTAGGTGGATACTAAGATTTAATGAGAGTCTACAATGAAAGACAAAATGGACTCTTTGCTAAAAAATAAGAAATGGGATTTATGCAAGTTGCTTGTACGTAAAAGGGATTTACAAAATAGATGGGTTTACAGGTTGAAAGAAGATAATGGAGGTAAGAAAATATTTAAAGATAGATTAGTTGTAAAAGGATTTGCATAGAAAAAAGGCATTGATTTTGATGAGATATTTTCTCCTATTGTTAAAATGACTTCTATACTCACTATTTTAGGTATTGTGGCTATTGAAGATTTGTATTTAGAGCATCTTGAAGTGAGAACAACCTTCATTTATGGTAATTTGTATGAAGAGATATATATGGCTTAGCCAAAGGGATTAGAGGTCAAAGGTAAGGAGAACTTAGTGTGCAGATTGAAGAAAAGTTTATATGGCTTGAAGCAAGCACATCGTCAATGGTATCTAGAATTTGATAGTTTTATGCATGAGAATTGATACAATAGGTGTCATTCAAAACATTGTGTTTATTTTAAGAGTTTGAATGATGATAGCTATAGGATAAAAGCACAAACTAGTGTCACCCTTTTGTAAAGAAAAAGGCTAAAAAAAATATAACTCTTGACCTTCAATGACATAAAATTGGTATTATTATTTAAAGTTTGAAACTAAAGTAAACTAATGAAATGTGTAGAAATGGATGAAGTTTGAGATTATAATTTTTAGTAATTATTTGGAATAAGAATTGATATATTTTCATAATTTTTATAGATAATTTTTAGTTGCTAAAAAATATTGAAAATTAGGGGTTTAGTTCCCACCACGAAACTATATGAAAATAAACTTATTTCCATTTGATTTGAGACTATGTTATAGATAATATATATAGCTAGAAAATAAAAAATAAAAAATGACTTTAGACATATATCTTCTCTTTTATAATGATTCAAATTTTGACTCACATGAAATCGACTAGTTTTCATCTCCCATCACATTTTTCAAAACAAATATATTCTAACTAGAAGAAAAATTATACATTTGAAAGAGGACTCTCTATTCTAGAACATCATATAATTTTTCAATTTTTTGATATGATTTTATATTTATTTTTCTTTCTCAAAATCAACTTATTTTCTAATATTAAAATACATGCTCATAGAATTTTTTAATTACAATATACTATATCTAATTAAAAAACCATAAATTATATATGAGAATTTTCTTGACATTGAGCTCTATAAAATGATGTTTATATGTTACTAAAATATATCATGGAAAATAGTAAGAGTTATTAAAATGTCAGTTTTCTAAAATAATTATATTTCTTTAGTAATTGGATAGAAACTAGTACAAAACATGCATTTAATAGACATTTCCAATTGGAAAAGTGTGAGACCATATATAACTTAGCTAGAATGGACTTATCTAGATCATATGTTTGAGAAAATTTAATTTCTGGATAGAAATGTGATGGGGAAACAACCCAAGAACAGAATGAAAACAATAGAAAGGGAAAATTATATTAACTGAGAAAATAAGCTACTACAAACAGTGCAGAGAAAATAAACTTCAAAACATGCCCTAAGGGCTTACAATAGCATAAATCTGGAGATAATTTCTCCTTTTAGTACCTCCTCTTAAACTCCACTCCGAATTGCCTTTTACAATGCTAGAAATCTCCTTAAATAGACCCCAGGGGGTTATGGACTAGGAGTACATTCTAGAAAGTGCTAGTAGGCATCCACCGATGAAATAGAAGGTTTTGAAAGCTGCGTTAGAAGTTGGTGCAAATCTAGAAGAATCCAGAAATGGTAACCGAACTTCTAGGAGGCATAACTTTTGAACCATAGCTCTAATTGACGAACCATTTACATTTTTGGAAAGCTCTCAAAGCTCTCTATAACCCTATGGACTAGCTACACTCTTCCCCCATTTTTTGACCCTTTTCAAGGTCATTTAATGCGCCAAACCTAACTTTGAAGCATTCTTAGGAGGTCTCCAAAACTTGAAAAACTGCAATAAATTTCAAACCGTGGGACCTATTGACCTGATTCTTTTTTTGGAATTCTCTAAATCATGATTACATTCATTTGGCCAATTCGCATCTTCTAGTTTACCGAAATGATGGCCCAAATACATGCTCCTATTTTTTCAAGATTTTCAAATGCACTGATAGTTGAACTATGAGAGTTGGAACCTTTATTTGAGCCAAATGGGTATCCAAAAATGTAAAGACATGAAACAAAAACTAAGTCTATGTACATTTTTTTGGGTGACATAGGATTGCCCTTATACCTCTGGATGCTCTTGCATCAAAATGCTCAAATTTGATCATTTTGATAAGTCAACCTGATAGGTGACACAACTTTTTACTTTTACCCTACAATATTTTATGTTTATGTGGTAATGATATGCTTGTAGTTGGGTCTAACATGGATCATATTAAAGGGTTGAAATGCCAGTTAGCACATGTATTTGCTATGAAGGACTTGGGGGCAGCAAAAAATATCTTTGGTGTGAAGATTTATAGAGATAGGAAGAAAAAAAATCGACGCTATCTCAGGCTGATTATGTTGAGGTGTTACAAAATTTCTATAAAGAGAATGCTAAAGCTATCAACACACCTTTACCTAGTCATTTGAAGTTGACTAACGAGATGTGTCCCAAGACACAAGAAGAGGAGGATAAGATGTCCAAGGTATCCTATGCTTCAGCTATAGGAAGCTTGTTGTATACTATGATATGTACAAGGTCAAATATTGCACATACAGTGGGAGTCGTCAGTAGGTATATGATTCATTCAGTAATTGAGCATCAAAATGTAGTTAAATAGATTCTTAGATATTTGATAGGAACATCGACTAAGTGTTTACACATTGGGGGCTCTACAACAAATTTATCAGACTATGTTGACTCAAATTTGGTAGGGGATATTGATACTAGGTAGAGTACTATAGGTTATGTATTTACTATTGGTGAGGTAGTGGTGAGTTGGGTTTCTAGGTTACAAAAGGTTAATGATTTATCCACTAAAGAGGCTGAGTATGTTGTTGCTACAGAGTTAGCCAAGGAGATGATATGGCTTTAGTTCTTCTTGGAAGAATTGAGACAACATCAAAGGTATAATTATTTCTTTACAAATAGTCAAAGTGCCATTCATCTTAGAATGAATTGTACTCTACATTCAAAGACAAAATACATACAATTGTGTTACAATTTCATTCAGTCAGTTTTGGATGATGGATAGTTAAAGATGGATAAGATACATACATATTAAAATCTAGTAGATATGTTTACAAATGTAGTGATAAGGGAAAAGATAAATTATTCTTTAGCTTCGGTTGGTCTCTTTGATTGAATAGGAATAAAAGAACAACATAGTCCTAGGTAATTTGATCTAGTGGGAGCCCCGTGTGATAGTGGTATTGCTATACGACTAGTCTCCAAGTGGGAGATTGTTGTCTAGTGTAGAGTTTGATCCATCCCCAAGTGGGAGATTGCTAGTTTGTGATGACTGATTAGGGAAGTACTGTACATGCTTCATAAACTCTTTGGTAAAAATACTTGTATAAAAGGGCTTAGGGTTAGGGATTATTTTATTAGGTGTGATGCAAAAATTGGTTCTTGCAGCAATATTGAGCTATAATGAATTAGGGATTGTAATAAGGTTGTAATAATTGGATTGTAATAATATCGGACTTTTTATTTGGCAAATGTAGCCCAGGGTTTGGGTGAACCATGTTAAATTCTAGTGTCTTGTTTTCTTTTCTCTGTGATCTATTATTTTATGATATTATTTATATTTGCATGTAATTTTTAGTTCTATATGAGGTTTAATCCTAATACTATTGAAGACAGCCCACCAAGATCATTTAATAGAAAGTAAAGTCCACCAAGATAATTGTGGGGTGAGGGGGGTGAATCAATTATCCATTTTTTATTTTTTAGCAAGCTTATTAAATCAAAAAAATGTAATCAACAAGTGCAATAATCATAGGAAGATCACCATAGACAGTAACACCAACTTTTTTAACTACACAAACCCTTGATCAAAGGGAAAATCTCGGTAGGGATGGTACCCACAAAATGATATACTAATATATAAATTCCTTGCAAGAAGATGTTAGGATTAACCTTAGATAGAAATACCAATTACATGTAAATATAACCAATATCAAAGAATAATAGATTGCACATAAGAGAACACAAGATAATAAGATTTAACATGGTTCACCCAATCCCTAGGCTATGTCCACCTACAAAAAGTCCAATATTATTATGATCTAGTGATTACAACTTTATTACAATGTATAATCCCTTACAACTCAATACCGTTGCAAGAACCAATTTTTACATAACACATTATGAAAATCCCTAATCCTAAGCCTTTTTATACAAGCTTTTTGCCACTTACAAAATTAGGGTTGGAATAATAGAAAAAATAATAGTTGACACCTTTTACAATATAAGGTCATTTTTACCTTCACAAAACCCCTATGGGGTTGTTTCCCCTTGACTCCACCCTATGCTACAATAGGGAGTGCACCTGGGATGATGCTCGAGGACCCCATAAGATTGCTACCTCTTGACCCCATCTTGAACCCCTATAGAAATAATCTAGGAGAATATCATACTAAATAAACCTTTGAGTCTAATTAGGCTTCACATCAAAACAATCTCCCATTTGGAGACTGATCAAACTCCACAATAATAACCTCCCACTTGGAGATAGATGATAGCACTACTAAACTTGTAGCTCCTATATGCATGAATATGTGGCCTTTGTTAACACACACACTTCAAAACAGTCCTTAATTGTGGATTCATCTTGGAATGAATATGAGATTGTTCACCCAATAATAGTTTGGCAAGGTGACCTATTGCCTTCTATGTAAAGGGATTTTAGCTATTTAATATCCTTAGATTTGAGGTATAGGAAACTAGACCCTCTAAGAATGAAGGATTTAAAGAAAAATAATCTATATGAATGTGCAAAGTAATCTAGAATGATTATGCAACTAATTTAAGAACTTGTAAAAGAAACTATATTAAATGTATGCATAATAAGAGCTAAATGAAATTAAGCTAAGAATGTAGAGATATGAAAATGTATGAGCTAAATGAGTATGAAGTTCAGTAGCAATTTTGATTCAACCTTTTTTGATAAGGAATTATGAGTCCCTTGAATAGAATTTCTAGAATCCATCAACGGGTGAGATTAACTCGAATCGATCGTTAGAATTGAAGCAAAGATTTAGCTAGGATGGAAACTTCCTTGTGTAGATGAAGTGAATTGTTTCTGATCTGAGTGTGATGTGCAGTCAACTGAACTTTCCATGAGTGAGAGAGTAAGTTAACTAGATTGATTCTAATTTTGAGAAGTAGTTCACTTAAAGTTTCCATTTAGAAGGGAAGAGAAGATTTAGGAAGAATATTTAATTTAATAAAATGAGATATGCTCTCATAAATATCTTTTCTTATTTAATTAAATAAATTTAATATCATAATACATTAGCCTTAGGAGATAGTTTAATTTAATAAAGTATAAATACTTTAGATTAAATTAAATTTAAATCAAATAGGTTTAATGTGACTAATATGACTGAATACTATAGGAATTAAATAATAAGTATGATGAACATAGATTAGGTTTTTTTTCATTTGACAATTAAGTCAAGTAGCGAATATCAAAACAATAATTTTCCTAATGAAATAGAACTTTAGCAATTATCAGGATAGATCATAATTGGTATCATGGCAATGAGCCAATTTTGGGGTATTACATTTTGCCCCTCTTTGAATGAATGTGAAAACAACACATTTTATTCAAAGAAAATCAGAAAGCATCATGTGAAGATCAAGAGATAAGATTGGTTCCAAAGTTGATGATATGAAGACCAATTGATAAGATTTTAAGGACCATCTCTAGAACAAATCTTAATCCCAAGGAATCCAAGCGGAATACATAGATACCCAAAATTGATAAGCATTTTAAAGGTTTCCTTAATAACAAGGTTTAACCTTTAAGGATCCAAATAGAATGTCTTGATACCCGAGATTGATAGCATTTAAAAGATCATCTCTAGAATGGAGGTTAACCTATAAGGATCCAGATAGAACACCTAGATACCTCAGAGTGATAAGCATTTAAAAGATTATCTCCAGAATGGAGCTTAATCTTTAAGGATCTAGATAGAACACCTAGATACCTGAGAGTGATAAGCATTTAAAAGATTCTCTCCAAAATGAAGCTTAATCTTTAAGGATCTAGATAGAAAACCTAGATAACTGAAATTGATAAGAATTTAAAAGACTATCTCCAGAATGGAGCTTAATATTTAAGGATCCAAATAGAAAACCTAGATACTTGAAAGCAATAGCAGATAACAAAATAGAATCATCCCCAAAACAAGGCTTGATCCTTAGGAGTCAAGATTTAGATTGTCCCAATACCCATAATTGACCGATGACCAAATGAAATAAATGACAAATATGCAAGAAAGAGGGAAACAAGATGCCCCTAGTGGTGTCATAAGATGGACATAAGGTGCCCCGAGTAATAAGGATTCAATGATGTAATCATCTTGCTCCCTTAGGAGCAAAATCAAAAGATGACACACCCAAAATATGATATAAAGTAGCATAGAAAGAGAGACTAAAGAAATCCAAGATTCAACCGAATATAAAAGAGACCAGAGTGATCAGAAGAAAATTTGGAGTCAATCAAACATGATTTCCAGGTCCATATGACCTAGTTTGACCAAAGAGTTGACCAAAATTGAGCATAGTTGAGTTGAGTTGACTATTTCCAAAATGAATTTTGAAAACATGAAGAATGTAGAGTTGAAAGAATTCCAAGAATTGCAAAGTATCTAAAAAATTAGGACTACATAAGTGTTTGGTTGCATTGGTCCCAAAATTTTAAAACACATTTTTATGGCACTAAGGTGTGTCAGATTTCAAATTTGATCCCACAAATAGATTCAGAACAGTCAAATTAGTCAAGAGGATGATTTTTGTGCAAATTAGAGCACTTTGAAAAATTAGGTCAACAGCTATATAAGTGCCCAAGGGGTAATTTTTAAATCATTTGTGCATTTTATCTTTTGTGAATAGTAGCTTTGAGAGGAAGATGGTAGTGAATATGAGACATCATCATCTCGAGCGCTCCCGATGACACAGTCGGCCAATAGACTACGGACCTCGGGTGAGTCATCAATTTTACACCTCCATACTTTCATTTACACACATTACAATGTCATTTATTGCATTTTTTAGCATGTTTTAGGACTTGGTCAATTGGTCGTCATGTGAGACTATCCTTTCTCATGTGAAGACAATCTCTTCTCATGTGAAGAAACAATATCTACTATTTCTTCTAGCACATCCGTGTGTTTTCTTGTACAAGAGATACCCACCTCGCACGAAGAATGAGAAATCTTGATCGATCTTCACATGTGAGACTTTCATTCTTCACGCGATGAAGAGATTTCTCACGTGAGAAAATTAAAGATTTTGATATCTTCACAAAAGATCTTGAGATCTTCGTGCAAAAATCCATGATAGTAGAGTTGAAATTTTCATTTTTGTGCATGAAATTTTGCATTTTTCTCTGCATTGTTTTGCAATTTCGACCTAGTACTGATCATTTACTTATCATTATTGGTTGTGTGTGTAGGAGGTATTTGATGACATGTTTATCAGATCACACTATTGACCATATGGAATTTTTTTGCAAAGTCTTGATGATGCTGAAAGGGATAATATCGCTCGATTGAGCTTGTCTTCTCTATGCCAGATCCCAATAGTGCTGGTGAATCACAACTTGCTTAGAGCCTTGGTGGAGCATTTCCATTCAAAGATAAACACCTTTCACCTACTAGTGGGGGAGATGACCATCACGCCATAGGACATTTGGAGGATACTGAGGATCCCTTTCCATGGAGAACATGTGATTTATGATGTGGTGCCTCGAGCGGGTACAAAGGCACTATCTATTATGTTTGAGAGGGAGCTATGGAGGGGTTGAGCCATTAGTTGGGATGAGCTTGTGCACACTTATGGATAGACATATAGACTAGCATCAGTGTTAGCGATCTTTTTGAGTTCCTTTTTAGTGCTAGATAGGGAGTAGCATGGCTTACAGTGTGGTTGGAGGGTCATGCTTTGCCAGATGGTAGAGGCCGCTAAGATATTTGGGTGGGGTCAATGCATGCTAGCCCATATGTTCCATGATATGCATGAGATAGTCTTCCATGAGAAGAAAACTATGGCAGCAAGAGTCTATGTCTTACAAATTTGGGCATGGGAGCATCTTCCCGTATGTAGGCCCATTCATGAGGAGGCTTGAGAGCCTATGGAGCCATATATCTACAGATATTGGGGGCACATTACATAGGTCTTCTTGGGAAAGACAAAGCATTGGTGGGAACATCTTGATGATTTGGTCTCTGTTAAATGGCAGCCCTAGCAAGAGACAGAGGATTGGGATGATGCCCCGACAGATTTGGGATGGATGTTTTGTTCGTAGCCACTATTGGGCCAGACATCACAAATAATAGAGTGGTTTGTGATTTTATGGGTGTGGCAACAGTATGGCTGACCATAGGACATTTCATAGGAGTATTGTGCCTATGCTAGACTGGAAAGCGATGTAGAACGAGGGTGGCCACCATGACTAGACCTAGGTTGATCTATGATAGATGTGTGCAACTTAGTTGTGACACAATGGGACTATCTCCTAGGTATTGCTAATGCAGGGATATGCCTGCATATTAGGCCTATCTGATCAGTCACCCTTTCCCCTGATTCACAGACCCACTGGGGAGTGTAGGATAGGGTCAAAGATAGGCACCTTAGTAGTAGGAGGTACCTTAGTAGTAGCAATAGCCATAGCCACAGTCACAGCTAAAACCATAGGTCTGGAACTAGGTACTAAAAATAAAAATTCTGCCCTATCAAATGGGATCAGACATAGGTGCAGGGGGAAATTGTACATCACAAGGTCAGTGACGGAGGTTGAGAATGGAGGAGCAAGCACCACAGTACTAGATACTATTGCAGTAGCCAGCACCACCATAGTCACAGGCACCACCACAGTAGCAAGAACATGAGATAATAGATGAGGATATGCCTGATCAGCTTGCTACTGGGACATAGGACATAGTGTGATGCTACCAGAAGTGGATTTGTTAGGCCTCCCAAATGTTGGGAGAGCTATAGATATAGGTAGTTATTTGTGACACTGAGCTGGTGGAGCAGCAGTGGGAGATTGATTGATGGAGAGAGCATGTTGAGACTGCTAAGCAGAGGGCAGAGATGCTATAGGATAAGGTCTGCTTACAGTCGGCCCAGGAAGCTTGCTATTTTGTTGCATATTCAACAGTGGTGCTTGATGAGGCTCTGTAGGTATAATGCTTTTCACAGTATGCGTGAGAGTCTGAAGGCGCACGACCTCATGCGAGGATAGAAATGCCACCACCTCCTTCTCCACTTGCTGCTCCTCCTAGAGATGAGAGTAAAAGATAGAGTTAGATGCCATGTGCCTAGCTCTTGATTTTTGATCTCTAGCAATGTATCGATTGGTGTGTCAGCACCATTTTGTACCATTTGATTGATAAGGCTTGAGTAGTGCTCATTTTTGAACTAAAACATATTATGTATATGAGATTTTGGAATGAGTATCACTATATACATGTCATTGTCTGTGTATACTTCACTTTGATGTACATGAGATGTCAATACGATGATTATGAGATGTATGTTTTACTTTGATATGATGTGATTATGAACATGTAGAGTAGATATTATGAGTATATGGATGCAATGCATATGGAAATTGTGTGACATCTCATGTAGTGTTGCTTGTCTTGCTTGATAGTGATAGGTATTCCATTGAGGAGTGTGAATTGATGAACCAAATGTTTGTGCAGCTGTGGAGAAACCTAATATGTTTGAAGATTTCCCCAATCCTTCATCACACAGGGGAGAAAAAAATCACAACCAAATTATGTGCTTATGCAAGTGAAGCATGTAATGCAAGACTTATGTTAAATGCAATCCTAGGTCTGGATACTAAGCCTTGAGAATTTATCATCACTAGATATAGAACAAATCTCATATGTTATACAATTCCCACTAACATTGCAATCATGGGAATATGAATAGAACATACATTATAGGTTTTTTGGGATTAAATGTAAGGATTTGAGGCATAAGAAGCTAGAATGACCAGAACATTTGTCCCTTTTAATATAGCAATTTAACATAAGCATCAAAGCATAAATGCTAGGATGACCAGAATGTTGCTTGCATGATAGGCACACCAAACACACAAGAGATCCATCTTATGCTAAGTATTTAGTATCCTATCTGCAATGACCCTTACATTCATAACCTAAGATAGAAATGTGCTAGGTATACTCGTAGTGACCCGTACATTCACTTAATAGGATGAGTATCAGTATATATTGTAGCATGAAGAGTTCACTCCAATAGACAAGGAGAAGCACCAACGTTATTGATGTACTCATATAAAAGGAGTCGAGGTACACTCGACCATCCAATGTGAGATGGAGGCTCTTATAGTGGACACCCCTTTTATAGGAATATATCAACTTATTGGAACTAAACCAAAAATAGAAAGCCAAGAAAAGATCATTCCCTCAATCATTACTTCTCTAGTCAAAGAATGACATCATCAAGTTGCTCAAGGAGACATGATAAAATGAAAACAAAGAAAATAAAGAAAAAAATGCTCAACATATCGAAACAAGTATGTCATTTTGCATTCATTTTATGTTATAGGATTGATGTCAAGTGTCAATGTCAAAAACATGTTTGAAAGAAATCTCTTGAGTAGGGTGACAATAGTAGGCATAAAAAGTTAGAATGACTGGTGACTGAGGTCAAAGAGGAAACTTCAAGGTGAAGAACCTAGGAGGATTGAGAAATAGTAGATAGACACAGCTAGGATGATTGGTGACTGACGCAAAAGAGATCTTCTATAAGGGATTCTGGAGATGTGACCCAAGCAACAATAGGCAGACACAGTTGAAACAATTAGTGACTATTATGAAAGAGATTCTATGAGGAGAATCTTGAAAAAAGTGGCACTGGCGATAGTAGGCAGACATAGCCAGAACGACTGGTGACTATCATGAAAGAGATTCTATAAGGAGAATCTCAAAAGGAGTGACACTAGCGATAGTAGGCAAACAAAGCCAAAATGACCAGTGACTGTTGTGAAAGAGAATCTATGAGGAGAATCTTGGAAGGAGTGATACTAGCAATAGTAGGCAGGCACAGCTAGAATAAACAGTGATTTTTGCTAAAGAGATTCTATGAGGAGAATATTGAAAGGAGTGACACTAGTGATACTAGGCAGACATAGCTAGAACGACCAATGACTATCATGAAAGAGATTCTATGAGGAGAATCTTGAAAGTAGTGACACTTAAAGGAGAATGCCCCTGAGCTGCAAGAAGACTCAATCCATGGATACATGAGCGAAAGTAGGAAACAAAAGCAGGAAAGTGGAAGCATGAAAGTGACTTTATAGAATAGCCAGAAGATGTGTTGTAAGACGGAGCGTTGGGAACAAGAGGCACCTATTTACTAGGTTTTCACCTTCTTGGTAGGATTTATCTTTTTTTCTTAACATGATGTCTGTTTCTAGGTTTTCATCAATCACACTTTTTTTTCTTTTTTTTTCAATTGTTTTGGTATTTTTCAATTTTTTTCTTTTTTTCTATTTTTGAGATTTCTCTCCTTTTTTGGTGTTACCAAGGTGCCTATTGCTAGGTTTTCACCAGGGTAACAATTTTTTTCAGGACTTTTTCTGATTTTTATGATTGTTTTTAGTACATATAGATATGTACAAAGAGGTATTGCTATCAGATCAATTGTAAAATCGCTTCAGGGGGAGAGTGTTGACAGGTTCCTTTAGCACTTTTCCCTTAGTTGTGGAAAGCTAAAAGGCATCAAATCCATATACTGCAGTAATGATTTAAGGACCAAGCTAGTTCAGTTCAAAATTTCTTTTTTGGACTCACTATTGTTGATTCTTAGGATTCTCTCTCATGATGAGATCACCCAGCTAGAAGCCATGTGGCTTGACCCTCTAATTGTAGCTTCTTGACATACATTATTGATATGCTCGCAAATGATCACATGCCACTTGTCAATGTTCATCCAATAACACAAGCTCTTGAAGTCGAGCTATCCTATAGTCATCATCAGTAATAAGGCCCTTCATTGAGATTCTCAAGGTAGGAATCTCGACCTCTATTGGAAGCACAACATCCACTGCATACACCAAAGTAAAGGGAGTCGTGCCTGTTGGAGTTATGATGTTTGTCTTATATACCCATAGGGCTAGATTAATTTGGAGATGCCAGTCTCTCCTTGATTTTTTGACTATGTGATGAAGAATTTTAAGGATCGCCTTAGTGGATGTCTCAGCCTAGTCATTACCTTGGTGGTAATAAATTGAAGATCAATGTTGTGTGATTTTAAATTTCTTGCATAGTCCCTTGAGGTCTTTGTTTTTAAATTTTCCTCCATTGTCAGTAATTATTAAGAATGATACACCATATCTAAAATGATGTAGTTTGTGATAAAAAGTGTTATAGTTTTTCCATCGACAACTGTGAGATGTAGTACCTCTACCCACTTCGTGAAGTAATCTGTAGTCATGATAATGAACTTATGTCCATTAAAAGAGGTTGGGTGGATCTATCCCACCAAGTTGAATGCCCATTTTTGAAATGACCATGTTGCAATAGAGGGAATCAACTCTCTAGTTGTAGTGTGGATTAGATTCCCATATAGCTAACACTGCTTGTAGGATCTAGCATACTTGATAGCTTCTTGCTCCATTTTAGGCTAATAGTAACTAGCTCTAAGTAGTTTGCAAGCTAGTGTTAGACCATTGGAGAGAGATCCGCAAATGCCCTCATGAACATCAATTAGTGTACATTTGAACTCTTCGGGTTCTAAACACCAAAGAAGTATTCTGTCAAGACATCTCCTATATAGATTGTCAACAATAATAACATAATGTAAAGCATTATAGATTAGGTAACATTTCTCATTTCGGGTCAAACCTTCAAGAATGGTTTGATTGCGGAGATAGGAAAAAATATGATGGCAGTAGGACAATTCTTGTCCAACAATAGAATAGATCATCTGGAATCAGGAGTGTCATAGGTTGGGTAGTGTAACACTTCCACCAAGAATTTGATAGCAATTTTGATTCAACCTTTTTTGATAAGGAATTATGAGTCCCTTAAATAGAATTTTTGGAATCCATCAATGGGTGAGATAAAATTGTATCGATGGTTAGGATTGAAGAAAAGATTCAGTTAGGATGGAAACTTCCTTATGTAGGTGAAGTGAATTATTTTTTATCTGAGTGTGATGTGTAGTAAACTGAACTTGCCATGAGTGAGAGAGTAAGTTAAGTGGATTGATTCTAATTTTGAGAAGTAGTTCACTTAAAGTTTCTATTTATAACTAAAGAGAAGATTTAGGAAGAATATTTAATTTAATAAAATGAGATATGCTCTCACAAATACCTTTTCTTATTTAATTAAATAATTTTCTTTAATTAATTAAAAATAGGTATATTTATTAAATTAAATCCTATAGTACATTAGCCTTAGGAAATAGTTTAATTTAATAAAGTATAAATACTTTAGATTAAATTAAATTTAAATCAAATAGGTTTAATGTGGCTAATATGAGTGAATACTATAGAAATTAAATAATAAGTATGATGAATGCAGATTAGAATTTTCTGCATTTGACAATTAAGTGAAGTAGCAAATATTAGAACAAGAATTTTCCTAATGAAATAGGACTTTAGCAATTATTAGGATAGACTAGAATTGGTATCATGGGAATGAGCCAATTTTGGGGTATTATAGCTCCTACTAGAATTTTAAACCACCCTGGACTCTATTGTTGTTTTAGTCTATTTATTCTAGAAGACCAGCTGAAGCTAAACAGGAGTTTAGCTTCTCCCATGTCACTAGCTTTGTAAAGATATCTGCCAGATTGTCATTTGTATGTATCTTGTCTAACTTTAACTATCCATCATCCAATACTAACCAAATAAAATGGTACCACAACTGTATATATTTTTTCTTTGAATGTAGAGCTAAATTGTTTGCAGTATGAATGACACTTTAGCTATCTATGAACAAATAATTATCCCTCTATGGGTGTCCCAATTCTTCCATGAATAATTGAAGTGATATCATCTCCTTGGATGCCTTTTTAGCAGTAATGTACTCTACCTCTGTAGTGGATAAAGCATTAACCTTCTGTAATTAAGAAACCCAACTCACCACTACTCCACCAACACTAAATATATAACTTGTAGTAAACTATCTAGTATCAATATCTTCTACCAAATATAAGTCAACATATAGTAGTAGTAGAGCCCCCAAAGTGTAGACACTTACTAGTTGTTCCTCTCAAATATTGGAGAATCTATTTAACTACATTCCAATTTTCAAGTTGTGGATAACTCATATACTTGCTAACAACTCCCACTACATGTGAAATATCTAGCCTAGTACATACAATAGCAAGCTTCCTATAGCTAAAGCATAGGGTACCTTAGACATCTTATCTACTCTTGTTGTGTCTTGGAATACATCTCCTTAGTCAACTTCAAATGACTAGGTAAAGGTGTGCTGACAACTTTAGCATTCTCCATAGAGAAACGTTGCAACACCTTCTCAATATAATCAACCTGAGATAATGCCAATTTCCTACTCTTCCTATCTCTACACATCTTCTTACCAAGGATTTTTTTTTCTACTGCCAAGTCCTTCATAGAAAATTAATGTACTAGCTGGTATTTTAACCCCTTAATGTGATCCATGGTAGACCCAACTACAAGCATATCATCAGCATATAAATATAAAATCATGTAGCTATCATCATCCAACCTATTAAAATAAACACAATGATTTAAATGACACCTACTATATCCATGTTCATGCATAAACCTCTCAAATTTTAGATACCATTACTGAGGTGCTTTTTTCAAGCCATATAAACTTTTGTTGGATCTACACACTAAGTTCTCCTTATCTTTGACCGCAAATCCCTATGGTTGTGCCATAGATATCTCTTCATCCAAATCACCATGAAGGACAGTTGTTTTAACATCAAGATGCTCTAAATGTAAATCTTTAGTAGCCAAAATACTTAAAAGAGTATGAATAGAAGTCATTTTAACAATAGGAGAGAATATCTCATCAAAATCAATTCCCTTTTTCTATACAAATCCTTTTACAACTAGCTTGGTTTTAAATTGTTTCTTACCTCAAACCTCTTCTTTCAACCTATAAATAAACTTATTTTCTAAAATATTTTTACCTACAGGAAACTTGCATAAATCCATGTCTTACTTTTCAACAAAGAGTCCATTTCTTCTTTCATTGTAGACTCCCACTGAATCTTTGTATCCACCCGCATCGCTTCATCATAGCATTTAGGTTCACCAACATCAGTAAGTAAAATAGAATACAAAGAAGGAGAAAATATTTTTGGAGGTCTACTAATCCTTGTTGTCTATCTAACACTCACTAAGGTGTGTAGTGGTTGTTTTAGATCATGAAAAAAATTTAAAACATCAACTTTTGGAGTATCATCTAGTACTACATAATCATCTTCTTTCTTCTCATGTTGTTGCAATAGATCTTTGGACAACACTATCTCATTGAATATGACATCATTTATTCTTACAATATTACAATATTCAAAATATCAAAGCATATAACCAAATTCATTAATGTCATATCCAAAAAATACACTTTTTTTTTACTTAACTTCTAGCTTGGTTCTATTTTTAGAATATATATGAGCAAATGCTTCACAACCAAAGGTTTTGAGAAAAGAATAACTCACCTTCTCACAAGTCCATGCTTCTTGTAGAAGACCAAAACCTAAATGAGTAGAGGAACTTTTATTAATCAAATATAAAGTAGTATTAATATCCTCCTCCCCCATGTTTAAGGGTAACCCTACATGCAACCTCATGCTTCTTGCACGGTCCATTACAGTCTTGTTCATGTGTTCAACTACTCCATTTTCCTATGGAGGCCTAAGAACAATTTTTTGTCTATGAATACCATTAGGGAGAAATAATCTTCAAATTTATAACTACAATACTCACCACCATTATTAGATCTAATACATTTTAATTTCTTTCTAGTCTACTTTTCAACCAAGCATTTCCATTTCTTAAAAGTTTGAAATACATCAGATTTATGTCTAAGGAAATAAATTCATTCTTTTCTAGTTGTATCATCAATAAATGTAACATAATAATGAGACCTACCAAGGGAATATACTTGAGATAGTCCCCATACATCTATATGCACAAGCTCTAATCTCTCACTTCTATTTTTCTTCCTAATCTTCACAAAACTCACTCTCTTTTGTTTTCCATACACACGGCTTTCAAAGAAACCCATATTAACACATTTTAGACATGGAAAAAATTTCTTTGAATGAAGTACCTTCACATTTTTTTCACTCATGTGCCCAAGTCTATTGTACCATAACACTATATCAAAATCTACAACATCTATTTGTTCTCCCTACTCAACTGCAACAACTATTCCTGAACATTCATTTTTCTTTGAAATAATAAAAGTAGAAGGAATAATATAACTTGTACAGAGATATAAGGTGCCTACTTTCATACCTTTTGAAACCTTTAAATGTTTATCATTAAAAGTAGCTACACAAATCTAACCACCGATTTTTCCTACTGAAATTAAATTCCTACTCAACCTTGGAACATGATTTACCTCATGTAGCAACCAATGATTCCCATTTTGCATCTTAATCTTAACTTTTCATTTTTCAACAATTTTACAGTGTTCATTATCCCCCAAATAAACAAGCCTAAAATCCTCTTGAACATAATCAATAAAATAACCTCTATAAGGTGTAACATGAAATGAAGCACCAAAATCTAAAACCCATGAATCATCAACACTTTCTAAAGATAGAAGAAAATCATCCTCTTTGGATTTGTTACTTACCACATTTTTCTTCTTGTTCCCTTCTGCTTTATCTCCTTCATTTTTCTTTTGATTCCAACAATCTATCTTCTTATGCCCTATTTTACCATAGTACAAGAAATATCTTTGTCTTCTAGATTGAGAACTCTTACCCTTTGACTTTCCTCTTGATTTCCCACAATTTTTAGAACTATTTCCTCTCTCAGTTGTTGTACCTCTTCTTTGTGCATTCAAAGAACTTCTTGATGTAGATCCACCTAAGGATTTCCTATGAGTTTTCTCCCTTAAAATAACACTGATCACATCATCAAAATTTAGGGTATTAGATCAGAACCATAATTACTCATAGCCATTACCAATCCATTTTAGCTTTTAGGCAAAGAGCACAAAATCAAGAGAGCCCTAATTTCTTTATAAAAATAATACCCACAAAAGATAACCGACTAGTAACAATATCAAACTCATTTAAATGATCTACAATGGATCCACCTTCTACAATTTTTGTATTAAATAAATACTTCATGAGAAATACCTTATTTGAAGAAGAGGGCTTTTCATAGAATTTTGCTACTATTTTTATCAACTCTTCTATCATCTTCACTTTTGTAATGTTAAATGTCATTGATCATTCCAAGAATAATTGAATGCTTCCAAGTACTTTTCTATTTGAAATATCCTAGTCCTCGTCTAACATAGTTCCTTGTTTCTTGGATTTTCCTTCCAATGGTTTCCATAAATCCTTGTGATAAAGATAGTCTTCCATAACTAAAAATTTTTTGCATTAAACTTCTCCACCTTTAGCTTACCCTCACCTACCATAGCTCCCACTTAACTATGAGACTTCTACTTAACCATGAGACCTTTCTATAGAGGATCGCCAAAAAAAATAACAACAATCTAGCTAAAGAAATTTTTAAAAATAATGACCAACTTGGCTCTAATACAACTTGTTAGGATTAACCTCAAATAGAAATAATGTAGTTACATTGAAATATAACCAATATCAAAAATTAATAGATTGTACATAAGAGAACACAAGACACCAAAATTTAACATGGTTCACCTAATCCCTGGCCTACATCCACCAACAACAAGTCCAACATTATTATGATCTACCGATTACAACCTAATTACAATCTGTAATCCCTTAAAACTTAAAAACATAGCAAGAACCAATTTTCACATCACACATTACGAAAATACCTAACCCTAAGCCTTTTTATACAAGCATTTTTCTTCTTACAAAATTAGGGCTAGAATAATAAATCCCAAGAACCCATAGGGGCATTGTCCCTTGACCCTATCTTGAGGGTGCTACCTCCAAACGCTCATAGAAATAATTTGGAACATAATTGCACTGAATAAATCTATGAGTTTGATTAGGTTCCACAACACAATAGAAGATGGATGCTGGTAGGAGTCTATGAAATACTCTCAGTACATATCAATTCCTATTATGGGACTTTGAATCCCTGTGAGGCAATTCCATTCTTATTTTGTGTTTTGACAATCTTGTTAGGTGTTATGGAAGGAAAAAGGACCAACTTCCCAAATAGATTCAAGGGTAAGACTAGCCACTAATACATTTGGGTTCATTTTTCGACCTTTATTGGTTGAATTTTTGACCCAATTTTCAACCAAATTTTGACCAATTTCAACCAACCCATTAGTTGATTTTTTTTGGTCAAAATTTTGACCAACTCACTAGTTGGTTGAAATTTTAACCAACCTATTGGTCGGAAACCTTCCAAAGCCATTGCCTAAGTTCAATCAAGAATTGGTCAAAATGTCAACCAATGAAGGTCAAAATTTTGACCAATAAAGGTAGGAAAAAATTTAGGTGTTGGTGGAAATTTTGACCAACAAAGGTAGAAAACAATTTAGGCATTGGTGGAAATTTTGACCAACAAAGGTAGAAAAAAATTTAGGAATTGGTGGAAATTTTGACCAATGGTGGGAATTTTGACCAAAAAAGGTAGAAAAAAATTTAGGTGTTGGTGGAAAATTTGACCAATGAAGGTGGAAATTTCAACCAAAAAAGGTAGAAAAAAATTTAGGCATTGGTGGAAATTTCGACCAACAAAGGTAGAAAAAACCCACGCGTTGGTGGAAATTTCAACTAATGAAGGTGGAAATTTCCACCAACAGCTAAGTGAAATTTTTTTTCAAGCATTCTATAAATTAGTTCACATGCCTTGCTTATGATATGACATTTTGCATGCATCATACACTCTCTCATTTGGCTGATAATGGATTACACCTGAAACCATGATTCTAAAAAACACACACAATCAAATCCAAAATGAACTTGCACTACAAATTGATTGTGGAAATTTGAAATTGTTAATTTTGCATGCATGTCTACCAAGACAAATATATGTTTAAGTTGTGATTGTCCTGGTAGACATGTATCCAATTTTACCAATGTCAGATTTCCAAAATCCATTTGTAATGCAAGTTCATTTTGGATTTGATTGTGTTTTTTTAGCATCATTGTTTTAGATCAATCTGTGTAATCCATCATCATCTAGATGAGAGAGTGTAGGATGCATGCAAAATGTCACATCATATGGAAGGCATGTGAACTATTTTATAGAATGCATGAAAAACACCGATAGTAGCTAATATGAAGAATATATAATTAGTTATATGATTGAGACAAATCATGTACATTGTATGAAGGCAGTCCATGGCTGACAAGGCCCACCAAAAGATAAAACATATGATAAAAAGAATTATTTTCATGTTTTGAACATATGGGGTGCACATAACATGACTTATTATTGCACAATTCAACTAAGTGAGATTGTCTCCATTTAATGGTGAATGTTTTGCCACTTTTCAAGCCTTTTGATTATATAAAGAAATCGATAGCATGAAAAGTTTAAGTAATGTCAAGCCATTTATTTACTTGATATATAATGTGAATAGAACTATTATGTTTCTCAATAACAACCACCAAATAAAATTATCATCATGTACCCAAAAAGGGATGGATGGAATGTCGAAACTGACCTCCAACTAACTACTATCACCATCCCTCTATATTATAAGTTATAGAAGTGCTCTAGATTTTCTCTATTCCATCATACACTTACATATCATACACTTTACCATTGTCCATATCAACAAGGTCAGAGAGATCAGTTTCATTTGACTGGTATGTGGAAGACCTTGATGTTAAGAAGTTGTGTGATTCATGTGGAGTGGAAGGTGTTTTGGCCCCTTAGAAGGAAGCTTCATCTCTTTTACTGGCTTCTTTATTTTTACTTGGAGAAGCATATTGCTTTGAATTGTCCCCACGGCTCCTTGTAGATGATGCCAAGAGTGTCCTTGCTATTTTCTTCTACCATAACATTATGTTCACAAAGTGTTAGAATTGTCTCTAGATGAAAAGAAACTATAGAGGCTCAATTCAAAACCACCAGGTTTGATCAATTCAATGTTCAAAAACCATAATTACCTAGTCCAAAAATTGATTTGTTTAGGAGATCCATAAAAATTAGAAATCCAAAACCCATGAAAGAATTCATTAAAATTTAGGAATTGAAAAGCCAAGGATGAATTGGACAAATTTTCCTAGTACAATTTTTTTTGATCAAGTTGAATTTGATTTAAAACTAACTACATCTGGTAACTACATAAGAAAGTCCACCATCTGACATGTTAGCATGAAAAGTCAATCAAAATCAAAGACAACATGAATACAACATTAGATGCCTACAACCAAAGAATATCTTCCTTGATACTGACATCCACATCCCATAATAGGATTTAATTTCCCATCCCATAGGCTTTGACTCAATCCTTGATTAGGAAACTACCATAACACATTAATACAAACTTCAGTCGAATGTTCAAAAATCATTTCCCACAACTTTCTACAACTATCAGTATTTCCTACTATCAAACAAAAGCTAGCAAATATACATGATTACCTAAGTCAATAAGCTAGTTTGAGACAGCGAACCTCCAACTAAAGTCTGGCTTACTAGATTTTCAAGACCAGCAAAGTTGAAACCAGAACCCATACATCCAATTGGTTGACCTGAACCTTGATGTGGTAAATGCCTCCCAGTGGGACCACTAGCACTTCCACCTCCTACACCAAATCATCTGTTGCAATCCACTCTTGCATTCTTGTCTCCTAATGATGGATCATGTAGTGTGATCTGAAACATTGATCATAAAAATACCATACACAATCAAATTGAAAAACAAAAAAAATTACTTTTCAAATAGATTAATGTTGATTTAGCTACAAGATTATGCTTACCACAAATTCATTTGATCCAAAATGATGACACTAAAAATATTTACACAATTGAATTTAAAAATCAAATTACAGTGTCATTCAAACTTACCATATTTGAAGAGATAACCATCAATATCCACTACACCTTTCAAAAATCCTATGAAAAAAAAGGATGAAATCACTAAAGAAAATAAAAAGATTTTTCTGGAATGAAAATTCGGGACTTGAAGAAAGCATTTAAGCATTATAACTCTTAGTAAGATCTAGCTTGAATTAGTCACCTAAACCATAAGCAACATTTCACAAAGAGTTCCACTGCCTTTGCATAAAACTTCATTAAGGGACATAAGGATTATTCTTGTTAAAGAAAAGATAAAAGGGTGTACATATGTCATGTAAAGGTAATATGTTGCAACTGCATCAGATACTGAATAGGAAGCCATTGTCTGCACAAAATAAGCATCAAAAGAACATATCATGGCACTTAGAAATGGAGAACAATATAACTAGAACACTAAAAAATAATTTAAATAGGCTAGAATGTACATCAGATATAATACAAGCAAACTAGGAAAACTTGTCCTAGAACATTTAACTGAATTGTTAAGAACAGACATAATACTTGCATATTTTTGATTCATTGTCTACAACTTAAAATAGGAATACATCTACTAAACATAATACAAATCACTCAACAAATTTGAATGTGGTAGAAGAGTGATCAACAACACAGTGAATGAAGTCTATAGGTGGCACTTGCTGGTTTGAGAAGAGATTCAAAAGGAGGCCTGGTTGAGGATGCATTTCAACAGCAAGCAAGAGTGAAGAGATGATGTAGGCATCACTCTGATGCAAAGAATGGAAAAAAATAACATGCAAACATATGCTTATTTTATAAACTTCAATGAAATATATTTTCTCCTTATCCAAAATGAACTTGCATTACAAATGGATTGTGGAAATCTGATATTGTTAATTTTGCAAGGCATGTCAACTATTTTATAGAATGCCTCAAAGAAATGTGGTTTCATCTTTGCAAGCCATGATTGACATCATTGAATTGATCTAGACACATCAATTAACAACAATATTTTAATAAATAGAAAACATTGAATTATGAAAAAAAATGAGCATTATACCCAATCAAATTGCAATCTTAGTGTATTCACCATTCAATTTAAATATCAATGGATTGTAATGTCCCCTTTAGGATTGTGGAAATCTAATAGCAGAGGTTTCAATGGATTCTAATGTCCGGTTTTTAGTATGTAGCAGTTAATCAGGTTAGCCTATCACTAGGTCCTCATAGACTAACATGATGGATAGAGGATAAACAAATTAGAGCTATCAGTTATTACCTTGAAATATTTTGAGTTGTCAAGTTTATAGAATTTAAACCTACGTAATATGCTTTAAAAAAGCGTAGTAAGAGAAAGAAGTGTTTGAAGAGAGAAAGAGGAGCTATGAATTGGGAAACTTTTTTAGGGAGACAGGGAGGGAGAGAGAGAGGAAATCCCTTTAGGCATATTGATTCTAGGTCAAGTCACCTAGGATTTAGCGTCCCTAGTTGCACTTCTCAAACAACGAAATCAGATTACACTATTGAAGAGGTTTTTAAGTTGGTAAAAATAAATTTATTATTTCTATGATAAACTCTCTGAGTGACCTATGTGGCTACCACCTTGTGGTTCAGACCTTGCAATCAACTATTTTAAGAACTATCTCCAACACAGTGCAGATAGTTATTTTGTGGGTATGCCTAAATCATATATGTAAAGCATTTTGCTAAATCAGGTTTCTTATTCTTCCATCAAGTTTTATAGTTACAGCTCTGTGGTAAAATCTTGATATTATTGATGCATGAGGCTATTTCATGATTTTTTAGTTATTAATGGCATTTCCTCAATATTTGATAAATTGAATTTTGAAGCTATATAAAGTGTGGGACATCGCATGGAAAAATAAGGCAATATACAATATACACTTACTCACCCTAAAGAAAGAAGAACTGACAAAGGATAATAGAAGCCTCAATAGAAGCATTGATGACTAATTTACCTAAAGTCCCATGGCAATAACAGGGTCAGAAGGATTTTTGGAAGCATTGTGTACCTCAAAAAGCTCCATGACTATTGGATTCCAATAATCTAGACAAACCTATAACCAAAGCGGAATAACCAGAATAAAAGAGCTTACAATAAAAAGCTTGTAACTGTAACAAAGAATAAGTAGAAAAAGAAACCCTAAAGATGAGTTTGAATGAGAAGCATGTAGCTGAGGCATCCTCTGAAGTCATTTCCCATCTGAAAGTCATACCCTAAACTAAGGATCCAATGGTCCAGCAGATGCACTTTGTCCCATTTCTCTAAAATGTTATGCTCCTTTATATTCTGTAGCCCATCTCTTGTTTCCTCAAAAGTAGCCAGACGCCATCCAGATGGAGTACTAAGATAACTCCTTTCTACCTTCTTGAAAGGCATACATACAATCTCCTCCATAGGCCTAACACTTCTCAGGTCATTTTGCTGGCCAAGATCTCAAACTAGAAAGTCATGGTGTACATGCACTCAAAGTTCCCTGGGTTAAGTCTGCAATGTTGGGAAATTTTTTCAAACTTAGGGAACTCCTCAAAGTAAGAGAAATAAGATTCAAAATAGTAAAAATTTTAGAAAAAATAAAAAAAATTCATTAGATATCTCAATTTTGTAGAGCATTATCTATATTCTAATTTCTCAAATGTCATGCAGTTAGAGCATCTTAAATTAAACTTCCAAAAATTATGTATATGAATTCATTTTACATTAAATCTAGATTCTACATTATACTAACAATTTCATCAATAAAGTGAAATTATTAAGGCAAGTAGAAGGAGAATATTGGTTGACTCTAGATATAAATGGCTGCAATTTTGGTGTCTCTCAATTTCTTCACCAAAATCTTGGTAATTATCTCCATAATAGCTTTAGAGGTCATATAAGTAGTGCATCCCACGTCAATTGTTAATTTCTATTTTTGACAACATATTAATATTATTAAAATGGAGTTAGTTTAGGACTACCTGCAAACCTAAGATTTGTTTCAATCAGGAGAGTCACTAAACTAACCAATTTTATGGATAAAGATTCATGAATTAAGAGTCTACCTACCAAGAGGAAAAAACAATAAGCTCTGATCCTATAATCTCTCAAAACAATTAAATTCTATTAAGCTATATGGCTATTACAACAAGCACTCATTAAACACATTCAGCCAAATGAATTTTTTGAGAATAGATTTCTGTTCTCCAATGAGGATCAAGACTGTTTGAATTTTCTAAGAATAGATTTTTATTCTCCAAAGAGGATCAAAATTCTTTAATGCTGAATTCTATGGTAAATAGTCTATGCCCTATTGGAATTTAATGTAGTGGTTGTCTTTCCCCTTGAGCCAAATGCCAACCTACCACCCCTGACAGATTGTAGAATAGCCAAAAAAATTAATACGAGTAGGTAAGTTTTCAAATTCTGAAAAGAGGGGGAAATTTTGTGTGGTAGAAAAAAAAAGGAATGTCTTAGATTCCTTTGACTAGATAGAGAGAAGCTAGAGGAAGAGCATATTAGAAGTTGCAGAGAAGGAAGAAGAAAGAAGTTGATCATTAGATCTAGCCGTCAGAGTGCAGAGAAAGAAGAAAGTTCATTTCGTGCCTGCAGTTGCACGTGTTTCTTCTCTGTTCATTTTGTAAGTTCATAGTTTATTGTGTGGTTCGACCTATGAAGCAGTGATTACTCTAGGTGCTATTTTATGTAGCCATTAGAGCTGCAAGTTTAAAGTTTAAAGGTTGAAGTTTCATCAATTTGAATATTTAGGGTTATTTTAAGGTTTTCTGGTTGAAGCCAAATGCTCCCAGATTTTGTAATAGTTTAAATCTCAATTGAATAGAAAAGCAAGTAGGCATACTTGAATCTATTATTCTTCCTTTTCTATTCATTGCATTTGAGAAATTTGTTTAAAGGGTTAAAGCTTGGCTCTCTGGTTTTAATGGTGAAAGCATTCATGTTAGAATTTTTCTAAGTTATAAATTTTCTCAGTTGGAGCCAAGCTTACTCAGAATCCATTATTGCCAAGCATTTTTTCTTTGAGTGCCCAGCTAACTCGGCACCTACTGCATTCTTCTTCAAGTGCTAAGCATCCTATCACTCGACACCTATTGTCTATCACTCAACACCATCAAGTGTCAAGCAATCTATGACTTGGCACCTTCAAGTGCTGAGAAAAATTGGTAGTACTCGGCACCTTCATGTACCGAGCAATTTTTTTAGGTTTAGGGTTGTGAGTTTTAAATTTAATTTATATTTCTCACATGGTATCAAAGCTTTGAGGCCCCACATCCATAGTGAGTTAGGGCAAAGTTTTTTCTAGGATTTTTGACATGGTAGGAGATGCAGGAAAGATATGCCAGTAGCCACCACCATTCAATGGACAAAACTATGATACATGGGCAAAGAAGATGAAAACCATAATGGTTGCAAATGATTTTTGCAAGTTTTTAGTTAATGAGTTCAATGATGTGACAGATCCAACTTAGTATGTTGCCGTCAAAATGCACAAAAGATTCATTTGAAAGAGTTAAGGAGGAAGGATGCTAAATCATTAAGTTTGATTGAAGCATCAATGACAGAGATAATATTTCCTAAGATTGCAGCACAAAATTATGCAAAATAAGCATGGGATATCCTTGAGACAAACTTCAAAGGACTGATAAAGTTTGTACTTTAAAGCTACAGAATATAAGGAGGGAGTTTGAGAACCTTTCGATGAAGGCAAATGAATTAGTTGCAGATTTTAGTTCAAGGACCTCCAATGTGATTAACTAACTAAAGACAAATGGAGAAGACTATCAAAAGTAGAGGATAGTTGAAAAGATATTGAGGATTTTACCTCATAAATATGACAATTTGGTCATGACCATAGAAGAGGCAAAAGACCTCACTGTTTTGACAATGGATGAATTGATGGGTACTCTTCAAACCCATAAGCATAGGATCAACAGATTTGCATCTTCTTCTTCCCAAGAGCAAGCATTCAAGGCTCAATCAAATCCAAAAGGAAAGGGTAGAGGAAGAAATGGCTTAGGTAGAAACTCCAGAGGTAGAGGCTGAGGTAATGGAGGACAAAGAAATGTTGCAGCAGAAAGCTCAGGAACAACAGATGGAGCAAGTAGCTCACAAAATACTTCAAGAGGAGGTAAGAAAAACTATAACTCAAATAAGAGTAATGTAGAATGCTACTACTGTTATAAATATGGGCATTGTGCAAGTGAATGTTGGAAGAAGTAAAATGATCAGTTAGGACAAGAAAATGTGGATGATGTGAACATGGGAAGTGGAAACAATGCCACTGCTTTCATCATGTGTAATGTTGGTGAAGAAGGAAGCCCTAAGGTTTTGTACCTTGACAGTGGATGTAACAACCACATGAGTGGTAATGAAACCTTGTTTTCATTCATTGACAAGAGTTTCAAATCTGAGATTAAAATGGGTAACAATGGAACCCTACCAGTTGTGGGTAAAGTATCTATTATGGTTCACACCAAGAAAGGTAAGAAGAAGGAAATAAAAAATGTGTATTTTGCCTCTGGTATGAAGCACAATTTGATGAGCATTTGTTAGTTCATTAAAAATGGATACAAAGTGATAATGGAGAATGACACATGTGTCATTCATGAAAAGGATGGGAGCAAGAACTTACTTGCAGCAGTTCAGATGACAAAGAATAGAATGTTTCCCTTGAGGATAGAGACATGTTTCTCAGCTCCAGTTGGTACTACACCTCACACATAATCAGCTCTAAGGAGTTTGATTGAAGACCCCTCATGGCTATGGTACCTCTGGTATGGTCATCTAGGCTATGCTAGTTTAAAGTTGTTGTAAAATAAAAGAACGGTAGAAGGTTTGCCACATATAGGAAATTCATGTGACAAGTGTGAGGCTTGTATTTTGGGTAAGCAACATAGGCTTCCCTTTAATTTTGAAAATTCTAGGAGGGCTAGATATCCATTAGAGTTAGTGCATACTAACCTAGTCGGTCCTATGCAAGTTACTTCCATTGGGGGAGTACTTATTTCATGACATTTATTGATGATTTCAGTCATAGGACATGGGTGTATTTATTAAAGAATAAATCTGAAGCATTTGAAAAATTTATAGAATTTAAATCCCAGGCTAAAAGAGAATGTGGACACTATATCAAAGTCCTAAGATTAGATAGAGGAGGGGAGTATACATTCAATTCTTTTATAAATTTTTGCAGGAAACATGGTATAAAAAAAGATCTCATAGCCAGCTATACACCACAGCAGAATGGAGTGGCTGAAAGAAAGAACAAGACCATTGTTGAAATGCCAAGGAGTATAATGAAAGAGATAGGTCTCCCAACTAAATTTTTGGGAGAGTCTATGGAAAAAATAGTTTACCTAATTAATAGGTGTCCTACAAAGGCAGTCCATGATAGAATTCCAATGGAAGCATGGTCACGAGGAAGATGGACAGTTGAACACCTAAGGCTGTTTGGATGTCTTGAATATGCACATCTGCCTAAAGGCAGAATTTGGATGACAAAGGTTTCAAGTGCATCTTCATAGGGTACACCTCAGAATCAAAGGCATATAGATTGTATGACCCATTAAACAACAAGATGACTCTTTCAAGAGATGTGAAATTTCTTGAAAATCAATCTTGGTATGAACCGATTGATGAGTCACCAAGCACTTTTAGTAAAGTGCCAATTATAAGTGAAGAGAATGTTGATGAACAACAAGAAGAAGGAGTAGATAGAAGAAAATTCAAGCAACCTCAATCATTGCCAAGCTCCTCTAAGCATGACCAAGTGTCAGTGCTGAGTAACAGTGAAGGTCGAGCTAGTTGGAAAAGCAGCAACAGTGAAGATTCCGATCCCACACTCTCCTCCCTATTACCAAAAAAGACCAAGAGTCTTAGGGAGATATACCAAGATGAAAGTTATGAAGATTATGATGAGAGTGGTAATTTTGCATTATTTTCTCATAGTGATTCAATATATTTTGAAGAATCTATTAAGGAGAAGAAATGGTGTAAGGCCATGAATGAGGAAATAGATGCTAGAGAAAGGAATGAGACATGGGAGCTAACTGAATTGCCTCCAAAGAAACAAGTGATTGGAGTGAAATGGGTCTATAATACCAAATGCAATGCAGAAAGAAAGATTCATAGGCATAAGGCAAGGCTTGTAGTCAAGGGCTACAAACAACAATATGGAAGAGACTATGATGAGACATATGCCCCTGTTGCAAGAATGGAAACTATGCATGTTGTCATAGCAATTGCAGCTCAGCACAAGTGGAAGGTATTTCAAATGGATGTGAAGTCTACCTTCCTAAATGGTGTATTAAAAGAAGAAGTATATGTGGAGCAGCCACCTAGTTATGAAGTTGCAAGTGAAGAGAACAAAGTATATAGATTGAAGAGAGCTCTTTATGGGCTCAAGCAAGCTCCAAGGGCATGGTACAATAGGATTGACTCATATTTAATTAGCAATGGCTTTAGCAAAAGTAATGATGAACCTACTGTCTACATCAAGGTGACAAATGGAAATGTGTTAATTATTGTCTTATATGTAGATGATTTGATTTTTACTAGTAATGACAAGGCTCTAATTGGTGACTTCAAAGAGGCCATGAAAAATGAATTTGAGATGATAGACCTAGGTCTCTTGAAATACTTTCTAGGAATAGAAGTAAAGCAAATGCATAATGGCATCTTCATCTCTCAAGAAAAATATGCAAGGTAGATCTTGGAGAGATTTAAAATGCAGAATAGTAAGGCAGCCCGCACACCAATAGCAGTAGGTCTAAAGTTGAGCAAAGAAGACAAAAGCAAAAGAGTGGATCCAATACTATACAAGAGTATGGTTGGAAGTTTAATGTACTTAACGACAACTCAGCCAGACCTAATTCATGCAGTAAGTTTGATTTCTAGAATTATAGAAACACCAAAGGATTCCCATTGGCAAGCAGGAAAGAGGATCCTAAGGTATGTGAAAGGTACCAAGGGATTTGGAATTTTGTATACTACATCAAATGAATTCAAGTTGTTAGGTTATATTGATAGTGATTGGACTGGAAGTTTAGATGATAGAAAGAGCACTTTTGGATACATGTTTCATATGGGATCAAGTGCAATTTTGTGGGTATCCAAGAAGCAACCTATTGTTGCTCAATCTACAATAGAGGCTAAATACATAGTAGCAAATGCAACAACATGTTAAGCTATTTGGTTAAGGAGGATCTTGACAAATTTGAATGAAAGGCAAGGGGGATGGAACCACAATTTATTGTGACAACATCTCATCAATTGCATTGTCCAAGAATCCAATCTTCCATGGGAGAAGCAAACATATTGAGATCAAATATCACTTCATCAAAGAGTTAGTGGAGAATGGAGATATCAAAATAGAATTTTGTAAGTCTAAGCAGTAGCTAGCAGACATTTTCACAAAGCCATTAGGCATTGGAACTTTTGTACACCTAAGAGAGTGTCTTGGTGTAGTTGATGTGGATCAAAAATGATCCTTGTTTTTTTTGGCTCGGGACAAAGGGGGAGTGTTAGAATTTAATGTGATGGTTGTCTTGCCCCTAGAGCCAAATGCCCACCTACCATGTCTGACGGATTGAAGAATAGCTAGAAAAATTAATATAGGTAGGCGAGTTTTCAAATTTGGAAAAGAGGGGGAAATTTTGTGTGGTAGAAAAAAAAGGAATGTTTCAAATTCATTCAACTAGATAGAGAGAAGTTAGAGGAAGAGTAGATCAAAAGTTGTAGAGAAGGAAGAAGAAAGAAGTTGATCAGTAGATCCAGTCATCAGAGTGTAAAGAAAGAAGAAAGTTCATGTTGTGCTTGCAGTTGCACATGTTTCTTCTTTGGCCATTCTCTAAGCTCATAGTTTATTGTGTGGTTCAACCTGTGAAGCAGTGATTTCTCTAGGTGCTATTGTATGCAGCCATTAGAGCTACAATTTTAAAGTTTAAAGGTTGAATTTTCATCAGTTTAAATATTTATAGATATTTTAGGGTTTTCTAGTTGAATTCGAATGCTCCCAAATTTTGTAATATTTTAAATCTCAGTTGAATAGAAAAGAAAGCATGCATACTTGAATCTATTGTTCTTCCTCTTCTATTCATTGCATTTGACAAATTTTGTTTGAAAGGTTAAAGCTTGGTTGTTTGGTTTTAATGGTGAAAGCATTCATGTTAGAATTTTTCTAAGTTACTCAGTTGGAGTCGAGCTTACTCAGCATCCATTGTTACCAAGAATTTTTCTTTGAGTGCCGAGCTAACTCGACACCTATTGCATTCTTCTTCAAGTGTCAAGCATCTTGTCACTCGGCACCATCAAGTGCCAAGCAATCTTTGACTCGGCACCTTCAAGTCTCGAGAAAAATTGGCACTCGAAACCTTCATGTGCTCAGCAGATTTTTTAAGTTTAGGGTTGTGATTTTTTAATTTAATTTATATTTCTCACATGCCTTCTATTAACCAATTTATGCAATTTTTAAATACCAATCACAATATCCATGTTTTACTTTTAGGGAGCAAGATTTATTGTCACTTTCTTATAGAAGATAAAATCATTAATGTCCACTGTAATAGTCACCGCTCTCCATGTTGACATCATCAAGTGCCAACTCATGGGCTTCTAAAACTATAAAAGGGAGAGAATCAGATGGATTGAATCATCAATTGCAATTTTTAGTATATTCTTGAAAGAAAATATGTCGAAGGTTACAAGAATTCTAATTTGTGTTGTAGTGGTGATGAGTATGTATAATGTGCAAGCAATAAGTATGCATTTTGTAGAGGTGGAAGGTGCATTATGTCGCAATATGTATGAGGCATATAGTAGGTTCAGCTCTTGTGTTTTGAATGGAAGAATGACAAAGAAACCAAATCGCCAAATGGCTCATGTGTTTAAGCATTGTAAACGAACACATCTAAGAAATCAAAATATAATGCCAAATTGCTAGAATCTACCTTCTATTTGCAATAATTCCTCTAGTGATGAAGGCAAAACAATCAATTTTTTGTGTAATATATTTGATTTTTGAGTGCTTGGATTAGATAAGTGTATTGTTACTCTTTTGGGTGGACTTACAACTGATTGAGGATGAAAATAGTTGGAGATTGAGTTAATTTTTAGATCCCCTATTGCAGAAGTCATGCTCATCTCCTATTCAAACATGCCAAACAATGAATGGTGAAAATCATCTAGTTTTTCAATATGCTTATTCTGGAACATATTAGTTACAATGGAAATGATTAGTATGGCTTTTGATCAAGGGGACTATTATACTTTATGGAATTTAGTTTAGGTTTTGTACTCTAAGGCTACTCTGTTCGTTAATAAGAATTTTATAGGAAGAAAGCTTTTACAAGGGGATTCAACCTATTAATATGATTTTTTCCAAAATATTAGTTCATAAGATCAAAAATATTGGCCCATTGATAATAAGAGTAATAAATAATTTGACTAACCAGAGAAGTGAACCCATTATAATTTGCATCTTTAGATTTGGATCCTCTTTTAAGAAGTTCTTCCGTGAATTGAGCATTTCCTTTTGAAGCTTTATAGTTAAGGCCTATTGGCAATGGAGACTTTGCATCACTTTCTGTATAAGAAACCTATATTTTGAATGGAAAATGCTCTAAATTTGTTCCTTTAGGATGCTTCAGATGCTGTTGAAAATGAGAGAATGTAAAAATTATCTTTTCCATCTTGTAAGAGAGGGTTTATTATTTCTTCCCTCAATATGCCTAAAGAATGCAGCTTCATGGTTAAAGAAAAATGTTTTCATTGAATAAACTAAATAGTGTTAGATCAAGAATCATACCAAATAGTGTCAAAGTAGGAATCATGATAGATATGGAAAAGGAATGCAAGATTGCGAGAATGTAACTTACAGCTGCTCTAGAAACAACTATATATATAGCTCAGATGGGATGTCATTCTAGAGAATTACATCTTCTCTAGGATGAATGTACTCTACCACCATCTCTATCATCTGTAAAGAGGAATGCACATAGAGATAAATGCTTACAACTTTACATAACTTCAATATGATTAGTATGCAAATAACCACAACTGAAAAAGATACAAGAAATTGAGAATAGTAATGATATAAAATTCATTTCAAATCTTAGAAACAAAATAGCAGAAGAGATCTAGTAGCCACCATGGGGTCATTGATCATGAGGAGGGTTTTGTGATAGATACTTCCTAATTATCACTTTTAAAAAGCTTCAAAAATTGATAACATATATATTAATAGTTGATAATACATGTATTAATAGTCGATCACACATGTACTAATAGTTGATCATTTTTTATCTTTCTTGGTTGTTGATTGGTCCAGTTGTGCAAAATGTACTATTTTTTTGGAGAGGGGCTATTGGAATATGGATGAGTGTTTTAAAATGACACTTTCAATGAATTCACACTCCATTGCTTCTAAGAGATCCGAAACATAAAACCTTCACTTTAAACTCTTGAGTCACCTACAAAGCTACATTTGAAAAATCAGCACAATTCAACTTATAGCTTAGGAGATCTAAGCGCTCAAAATTAACCTAGATGGCTATTAGATCTCTTCCCCTATAGAGAATAGTTCAAATTAAATTGGTATAAGAGCTAATCATTAATCCATTTATGAGGCAAAGGAAATGATTGTTATTTGTAAACCTTACAATCTTATAGTCTTACATATTCTTTCATTCTCCTAACATTCTGATTAATAGATCATAGAATGTAATATGAAATGTTGATATAAAAAAATACACAAATTAAATTCTAAAACAATTAAATGATATAAACATAGATTGTGGAAATCTCTAAACCCACACTGACAATTTTTTAGCAAAATGTATTAATTTACCATCAAAGTAATGAAATCATTTGAAACTCCATGAAAGAGATAGACTTTTTGTATTGTTGAGTAAAAAAAATGTTGAGCTATGGCAGACTAAATTGCCTTGGGAAGGCCTACTATAGTTTCCTGCTGCAAAGCTTTCGTTTTGAACTTGAGCCTCATTTGTCCAAGAATTTTTTCTTTTAGTGTATGTGTCAGTCTATTTCTATCACAAAAATCTGAGGCATCATTCGCTGCATATCTCTATACCCCATCTAACATAGCACTCCATCGTCAATTACATAGAAAACCAATAAACTGGGTTATTAATATGCATCCTAATTAATACTATTACTACATATACTTACAAAGTTAAATTTTCTTCTAGTGCCATGGACACCAAGATTGGTCATATTGCCTATCAAGTAGGCTTGTAACCCAAGATTGAAGAGCATGTATGCTATAGTGAAAACTATTTCTCCAGTGTTCTTAGCATGGAGATCTCCATACCCAATAGTGCTTAAGGTTGTTATAGACCAATACATGGAGGAGACATATGCAGTCTAGAGGCTTTCCTTCTTGAAGTTTGGGTATGTATTACCAATCCAAGAGCTTTTGGGGTCAGGATACCGCCATACTAGTAGGTAGTAGAAACACCCACCACAATGGATAGCAAAAAGAGTCACCTGGCCTTATAATCATCCTTGTTTAGGATGCAATAGAATCAAGAAATCAAATATCAATCACAGAGATGTATTGACTCCTTACACAAATAAGCTTTATACATCTTGTCTAGAAGTAATTCAAGTGCACGCCTTTCTCTAACCTACATCTCAACAAAGAATTTTCCTAAGCTTTTTGCAGTGATCTTCAGGTGAAATTTTAGTAATTCAAAACCTTTCCAATTAATAGCTAATTCCTTAATATACTTGATTTCTATTTCTAATTTAGGAGATTAATGCAACAAGTTTTGGATTGATTCTTTTGAAAACAATCAGGCAGATTGATTACATTTGAGGGTGTAGTTACTTAATCCATGGTTAATAAAATAAATATCTGACACATCTTTTTTCTAATGATTGTTCACTGGAGATATCTAATTGTAATAATCATACACTTCTAAATTCAATTCTGTAAGATTTATTATATTCTATGATCTATTATAGAAATAATATGAACAAATTGTTATGAACTGTTTAAAAAAGCTCTCATATTTTTAAGATACAATTGACTTAAAAACTTGATCTCAGAAAAACATTGCAATTAAATCTCCAATTAAGTGCAATTCTATAGAAAGTGAAAGAATATGTAACTTTATATTCTATATTCTAACTATGGGTATGAAGATAATGAAATACCTAGCAAATAGTGCACTGACCCTCCTCAAACGCCATAAACTTCACGATGAGGATTGAGTAGATAAGAAAGAGAGCCCATGTTTTCTAGAAGAAGCTCAACCAGGGTGCTGGGTGTAGATTTGCTTTCAAGACCAGCTCAAGTTTTCTTGTAGCCATAGTAGGGGGCAGATTCACTTTGAAGACCAACCCTACCCTCTGCAAAAACCATGCAAAAATTTAGAGAAAACCTGAAATGAAATTGGGTGTGGGAAAGACCTAAAACGACAAATGTTTTTTCCTTTGTGGATGTATAAGCCCTTTGTTGGTTGAAATTTCGACCAACACGGGTCTTATATGTAAAAAAAAAGAAATTTTTGCCTTTATATTTTGACCACCCTAAATTAATTTAGTTGATGGTCAAAAATTTTGGTCAAAAAAATGAGGTTAAATGTAGTAGTGAGTGAACTCACTATCCAATTGGCCTTTGTAATATTCCTTTAAAAATAAAACCAAATGATCAACTTACCACTAGCACTTTCTGCTAGATACAATCAGTTTTCTCCCTCATTGTGTCTTTTCTACATCAAAAATTTCTTTGATCTCAATATTGGGTTCATTAGATCTTACATCCAAATTCATATAATTGCATCACATAGAATCCCTTAGATTGTTTACTCACATACAATTCACAATCCACACTTATAACTCACAATCACATAATTTACAAAAAAGGAAAACATCTTTCCTTTATACCAAGTCCTCAAGCTAATTATTGATTTGGCCTTGACGCATTCTCAATTTACAATTACAATTAATACATGTTACATTACATATTTTCATACTAACATAACACTATCAGCTCATAGTATTCACAATCCTTAACATGTGCAACCTCACACTTAGCCTAATTAACCACACCATCTTCATTATGTCTTGTTTCTATACGATTGTGCTTAACCATATTCTATCTTTGTTAAGAGATATAATCCCATTACCAAATCTACTTCTTCAAAAGTCTACCAAAATGTTGTCTTTAATTAATCTTGAATAACTATCAACTCTCTTCATATTTGTTTATGTGTGTTGAACCACAAAATCAAGACACTCTATAGAACATGCCTATAATTGCGCATAACTATTGAGCTGTCATTTTACACGATGCTAAATGGCAGGAATTCTTTCAAATTCCTCTCTTGAAAAGTCGATCTTGTGAATCAACTCCTAGGTTCTAGGTTGTCTTATGATAGACTAAAATCTACTCAATTGAAGATAAATGTGATTCTTCACGAGGAGGCCTTTGCTGGTTCATTCTGACTTCGGATGAAATGAATAATCTGTACACTATTTCAAAATAACACTAAAAAGAACTATGTTTTGGTATTTTGTGTTTTTTTATGAATACAATCTAACTGTTCAACTCTAGTATGAAATCATATTCTAACAAGGGGATTGATAAAGAAAATAACAAGAACTAAAAGCAAATAACTTGAATTTGAAAGTAAATAACATGAAATTGAAATCCTAATGAACATAAACCACAGAAAACAACACACTATGAGTTAAGCTTTTGAAGAAACCTAGAGGTAACCAATGAAAATAGGAGCAATTCTTCCTAGATTCCATTGATGCAATCATCGATGGGAACTTTCAATAACCGAATGATGTTTCACTCTTGATCAAATTGCAAGGCCACGTAAAGTGTGCTCATGCGAGACAAAGAATTATGCATGCACAATTTGGTGATTTCTCCTCGAGCTCAATACGTTAGTGGAATTTGTAAATCTGTGGCAAACACTAGAACTAAAAGATCACACAACGAGAAACAACACAATAAACCTTTGGCTCAATCACAATCTCATGAACAAAATCCACAAAACAATGACACATTCAGGCAAGAGTAACTACACTCCAAATGCAAGCACCAAAAGCATAATCTTATTGCAAAATAATGGCGGCCCTCTTTACATATTACAATAGGGTATTTATAAGAAATCATCTCCTCAATTTGTGTTTAGATTAAGAGATATCTTCATGCAATAAGATGCTTTTAAACTAAAAAAAAAAAAACTAATTATATACAAACTACCTATCTAAGTGGTGCTTAGTAGGACTCCATCCATTTTATATTCATTAATCAGATGCATGAGCCTTTAAATGTCAAAAAACAAAGAAATTACAAGAGAAAAGCATGTGAAAGATCCAAGTCAAAGTGGAAGTGTTTGGAGATGCCAAAATTAGAAGTTGATCCTTCACAGGGTGTTAGTTGAAGTTAAACTACGGTTAGAATGTGTTTCTAATGTATGGAAAGCTCTATTTTTGAAACTAGTTGTTAACTGTCAGTGCACCTCTAGAATTATGGAGCTGCAAAGTTGCAGACCTGCAGAGCTGCATAGCTGCAGACCTATGGATCTACAGAGCTATGAAGCTCTAGACCTTGACAGGGTCAAAATCTCAAAATTTCACTAAGTGTCAAAACTAACATTCTGGCATATGGGTTTTGTTCTTCTTCATCCTAAAGGTATGTTTGGATGTTTGCCCTTGAATTTCTCTATAATCTCAGTGATTTTTGCCACATCCAAAAAATCCAAAGCCTCATATTTTTCCTTGACCTTTTAACTGTAATTATCTACCTCAATTTGGGTATTAGCAAAATCCTTAGGTTTGGTATCCAATTCTAACAATGCTTCCTCGATTTTGAAGACCTGTCGAATGTCCTCCTCATCATCAATTTATAAAAAAATATTCTTAAAATTATCCACTACTGTATCTGTAGGTAGCAATCTCTCACATTCCTCATCTTCAAAAATATCCAAATAGGCATCACTATAGTGCCTCTCTAATTCGAAAATTTGCATATCCTGTATATACATTAATTAAAACTCAGTACCTTTGTCCCTTTATGGCTCGTAGAGTCTATAAATCTTTGCTCTAGGGCTGTACTTCATCAATAATGTTGAAGTCCTGGTTCAAAATTGCCACCATTTTATTCACATTTTCTTGTGTAGCATGCAACATCTTTAGGTTTTCTATGATAATCATGAATCCTTTTTCCTCAAAACTCTCCTACCATTGCTAATAGGTTCTTAAAAATGGATGCATATGGACTACTCCCCCTTCTCTAAGAATAGTATTGAAGGTCTCCTCAAGGTGCTCAGGATCAAGAGGACCAATGACTTTGGCCAAATATCCCTTTAGGATCTCAACCTACCTTCGAAGTGCTTGGATTTTCATCTCATCCTTCCCCATGTTCTTCATGATTTCCTTAATTCCCATGGTCGCCATTAATCAGGATGCATCCCATGTGGGTTTTCCCAACATGAAATTTTTCAATTCATAATCCTTGGGACCAAGGCTTTCTATGTATGTATCTCTAGGAGAAACAACTACCTATGCAAACAACTCTGGGCTATTCTGTGTACTTGTAACAAATGCCAATGGTATTGCCTCATGTGCCAGGGACTTAAGTTTATTCAAAATTTCTGCAATCTCATAAATGTCTTCTTGCGAGGCTTGGAGCTTCTTATCACTTCCTTTTGCAGCCACCTTGGAGTGTGTTCTGTTAGAGGTCTTCTTATTGAAGATGAGGGATTATGTTCTGCAACTTTCTTCCCCATATCACTCCTCCTCAAAGTTGTTTCTTTCTGTGAGGGCTCTCCTTCTATTTGCTTGATCTCAGTGGATCTGTTGACTTGCACCTCAGTGTCTTGGGGAGGTGATTGATAATATTCAACTATTTGTCCCTCCTTTGACACTTCATCAGTTGCCCTTTGTTCTGGTTGCTCCTCTTGCAATGGTTCCTTTTGAACCTGTTCTTCTGATCTTAGAAGTGGAGGAGTAACCAAACCTTTATCTACTACAGTAGCTTGTGGTGAAGATGGGTGAGCAGGATCAGGACCTTGTGTTCCTAGTGGTATCTATGTCCAGCCTTCCTATTGAGATTGACTTGTATGAGTATGCCTAATCTTGCCATCAATTAACATCGTTCTCATAGGCATGAAGTCAAAATTGGACATTTTAAATGCATCATCCCCTTCTTCACTTTGCTCATCTACCCACTATTGCACTTCATCTTCTAAAGAAGAGACTTGTAAGGGTATTGCCTGAGTGGATGGTGATATGCTCGAGGTACTCCTTCTCCTTTCTTCCTCCATGGCTCTAGCTAGCTAGGTTCTTCTTTGTATGGGCACTTCTTCATCTTCATCTGTCTCCTGCTCCTCTTCTTCTTCTCCTTCCAAAATGGTTTTAGGAACAGAAGGAAAAGGCACCATTCTCTTAGTCACCTTTTGTCTTTTCTTCATTTAGATCTTAATCGTCTTTTGTTTTGTAGAGGCAAAAGGGGATACTGATTGTTCTTGCAGAGGAGGCATAGAAACTTGTTGACTCTCTTCCTCTTCATATTCGGAAGGCACAAAAGGAGGTAGTGGAGGATTATCCTAGACTTGAGTTGCTTTGATATCCTCAAATCCTTGCACATCTCTTCTTGTTGTTGGGAAGGTTCTTGCACTTCACCCTATTCTACTTGAATTCTTTGTAGGGAAGTCCTCTTCCTTTTATTCTTTCCTATCCTCTCTGGAGGATGATAGTATCCAACCGAGCAGTCAAGTTGGTATACTATCTCTGGCCTGATTGGAGATTGGAGTGCAAAAGTAGGAACTGTAACTTTCCTTCTTCTACCTTTCACAAGGTGGGCTTGAGCATGGAAGACTACACTGTCAGGTATGGGATCAAGTGGAAAAGCCTGCTTGATCCATTCCTTTATCATTCTAACCACATGTCTTGCCCAATGATCAATATCATTGCCCTCCTCCCTATCAACTTCTGCATTCATAATGGGTCTTTCTCTAATTTTGTCTAAGCTGAACAGGGGGTCCAATAGCCCCTTAGAATCTTGTTACCTTATTTCCTCTGGAATATTGAGATTGAGGGTCTTCTCTGCTAGATACAAAGTCATCCTACAATAATCATGTATGTGAATATCATTGTCATTTGTCACATTCATCCATTGATCTTCAATAGAATCTTCATGATGAAACTCTTTTCCAGCCATACTCTCTACTTTCTCGACATTATCAAAATGTATCCTAGGGGAATTTTACTCCTCAAGGGGATAATTCTCCCATTCCCATTCAAAAGTTGGAATGTCTTTCTTCCACTTTACTTGGTATGGTCCAATGATGAGATGCCATGTCCAACAAGGTCTTCTTTGTCTCTTCACCCTTTAATATGCAAATTCAATCTACTGGGAAATCTCTAATAGCAGCAACTTGTCACTCAAATATCTAGGGAGTTTCTTGGGGTTAATAGTGCTACCACCTACCCACAGGTATGCGAACATCTTAAACTGAATGAAATAAACCCTGAGAGTTGTTATCTATGCTTTTACTTCATCAGATAGAATCTTTCCATAATCTTCTTCAATGAATCGAATGATTGCAAAAATGAATGCATCATTCACGATTCTATATTCCTTGCTTTGAGTAGATAGTTTCTTCTTTCATTTGAGGGCAGGCTATATAAGGCCAAGCATTGCGATCTTGCATGTTGCCCTTTCTATACAATTTGAGATAATATGTTGCCCTTGTTGCAAGAAGGTATACTATGGAAGACATCATATAAAACTTCTTCTTGTCCTTCACCATCCTCAATTGCTCACACAAGTTTTCACTTAGTGTGGTGGCCCAGTCCAATGGTATCTTTGATGTTTTGATGGTCTCAATAAAGTTGATCATGAAGGTATTGAGGTGACCTACTATAGATAAACCCATGACTCTACTCAAAAAGATGATGGAGTAACCAATATCCTCCTTCATATATCCCTGAGTCATATCTACTTTGCATGTTATCCTTCCTTGATGAGGTCACTCAATGAGATAAGATGACTATATAATATCTGTCACCTACTTCGTATGTTTGCTATACCATCTCTCTATTGATTCGTAGGAGAGCCTAATGAATTGATCCACTCTTAAGAGATGGAAGACCCTCTCAATTTTCTTGGGTCGAAGATCAAGGACCACTTCTCATGTCACACTTTTCACCACGCTCTCATCAGAAACAAAATGTTGCACCAATGTGATTACTAGTTTTGTTGATTGCACTGATATGGGCTATGATGCTGCGTTCACCAACTTGAAACATATTAAGGAGGATACTAGATCTGACCTCTTGGTTGGCTTATTACAAGCTTTTAAGAATTCCCCTAAATCAGTGTGTCCCAAGTCAGTATCTCGTATCTCAGCGTACTCATCGTGGAATCTCAATTTGGATGTTATGCCTTCGAACTTGAAGACTACCGGTTTGGGTACTACTCCAGATGTGGATGCCATTTGATCACCGACACACAAGGAGAAAAATGTTTATTAGTCGAAAGATATCTCGTAAAAACTATTAAACTTAAAATATGCATTAAAAAAATATAAAAAATGTCCCCTTTAGGTATTTTATTATATTATATTTTATTTATTTTGTTTATATATATATAATATTTTTTTTTAAAAAACCAAAATTTGTATGTGGGCAAGAGGGTGTGGTGGAGGCGCACGAGCATGGAGGTGAGTGTGGGTGCGTGTGCGCAATGCACTTCAAGTTTGATGAGGCAGCGCATGACACCAATTTTTTGGGGCACATAGCACCGACTAAACATACACGACAACACGATGGATGCGAGGTGCGCAGCACTGTGATTTGTTTGGGTGCACAATGGCGTAATTATGGGCACGCGGTGCATTTGAGAGGGGCACACAAGGGCTTTGGAGGTAGTGCCACAAACAGATGCGCGTGTGCAAAAGAGATCGAAGATGTAATGTAAAAGGAAGTGTATGGGTGCATGGGGAAAAAGGGCACGTAGGCATGAATTTCTGATGGGAGCACACCATGCCATTGACAAGCACACAGGGGTGCAATGAGGAGGCATGTGGTAGTGACTGTGGTGGAAAATGTGCTATGACGAGGGTTTATGGCAAGGGCGTGCATCGCCGTTGATGAGTGTGTAGTGGTGTGATGATGAGGTGTGCGGTGCCAAATTTTGTTAGGGTGCACGGTGCTTTTAATGCACACGACTTTGTTTGTTAGTGCGTGATGGCGCAAATTAGAACATTGTGTTTACCTTGTACCGAGAGGAAAAAAAACTTTGGCAAAACAAAACATGTTAAGTATGAAATGAAAGGAGGGGGGGTTTTATAACCCCTATGTCTGGTGGAGAGTCTGCACGCGTACGCTTGTGCACTCACTCTTCTTTTATTATCATTACTATTATTATTATTATTTTATTTTATTTTTATGTTTTTTCCTTAATGTTTTTGCTATTTTTTGATTTTGATTTTGATTTTTTTGTTGTATTTTAGACTTTAACACTAATAAAATTCATTCTCCCAACTCTCGAACTGTGAGTCTGGGAGTCAAAAAAAGTAGGAGGTCCCCATTCCTAGTGAGTAATGGGGCATGTGTTGTGGACACCACAACAATAACCACATCTTCAATACTTGAATTGTGTGACCTCAATCTCTATTTGTTTCTCCATTAGTCTTCATAGAATAACCAATATGTTGACATCAATGAAAAACACTACCATGAATTCAACATTTAATAATTCTAACAATATCTGCTCTAGCAATGCTAGGGTACTCCACCATAGGAATATCATCAGCATTCATGCTAACAATTACTTCAATTTTCCTTTACCATGGTTGGTCACTACCACCACTCGAGTAATACTATTTTAATCAGCTATTACTTAAGTTCCTTAATATTCTTCTTTGTAATGCTTAACTTCTTCATTGACCTAGTAAATTGTTGCTAATTCAAACTAGTGTTGTTCTGAACTTCTTGACTTGCAGTAATGATCTCTTCTACACTTCAACTCATCTTTCTTCTTTACTTAATACAATGGTCAAACAACATATTATATTTTCAAATACCAACTGATCAAGTGCTCTTTATAGCTCTATCATACATATTCCTCTTTACTCAACCACTTTACTAGTTCATCTTATTATCTCTCTTTTCAAATCCTCTTCATCAATCAAATAATATGGCACTCTACATTGTTAGAAAATGTCTTACCTACAAGGTTTAACATCAATGACAACATACCAGTTGTTCTAATTAAAGTTTCAACAATTACTTGGTCTAAGAAATAGAGGTCAATGAGATTAAAAAAAATTTAATATGCTCACTATTATTGCAAAGTATGGTGCAAATAATCGTCTTGAGCATATCAGTGCATAGTTAGAAGACTCTACTAAGCTATTGAAGAAGCTTCCACTTGAGCAATGTGTAGACTCAAATGGAGCCATTATACTTGATTCTTGAGAAATTTTACTCTCACCACCATGTAATAGAAACACAATTTAATAAGGTTATCAAAGGATTGAACATCCTTTAAAACTATTAGGAACATACATAAGAGGAACAAAACACTAATTATGGTAGAGACACCAAACAACCCAAGGCTTGTACATCATAGCTATTGAATTAAAATATTTAAAGTGAGGATGAATAGTCTTGAAACCATTCAAAACTATATTAGATATGAGTAGAATAGAGAAAGGACATATCATTTGGATATTATTGTAACTTTAGCATAGTCAAAATTAATAAGACCCTGGTGCAAAATATGATATGGGGGCCATGATTCTTGGCATACAAATTGGTAGGGTGAAAAGAAAAGTGATTGTGGGTCCAAAGAATGACACTATGAAATGATATAATGTTATAACCTCTTTCTTAGTTGAGTGGATTTTTGAAGAAATGTTAGATGCTCAAAATTATATGTCTTGAATACATGATTGAATTGTATATTGTTATCCTTAATGGTTGATGTTACTAGTGTGTTATTTCTATATTTATATTTTCACATTTGACAAAACAATTTTGTTTTAGTATTGTTCCTAATGAAGCTCTAGTTGCTTACTCTTTTAGTTGTTTCTATTTTGTTGTAAAATTTTACGTAATTGAGGGCTTCTTCCTTGAGCTATTTTATTTTATTTTGATAATTTTTTATTGTACTATATTAAATTAAGGCTCTTCCCTAATTATTAAAAAGACAACGATGCATTATATTTTTCATACTAGTATAACGTACTTACCCATAAAGTTTGCACAAATACCAAACCCAGTTTACTTATAAGACATTCAACAAATGTTTTGAGCTAAAATGCCCAGATATAAAGCCTCTAAAAACATTGGTGTACTATTATAAACTTTGTTTGGCCAATTTAAATTAAAACCTCTGATATATAAATACAATATTTAGTAAGGTCTTTGTAAGAATGATATATTTCCGCCACTACCTGGAAGAGCAGAAATAATACAACTGAAAGGAGGGGCTTGGCTCTGGTCACCACACATTAAAAAAACAAAAGCAAGCACTGTGTAAGATAATGCTAAAAAATGCCGAGTGTAATCCTTTACAGAAAAGACTTTTCGAAGTTTCCATTACAGGCCGAAATGCGTAAATGATCCTTAACAACTAGCAAGACTCTTCCTTCTAAAGTAAAAGGCCAAACATTGCATTCTCTTTTGGAGAAAATCTTTTTAAAATATTCATTACGGATGGAAGCTGATAAATGATGCTTGTGGCCTGATTCTGATTCTGGTGTGGAATTTAATCAGCTAGTTGTGTCAGCGGCATCGCTCCTCCACTCATCATCCATGAAAATGAAATACACTACTATTATTTTTTAGGGTTTGAAAGATTTTTATTCTCAATTATTTTTATCAAAAATGTTATTCGGAAGGTCGAACGAATACGTCAGTAATTCTATTTTATGTGGTCCAATGAAGACGTCAGCAATTCTTCCTTCTGTGGTCGAATGAATACGTCGGTAATTTTTTTTTATGTGGTCCAATGAAGACGTCAGCAATTCTTCTTTCTGTCGTCGAACGAATACGCCAGCAATTGTCCGCAAGCGATATGACAATTATTCTTTGCTCACCTTTCTCTGCAATTATATGTGGACGATTATATAATCTTATCAGAAAGTTAATGTTTTTTCACCAATAATTAGATTGTGGAATATATAGTGTTTGTTTCTTTTGATTTTCTATTGTATCATTTGATCTTCCATTTTCACAGATAGGAGGTAGCATAAATGAGGTCATATATTATTCTTATCCAAACATTTGTAATTCTAAACTTATGTTGAACCCCAGTGCAACTAATATCACTATGTCTGCAATTGATATGACAATTATTCTTTTCTCACCTTCCTCAGTAAATGTATGTAAGTTATGTGAAACCCAAGTGCAACTAATATTGCTATGTCTGCAATTGATATGACAATTATTCTTTTCTCACCTTCCTCAGCAAATGTATGTGGATGATTATATCATCTTATCACAAAGTTAATATTTTCTCACCAATCTATAATTAGATTGTGGAATATATAGTGTTATCTTTTGGTTCTCTATTTTATAATTTGATCTTCCACTTTCCTAGATATGAGGTAGCAGACATGATGTCATATATTTTGTTCTTATCTAAACATTTGAAATGAATTAATAAGTTCTAAACATTTTTAAATTGTTGAACTAATGGTAAATCATAAATTGTGAGTTTTAGGATCCATTACAATAACTTATAATACGCATCAAGATGGATTCTAGCAAAAGGTTTGTGAATTCCTTTGGGGATACCAATTTTAATCTTGTGTATTGTGCACATTAGTACATAATCATTTGTATAAGATCAAAAGGTAGGGCCGCCACCTAGAAAAACTTTTTTTTTGAATGCCACATCAATTTTTTTGACAGTATGTTATACATTATTAAAAAGACTAGTAGACCAAAGATATCAAGTGGAATCAATACCAACATTATCAATATAAGAACCATACAAGTATCATTGAACTCTTTTATTGAAACTCTTGTCCCAAGGAACTCTTTAGCCACAACTATCATATCTTTAGCCAAAATATCATGGTAGGTTTCAAAGAAAATTATGAAGAACCCATCAAGCCTACGAACGTTTCCTTTAGAGAAAAACTAGCATGTTGGCTCTCCAAATAAGAGTGAATAACTTTTAGAGTGTCATTCATGTCTTTGGTTGCCATTTTTAGAATTAGATCTAGTAATTTATACTAACAAGCAAAGTGCAAAGGTTGATCGTATGGCAAAAAATCTAAAAAATAATCTATAGTTGCTTACAACATTTTCTCATCCTCCAAGTACCTTATTCTATTGAATAAAATTATTATGTGTCATATTGGCACCCACTTGCATTATAGTGATCATATATAAAACTTGTATAATCTCCACCTTCGAAACCAAATTTCCTAGGACCTATGTCTCCAATATTTTTCTTCCTTTAGTACTATATTCTATGGTTTCAACAAAAGGCATACTTATGAATTAGTTAAGGTATTTGAAGCCACTTAGTTATGAATTTGGATCTGAATATCATCAAGATCACATTTTAATTGATTCTTTATGTTGAAAATATGACCAAATAAAGATTTATTCCGTTTTATAACATTGGTTTTCACTATTGTTAGTTTCTTTACAACTATATAAATATTTTTAATTGGAATAAAAATACTACTAATCCTTTATGTGAAGCTAAAGATATGAGTTCAAGTCCATATTTTTCTTGAACCTAAGGTTAAGGTTATTTCATTTGTAATATCTATCTAGTGTGAAGGCTATAAGAAAATAATCAGAGCATAGACTAGAATCAACACCTGATCTTCTATAAAGCCATGTATAAGAGGCCCTATAAAGGTCTGTGTTTATTAAACCTATAAATCTTTTCTAAAAATAAAATCCAATTGTTATCATTAGAAGTTAGATAAATCCTATTTATTAATATCCATGTTGTTAATGGGGGAATAAAAATATGCCTTGATGATTCACTTGAAAAGAGGTTTACATTTGTACATTTGTTAATAATTGTGTTTTTAGTTTCCAAATTGTTTTCATTTATTAAAATATTGATTTTTGTGTTTATGTTTATTGCAATTGGCTGACATGGATCTAGAATAGGTTTGAAGGAGGAAAAAAAACTTAGATCAACTATTTGATACATAGTACATGTAAGGATTTTATACATTTTTATGAATCACTATTTTATTTCCCACCTTAGTAACACAAACAATTATATTACATGTGTAACTAATATAATCCCTATCAAAGCCCTTTCCAAGGTCACTTGAATAAAAATTGGCACCTAGTCTTCTTTTAGACTAGATATAAGGAGCCCCATCAAGGTCCAAGTCTATCAAATCTAGAGAATTTATCCAAATAAAATATCCTAGTTATTATTAGTAGTGATTGGAGAAACCTCCTTTATTATCCAAGGTATCAATGGGGGAATCAAATTCTTTCACAATGATCCACTTAAAAGGAGGTTGACATCCTGTATTTTTCTTGATATTTATGTTTTGCTTTCCAAATTGTTTTCCATTATAAAACTAATGAATTTTTCATTTTATTCTTATTGAAACTGATTGACATTAGTCCATAATATGTTTCATTAAGGAGAAATAATACATATATAGTTAATGCATAGTGTGTTCAAGGATTTTATACATTTTTATACATCACTAATTTATTTCCCATCTTAGTAACTCAAACAGTTTTATTACATACCTAACTACTATGATCCTTATTAAAGTGTCTTGTTCCTTGCAATACTTAATTCAATTACCTATTATCACTTCATCTATCTCTGAAAAATATAGATTATTATAGATCATTCTATCCTCTTTAGTATCTCCCATAGGTTTGATTATATCTCCACCCCTCCTTCATGATTTAAGTCATCATTCTACAATAGCTTATCACAAAATATTGTCAACATTTTTATAAAACCCATAACAATTATATTTTGTCTTGAAATAGATGAGTCAATATGAAAAGATGTATATCTCCTTTTTCTTCATATTGGGATCTAAGAGAACTATTACACCAAGGCTATGATAGTCTATTTGGGATTTAAAATGGTCATAGTTAAAGGGTTGGCTACAATTTGAATCAATGTTTACTCTATAAACATAATAAATTCTCATTAAGGAGTTCACCCCTCTAGTTGGACTAACAAAAATATAATAAAAGATTATTTGAATTTAGTTGAAGGGTTCAAAGATAACTATCTCACATGTATTGTGAAGGGAACTAAGCTATGGACTAGCTTTCTAATATGGTTGTGAATGCTTGCCATAGATTGTATTAGGAACTAAGAATAATATCCTAGTGAAATGGAGTTAATTTTTTTGTAATGAGGCTCATGGGTGATAATTTAATCTATAAATTTTGAATAATACCCTTGACATAAAAATGTGTGATCATAGGAAAGCTTAATTACTTTAACTTTTGATGCAATTTCTTTTCCTTTTGTCTCTATAGAAAGTTCATTTTTTTGTAGCGACTTTTATTTAATATAATGGGAAGGGAAGAAATAGAATGGAACCAATTGTCTATGTGATGTGAAAAAACATTAGATCCATTAAAAGTGTTATCTGAACTAGTGGTTTAATATGATACATTGCGAAACTCCATGGCATTGATACTTAATTATAGAGGCTTTTGATAAGGGTTGGGGGCATAACATTAAGCATGCTTATGCTATATATTTAGGGATTAATGATAACCTCATTTTGTATGTCTTTAATATTTAGAGCAATTGTAGAAAATTTAATTAAGGGAAATGTTCAGCTTCTAAGATGATGGATATATTTATCCTCCTAGGTGAAAGAGAGAAAGCATTAAAAACTATTGATGGCCTAGGTTGCGATAATATTTTTTGTTTGAATTTGTGGTCATATATTAGAGAGGCTATTTTATAGTATGTGACTCTTGATGGGAAGTCTCATTTTCTTCAATTTTGTTTTATTATTTTAATTCAACTATGTTTATTCTTCTTCCTTCAATCATAACATGGTTTCTCATAAGAAGAGGTCTTTATCTATAATTTTTCATGAGGGTCTATTTTTATTTCTTATGCAATATGCTTAATCCCTCCATATTGAAAACTTTTCTCCCCCTAAAAGGGGACTTGAATTGAAGAAAATTATTAGGTTTTGTTATTAAATCTCTTATTATAAAATGGAATATGTTGATTCTTATGGAGATGTGATGGCTTCTTTTTTTAAGAGAATATTTTTAAGGATCTCCTACATCCTACTATCTTTAACCACTCTTCTTTTTAGAGGAAGAAAATTGTGTCTTCGAATGAGGAAAACTTGGTTTACATGTTTTTTAAAGATATTTTTAAAGATTAATTTGAGCCCAATATGGGGTAGAATAAATGAATATCACAAATCCCCTTTTTTAGGTGAAAGCTATTCCAACTTTTATCCAAGATTCTCTTATTAAATTTGGTATTGGTGAGAAAGATAAGGATCTTGATATCAAAATTCATCGGATTTGGAAGGATACCCATATTTAAAAATGATCATCTAGTTGGGAGGGTTTGTCTCTTTATATTAAGGTTAAGAATTTATTACAAATTTAGGAAGCTATTTTTTATTTGATGTTATCTAATATTAACTCCTTGAAGACTAGTTCCATATGAGTTTGGAAATTAAATAATATCCTAGCTAGTACACATTGTTTTAACAAAGAGAAATAACCACTTAATAAAAAAGATAATAAGAAGAAAATATTAAAAAATAGAAAACCTAAGCGAAGGGATGTTCATTTTTTTTTGCAAGGATAATAAATTGGAGTAAATTAACAATGCATGATAGTAGTTAGATCTTTCAAAAGATAAATGGAAAAGAAGTTCATCATATTTTAAAGGAAACTATCCCATCCCTAGTTGAATAACCATTATGTGTCACACAACTGATACACAATTGAGTGAAAAGAGTAGAAAATTGTTGAGTAACAAGATGCACATAATGGAAAAAGGGATGCAAGATAGAGTGTGAAAAAGGAACTAATGATGAAGGATACCCCCAAAAAAAATGAAGAGGAAACTACAAATTTCTCTGATAAGAATGAGGATAAAAATGTGGAGATTGAGGAAGATACAGAGATGGAGGATATTAGTTCCAATTTGGGAGGTTATCCTACTAGTAAGGATGATATTACGAAAAATGATGAGGATGAAAATTTGGATAAAAATGAAGGGTTAGGCAATATTGGTAATGGGGTTACTATCTAGGGCATTGATGGAGAGGAAAATTTGGAGGAGGAGAGGGATAAGGAGAAATATTTGAGAAAAGAAGAAGTGAAAGGTATGGAGAACCTTATGGATAAGAAGATGGATGACCAGACTATGGGGGCTATGCTTACCTTCATTGATACTACTAAGATGAAAGCTGATTCCTCTCTTCGTGGTGACTCCTACATTTACAATGAGATTATGAAATTAAAGAAAAATTTGGGTAAAGTGTAGAAGGAACATGAGAATGATCGGACCAAACTTGTGCTGTTGGAGGCCCAGGTGGGAAATATACCTAGAAAATTGAAAGAATATGAACAAGATCTCTGGCACCTGATTAAGGAAAGTGGAAACAATATGGAGCAAGTGACTTCCAATCTATGCGCGACTATGGAAAGTTTAGGGGAGAAGACCAATGAGGTTGTATCTCTAGGAGGACCCAGTAAAAGGACCAGATTAAGCTTACAAAAGAAGGCTGCTGAGGATAAGGCTACTGACGATGCTGTTGGAATAGGCCTTACCCTTTTTTATACTATTCTTAGTACAACTGATGTGGGTAAGGAGGTTGCTAAGATTATAAAGGAACTACAGTAGTGTTCTAGTTTCTTTGTATTTTTTTGTCATTTTGAAAAAATCTATAACTCATAGGTTCTAGGTCCTCGTAAAACTTGGTCATATTTATTGGTTACATTCTGTGGTTTTAGGTCCCCAAAAAACCTGATTTTGTGTTTGTTTTTTTGGATTTCAAGAGCATGTTCTCTTGGTGTGCTTAGTTGAATATCTTTTTCTCTATTTAGGGTTTCAGCTCATATGCACACAATGAACCCAAGACCCACTCTTCCATTAGGAAGCTACAATGAGATTTATGAGAAAAAGTAAGGTCTCAACCCCTTGGATAATGTAGCTAGGGAAATAAAGGATATGAATGATGATATCATCACTAAAAATAAAAGGTTATTTACTATTTTATAGTTTCTTAGGGTCTAGTAGTCCCCTATTAGTTTCCTCTCTTTTTTAATAATTTTGGGTCATGTGCACTGTTGGCGCTCAAAATTGTAGCACAAATTTTGAGCACTGTTGAGAAATTTGAGCCCTATAAACGCTTTCAAATGCCAATGTTACCAGCTATCAAGTTGAGGCCTAAGAGGTGTTCAATGCTTCTAGCACCTTCCATTTTCAAACTAACATTCTGAGTTGTTTTGTGAAGTCTCGTTTCAAGCATATTTCAAACTTTGCATTTTCACCTAATGTCAAACAACAACAGGAGGCTGCATTTGCAATTGAATATCTCACACTCAATAATCTTTCATGACCTGCTGCTTTGGGGATGTTTAGTATGCATATCAAATAACATATGTTCCATGTTTCAAGTCATTTCGAATCGATTTGACTAGGTTTCACACCCCCCAAAGTTGGTCATTTACTGTTTTCTGCATTTGTCTAGTTGTTCACAATTCTCGGAAGCCCTGTTCGACCAATCATATCTTTGACCCAATTGACCCAAATGAAGAAATTATTTTTGGATTGTCTTTTAAGGGTTATACACTTCATATGTTCCAATTTTGAGATCATAATGAATCCTTTTGGTCTATTTGCTAACATGATCAAAAACCCAATTTATATTATTTTGTTATGGCTAAGGTATCCAAATTGATCCGTACCCCTGTTCGGCACATTATAACTTTAATCCTATGATTGGTGAGCATAAATGGATTGTACCATTGTCTTGTGTCCTAAAAATCCTTGAAGTATGCCAGTTCCCAAGTCATGAAAAATCCATTTGCATACTTTCATATGTTTGTACATTTGCCAAAAATTACTTTTTGAAACATTTCCCAATTAAAATTTCCAAGTGCCTATTTTCAAAAATTTGTAAAATGCATCTTGTGATTCCTAATGAGTCAAAAACATAGAATTATATTCTCTTCATGGTAAAGAACCTATATCTAGTTTCCAAAATGCCAAGTGCTTAATAACCCAATTTTATAATGCCGAACCCGAGCCCAGTTTATGTTTTTTAACATTGTGTGCCTATAGGTTAATTGAAGTATGGATGTTCGGCAATTAAAATATCCTGACTAAAAGTTCATCATGGGCTGAAAATTTGCAATATGATAGTGTGTAGGATTGAGCACTCATGACAATTTTGTGGCCTGACTATTTGATTGAGTCAATTTTTAAGCCTAGCTGGCGGGCCTCTAGACACAAATTCACAGTTTACAGGTAAGAAACGATATGAGTTTTAATTGTCAGTGCTCAAAAATAAAAAGGGAACTTCATCTATAACAAAATAGCAAAAGGATTTACTATGTTTTGAGAAGCCATTAAATCAATTGATTTAAGGTATGCAAAAGGTCATCAAATGTTGGCTAATTCAATTTGGCATTAGTAATCATAAAGAATAAGCCGACAATGCAACAAAGGAATGTAAAGTTACAAAGGAAAATCAAAAGAGTAGAAATTACAAATGAAACAAGAGATAATGGAAAATGTTTTGCATTTCTCACAATGGGAAGCTTCATATATTGGTTATACAACTGAGAATCACTCCATTTTGGTTATGTGTGAGAAAGCTAAATACATTGGAAGATCTCCATGCATAGAGAGCAGCATGGGAGATTATTTATATATGACCGTTAATTCTTATACATTAATGGATTATAATTTTAAATCCATTAATTCATGAAATCTGGATGGTAAACATTCTTTATGGATTTCCCAAGTCTTCCAAACATTGAAATGAAATAATTTCTACCAAGTACTGGACCTAGCCTAAATTTGGGCATCCATTAAAACTAGATGAGTCTATCTTTGGGGTTAATGCAAATTTTTCAGAGTAATCCATCAAATCTTTTGACCAGAGATTTAACCACAGAATCATTAAGTCATGGTGTCCAAGGAGAATGCAAATTTATTCATGTTTGAATATTTCCATAGCCAGCAACATGTGACAAATGACTTTCTTTATAGAGATTTTAATCACGCGATGAGCTAGGAACTCCCATAGCAAAACAAAATCCATGGTAGTATACAAAGAAAGACCATGCAAAAATAGAAGGAAGACAAGGTAGTGTTTAAAGCCATAGGCAAGGAAGTGTAGAGTAGCAAAATGATAAGGCCTTTAGTCCCACATTGGGTGGGTTAAAGAGTTTTATATTCTTTAAATACAATTCTACATGGTAGGCTTACTATCATAAGACAAGAGGCTTTTGTAAAAGCTAGCTCGCATGCATGGGCACATGGTTGGCTAGCTGGCAGGACGCATATGTTAAATTTTGACGCAAAATCCAAAAATGTTGTCAAAAAATTCAAGATCACTGAAAAATTCAAATTCGACTAAAAAAGTCTAGAAATTCAGTGGTCACTACCTTGCTAGCTGGGAAATCTTGGAAAATTTGGCTAGCGACATAGCGAGGTCATCGAAAAGCTTCAAAATCTGGTGAGAGTCAAATAAGCCCATGGGTCCCACTTCCATTACAAAGCAACGAATCAGATCGCTCCAAGTGGCAATGAGCAGGAGGTGATGTGGTGAGTTCAAACTAGTTGCAACGAGATCATGACACATGGTGAATCATGTGGATGTCACTATCTTTCCAAACGAAGATGCACGATGTTTAACCATAGCAATGTAGCAAGCTTTCATGTGGGCATGCCATGTGGCAACAAAGATGAGGTCACCGGCCAATTTTGATGTGACATGTGGTGCCCACTGTGCAGGATCAAACCAATCAAAATGTGCCACGTGGCACTGGTCAAACCTAGGTTGACCCAAAATTGAAAGGGTTGGGTAAAATATAATAATAATAATTTTAAAATCTCATTCTTAAAATAGTTTTTCAAAAAACTTGCACGTCAGATTTTTAAAGTTTCAAAAGGGCTTTTCCTATTCTAATGTTTTAACTTTAGAGATATTTTAAATTTTTAAAAATTTTAAATTTCAAGATGTCCAGAGTTGAATTTTCTAACAAAGGTGAATTTTGCAAACTGATATTTAATGGGTTTTCGAGAGGCAAAATAGGCAATGTTATATATCAACGAAATCGTGAGAATCTAAATTTTTTGAATCTTGAGTCAATTTTTGCATAGAATGCCACTGGTTCATGCTACATAAGGTTTTCTATCATATATTTATTTGTGTGTTCTGAGTGGTGTTTTGACTATTCAGTGAAAAAACACCTAAAACACATTCAATGACCTTTGTATATGATTATTTTGTGTCTTTATGGTGTTTTGGCTAAAATTTGATCAATTGGCTCATATCCAGGTTTAGTTATCAAAATTTTGTCTTTTGTTGAGATATTTTGCATTTGAAGAGGCAAAATAGAAAGGATATGATTAGTAGTTGATGGTAGAGAGAAGAGAGAGGTTTTTTAGCTGAAAAAGATTGAACTCTAAGTGGACACTTATCGTCTTCAGAACAGATCTAAGAATTCTTTCTTGTCTATATCTTTCTTTCTTTGACCCATTGTAAGGGTTCCATTTTTTTGTGACTGAGAAACCAGAGGGTTCTAGTTTCTGGGGAGAAAATTTGCGCATTATTGTGAGACTATATTCTGGTTCCAGTTTTGATGTGTTTCCTTGACTGTGATACCATTCTTCAACATTTCTTCTTGTATGAACAACAATTAAGTTTTATCAATATAGTTTTGGTCTGTTAGGTGATTTATAAGTTAATTTCCATACATTTCATGTATTTGGTTTCAAGGAAAGAAAATAAAGAGTAGCAATTGTTTCAAATTTAGTTTGAATCTTGTCTCCTATTTGTGGATCTATAATATTTCTAGTTTGTGATCAAAGACCATAGATTAGGTTGCATCTCATTTAGTGATGTATGTGATTGAAATATCTTGCTTATGGAACAAAGAGCCATGTATTTTCTTGGTGTTTATCACAAGGTCTACTAATTTGATGAGAAGATTGTCTCAGTATGATATTCAAATATGAAGCAGATGTCTATTCACAAGGTGAAGGATAGATTAGGGATCTTGATGTAGAGATATGTCTGAGATTTCCAGAAGATGTATGGATGTAATTCATTTAATTTCCCAATAGATAAGGCACTGATCAGAGTTAGGATCATTAGGTTTTGTTGCTTATATTTGGGTCTTGCGGATATCAACATTATTAATCAAACACTTTTCCCTTTCATGTTGAGGAGCTATAATGGAATGCCCTCACTCAGCTTATGAGACTCATAGCTTTGCATTTAGCTACTATAGATCTATTTCATTTCATGAGTCATTAGGATAAATAAGGGTAAAATCTTCTTTACATTACATTCAGTGTATGCTTTGATAACTGGTACCATATAAAGAATCTATAGGTCCACCTACCTAGGTTTAGCACAACTTGAAGTAGAAGATGGGTCATGCCTTATAGTTGGCCTATTGTCAGAAATGGCATGTTGAAAATGGGAGTTAGCTGCCCCTAGATATGTCAGTTTCTCAGTGGGATAATTGAAAACCCTCCAGCATTTTCAAATACCAACAAGCACATTTTTGGTATATCTAGTTGACTGGATGTTTCCTCATTTTCTTTTATAAACATTGGTTTTTGGTTATTATAGAATTAGTTTTTTGTAATGAAAAATTGACGCAGATAAATCTATATCCTAGCCCCTATCAAACGATCACACAACAGAAGTATAAAAATAACATAAAGATTTAGATCAAAATAACAACAACTCTCATAATAGATTCATAAAACTAACATCCAATATGCCTAGCCTTAAGGCCTTCTAGGTTACAACCACATAGCTAACATGTTACAATAGTAAAATTATGCAAGATCTCACAAGATCCAGATCTTATCTAGCCTAGATCCACAATCTAGTAGAAAACCCCAACAAGAATATAAACTTGTTCAAACAAGCTACTAAGAAGTCTTATCAAAGATAGTAGTGGTGGCTTGGAAGATAAGAAGGTTTCTTGGTGGCTTGTGCACACAGGTTTAGATTCTTCCTGGGGTTTTCTACAAGATTGCGGATTTGTGCTAGCTAGGATTTTGATCTTGGGAGATCTTGTAGAATTACTATTGTAATTGCCTATGTATTTGGTTGCAACTCAGAAAGAATTACAAAAAATCATATTGGGTGTAAATTTTAAGATTCTATTATGGGAGTTGGCATTATTTAGATTTAACCATTTGTGTTATTTTTGTACTTCTTTCTATGGTCATTTGTTGTGGGATATGACATATCCTTTAGGGATTCTCCTAGCATTTACTATATCAAGTGGTATTAGAGATAAGTTCTATTTTTAGTAGATTGTTTCTTTTGAATTTGTAGATATCTTTGTTGTGAGGTAGAAGATCATGGATCTAAAATACAATTGCAGAGGACTTACAGATGGATCGATGGTTGCAAAGGTGGAAATTTGATCTTATTGACTGAAATTTTGATATGGTTGATGATTGTTAAGAGCATGGATTTATTGTAGAGGGTTTGAGAAGATCTTGGAAGATGCCTTTAAGTATATTAGACACTAGAATGACTATAGACCACTATGATGTGCTAGAGAAGAATATTTTAGAGGTTCTTTTTTATTGGAAGCTAGATTGACCAATTGAGTTAAGGAAGGGATAGTTGAGTTTTGTAGAGATTTATGGATTCTACTAATTTGGAAGTGAGTTGTCTATTCGGTTAGAAGAATTGTTTGAGAGAAAAGAGAGAATGAAAAGGTTTAGGTAAAAGTTGGTTTTTTTGATCTTTTTGAGGAGTGTGATGTGAAACCCACTAGAAACTTGTGGTTGTTTCTAAAGAGGTTCTTAAAATTTCTAATAATGGAAATGATATTTGTATTGATGTTCAATTAGATGGATCTAACATGAAAATTGTAGAGCATCTTATTGTGGATGATAATATTGATGGTTATGATGGTTTACATATGGATGAGGACATGCATTCATATGTTGTTGATGAAAATATTTAAGGAAGTGCATATTTTTATGGATATAGTTTATGTGGAAGATGCTACTAATGTGGAGTTGGATGTTGCTAATGTGGTTAAGGATCTACATGATACTATGAATCTGTATCTTCTTAATCTACTTTAGTTGACATGGGATTTACATGTTGGTAACATGGTTTTAGAGTTTCATGATGACATAAATTTCACATTTGGTGATATTTCTATTTTTTTTTGTGATCAACTACAAAGGCTTTTGGTGAAGAATTATGTTCAGTTTGTTACTAGGAGTGAGCATGTTGATCGGGTTGTTCAAATTCATTCGTTTAAGATGTCTTTATGGATGAAGTAGAGATGGCTGGTGTGCATATTTTTTCTTTTGTTAGGGATGGATTGGAAATGTTGAGTGAAGATGAAGATTTTTATAGATATTTCTTTTGGCATCAAAATATTGGACACACTTTTCTATCTTCCTTGGGAGTCTGATGTAGGAGCATCTTGCACCATAAAATAAAGGAGGACATAAATTTTTATTTACTAAAAAGAAAAAGAAAAGAATAAGGAAAGAATAAATGAATAAATAAAAATTGTAGAGGAGAGAGAAGGTGACAAAAATTAGAAGAAATATAATAAATAAATAAATAAATAAGGAGAAAAGAGAGAAAAAAAGTATTTAATGGGTGGCATTATTTAATGTAACTTAAGGCTTGAGGGTTTATTTAATATAAATTGCTAGGCCAACTTGTGGCTTGGTTTGATATAAGTAGAGGGTCTTGTATTCTCATTATTCATTATTTTGCATGAAGGAGGTCAGCTAGAGATAGGAGTAGCTGAGTAGAGAAAACTTTGTGAGCAAAGCTAGTAGCCATGGCCTATGAAACAGGAAGGTTGCTTGGTGGCTTGCAAGCACAAGTTTATATTCTTGTTGGATTTTTCTACTAGAGTGTGGATCTAGGCTAGCTAGGATTTGAATCTTGTGAGATCTTGTAGAATTATTATTTTAATTTCTTATGCATTTGGTCATAACCTAGAATGCCTTACAGCTAGGCATATTGGATGTAAATTTTACAATTCTATTATGAGACTTGGCTTTCTATCGATATAAATCTTTGTGTTTGTTTTATATTTCAACTGTATGATCATTTTTGGGGGGCTAGGACATCTCCTTTGTGGATTCTCCTAGCTTGTACCACATCAAAAATACATATCTTCTCTTTGTGAGATATCATCCACCCTTTCTAAAAATCTGGAACTATGTAGTTAACAACAGAAAGATCCTAAAAATAGGGTGCTACTAGATTATGGGAAATGTTAATTCTATTGACTTTTGGGAAGATCAATCGATTCGTGATAACCCCCTTATGCATACTAAGTTCATACCTCTGCATCAGATGTGTACTAGATTGTATGGTCATTGAACTCGAAACTTTATTACCCTTGACAAACAATAGATTACTTTTCAGGACATTAAGACAAGGGAGTTGGGACTTTCTTGGGAGTTGTAGGACCTTCTCTTGAACTATAGGATTCCTCTCACCCATTTGAGGATTCCTTAGCATGTGAAAACTCACACACTCAGGGGATTTCATGGTTAAGCCTTCTTATCTCTATTTTCTATTGAGGGGAGGCAACACAAGCTAATTGAAAAAACACTTGGCACCCTTGGATCCTACCAAAGATAAAATTCTTCTAGTGGATGACTTTGCATGGTTCAATCCTCACTATTGATAACTTGCAGTATAGAGGGTGTCAACTTGCTAACTGCTACATTTTATGTCTCCAAGATGTTGAATCTAGCTGACACCTACTTATCCACTGCCCTTTTGCCATGAATGTTTGGAGGAAAGTCCTTGCCTTATGGGAGGTCAAGTGGTGTATTTATAGCGAGTTGAAGCAATTTTTTCACTCAGACGATTCGGCTACCCACCCATACCTCAAAAACTTATGATCGATTCTCCCCCATATCTTTCATGGAAAATTTGGAAGGAGAAGAACAATATGATTTTCAGGGAACAAGTCACTACAAACTTAGGGGTGGCCCAATAGATTATCAATATCCTAAAAGAATGTAGTGGGATCTAGCATTGGAAGGCCCACAAACCCCCCAAGTGGACTTGATATGAAATAGGCAATGACTTGGAATGTTGGCGCAATTATGGCACAATTTGATAATTCCAAAGTCTTTGCTAGAGAGAAGACGATATGGTACCCCCTCCTAAGTCCTGGATCAAGCCTAATTTTGATGGTTTAGTCATGACGGGCAGCACTATGATGAGAGGTATCCTTCATAATAGTATGGGAAATATGGTTGTTGCCTATCCTAGAAAATGTGAAGGACGCTCTAACAATGAAGCTGAAGTATTTTTTCTCCTGTGGGGGGGTTGAGAATTGTGAGAGCTTGGAGGATCAATAAGCTTTCCATTCCAAGGGACTATATGTTAATCATTAAGGTTGCTAAGGAGGAGAACTAGAGAAACTGGTCAATTAAAGTTATCATTGATGAAATTTGAAGAATAATAGATGATTACTGTGAGATCCATGTGGCTTACATCTATCATAAAGGGAATGGTGTAGCAGATGAGCTAGCCAAATTTGGCCATGGTGTCATATGATTAGTTGAATGGGAGGATGTCAGATTATTGCCATCATCAAATCAAGTTGTTATAAAAAGGGAGAGTACTTTCAATAATGCCATATGAGTGGCCTTCAATTTTCCATGCGAGTGTGGGGACAAGGTACTTCATAAAGGGATTTCTTGGCAAGATTTTATAATGATATATATTAATGGCTTGGTTGTTGTCAGTGTTGATTACTACCAAAAAAGGATGGGGAGGGTAGATTTGGTTATGCACTTCCTTTTCATTTTAATTGTTGACTATTTTCATTTTATATTCGATAACTACCAAACCTAGAACAAGGCTATGTCATCTAAAGAATTGGTGGTTGAATTGGGTGATGACATGAGAACTAGTGATCGCATTAAATTGGTGGTTATGGAGGAATGTATCTATAGTAGCGAGGTGGTGATGGTTTACTTGCAGGAGGGTGGCCTATTACCATATATCGAGCATATTATGAAACACAATGAGAATTTTCTATAGAAATAAATCTACCAAATACATCTAGGTCCATAGAAAGTAATCAGTGGGACGATAATTTTTAACATTTGACTAGCCATTCGAGTTGAGATATGAGCAGGAGAGATGACACACATATTCCTCAACTTTTATTCACCATTATTAGATCAAATATAAAATATCTATATCCTCACATGTAAAAGAGTGCTTCAATGTATTTTAATTTTTTATCAAATTATCAAAAGTAAAAATGAGAATAGGAATATCTATTCCAATAGTAGGTATTTTTTGGAATGGACATATGGTCATTTTAAGGGAAAAATTGAAATATGTATTCATATTCCCAATTCTGATTTAGCACACCAAACAATGAGTACAAAAGATATTTCTATTTTTTTATTCCTATTCCAGTAACCAAACAAGCCCCATGTGCTCATTTAGCAATGGGATTACAACTGGAATATGCATATATAAATTCTTAAAATTTCAAATTCTCTGTTTAGGTGAGCCAAATTGGAATTATGAGTAGGAATATAATAGGAATATGTATTCCAATTTTGGCCCAAAAATGAGCATTTATAATTCCACCTAAATAGGAGGAATTGGAATATGTATTCCTATTCCAGTTTTATTTATTTTAGAAAACGTAAATTTTTGGGTCTATGAAATCCCCATCAAATTCTAGTTGAACCAAATAGAGAATAGGAATATGTATCCCTATATTATAATCTATGATAACTATTCTATAGTTATGCAATTCATATTCCCATATTTCTATTCCCCTAGCCAAATGAACCCTAAGAGAATACTTGATTCTTGAGTATTGGAATACATTAGAATAACTAAGAGGGGTTAGGCACGAATCACTTATTCAAGGTCCAAATGTCCAAATAAAAGTTTTCAGCACTTAACAAAACTCATATACATATACATCCTTATTATGTATCATGCATGCATTGAAAAATTCCATCAACTTAGTAGGTCACAATCCTAGGTCAGAATCACTTTGTAGAAATGTAAAAATTAAACATCACAAAATTAACACATTTTGACACAATGATTTACATGGAAACCTAATTCGGGAAAAACCACAACTAATATGCTGCTAATTATCACTCTTCTGAAGTGGTGCCCTATTAAAGGTTACAATACACATTGTTAAATGTGACCTAGTTAAACAATTTTAATCACCCTATTAGGAGCTAGACTTATTAGAGAAAATTAGAACATTCCATTAGAATTTCACCCAATTAAATAATTTACAAATGATTGTTGGGTCAACCTTAATCCAAAGGAGTTATCCTAAACCAATACAATGATTAGAAAATAATAGTAGGACTTGATCTGATAATAAATCACAAATCACTTGTAGATTATAAATCTTTGCTTCAATCCTCCATTCTACTTGACTTTCATACACATCATCTTTGATAGCTTGAACTCACCCTTAAAGAATTCATGCTTTGAAGCATTCTTGCTTTGCATGTCAAATGTAGAATCTTCTGTCCGGCCACCATATAAAGCAACATGCTAGACTTCTTGTCTCCCTTGGGTTCTCATGCATGAAAATTGTGTCTTCAAGCCTTGTATTACCTTATAAAGAGAATTTAGGTCTTTTATTTTCTTAATCATGATCATCCATCTTAGGGTTAGGTCAAATTCATTGAATTCTCCCACTTTTCCATTTGGTTCCCTCTGGAAACTTCTTCTAAAATCCTCTTTGAATTCACCTCAAAATAGTTTATCTTCAATTTAGTGCCTTTATCTCATCAAGGTTATCTTGCATATGGTTTATACAATCTAAGAAATCAACTTTGTTGGACCAAATTCAGCAAATCTTTGATGAAACTCTAATTATTCTCACTCTGCAATAACTAGCTTTCGATGCTCGACACGTATTGGGTTGATCACCATCAACTAAAATTCACTCAGCACATTTTCTTTTATTGTCACTCGGCATATACTAAATTTACTTGACATACACTATAACTTCACTTTTCTTAGTACTAACTAATTTTTTTCTCAACTTGAGCGAACGTCACTCGGCTCCAACTTATCACTCGGTCAAGCTTAGCAAACACAATTTGTTTCCCTTGATCTTCAAGACTTAGCTACTATAACCATCAACTTCTACTTTAGGTATATAAATAATACATCATGATATTGATGTCTTACTTGGTATTAGTACTCCTTTCATACACCATATAACTCAACCTTTCTCTAGCTACTCTTGTTATCATATCTTATCAAATCCTCTTCATCAATCAAGCAAATGATGGCATTCAAGCTAAAAATAAATTATCTCACTAGCAAGTAGTAGATTTGACATCATTGAAAATATAATGATTGTAATCTATAATCATTAGGTATTCTCTCCCTCTTTGACAACAATGCCAAAGAATTTTCATCTCAACATGTAGATGTTAACAATTCAAGTTCTCCCTCTATCACCTTGCTTGAGACTAATCTTTTGTTCTAGGTCCTTGGCTACTTTAGGGAGCTCCTAAAATAAGATCCACTAGATCAAATTTTAAATATGACATTCAACTTAGTTGATGTAGGGAAATTCTCATGCTTCTTCAACAACTTTGGATCAGGGAATCAACCCTAGTTTACCTCTTAGATTCTCATGAGCACCCTTAGCTTAAGCTTTTGTGAATATATCAACTATATTTTCTTTTGTATTCACATATTCCATCCTCATTTCTTTTTCTTGAACTAGCTCTCTCAAGTAATGATGCTCTATTGCAAGGTCTTTTTTCTTTGTATGCATCACAGGGTTATTAGATATGTTAATAGCTCTTGTGTTGTCACAATAGCATATCATAGGTTTAATAATTTCTTCCTCAATTCCTTTTAGTAGTTGTTTGATCCATATCACATTTGTAAAATTTACTTTAGTAGCCACATATTCACCTTTGTTGGTAAATAGATTTGTTCTTTTGATTATGACCCTTGAATACCCAAGTTTGGAACAATAATCTAGTAATAAACAATTGAAAAGCAACTTATGGATAAATAGGATTTTCTCTAAATTGATAGGTACAGCTCCCTATGATATATTTTCAATGAATTATATTTTGTTCCTAAAGCTAATTTGTGGTGTGTTCTTGACCCAATAATAGAAGAGGCAAAACCAAGTCAGACCTAAATAGAATCTAACTCAGGTAAATAAAGGTTTCTAAAGATTTGGTTAAGATTATAAACCCACACATCTTATGAATTCACAGAGCTTAATGGCATGACAACAAAAATTTAACTTGGCTAAATGAAATCTAAACTACAATTAGTAAGGGAAAATTCCTAAGAGATCTCTCTTTGAACAAACAGTAACAATTCTTATCACATTCATTCACTACATTGAAATAGGGGAGTGAAACTCTATTCTTTCCTTTCTTCAATCCAGACAAAAGAGAAAAAAACACAACTTAAATTAACAAAAATGGAACAAAAAATAGTTACACTAAATACAATTAATTGCCTCTGCAACATCAAGTATCTCACATCAAAAATTTGCCGACCTTTTGTTCATCTTTCAATTTCTGAGATGACCATTACAATAGAAGCTCAATCAGTTCATCTCTTGAAAATGACAAATGGAAAGATGTTAGTTTTTTGTATTACAAAAATTACATAAGAAAACAAAAAGAGGGCATGATGTCAATCACTTCAACTTCTTCCCCTTTTTTTTTTTTTTCTCTATATGCCTTAGCAACAACTATGATTAGAATTAGCTCTTCATGGTTGGGCACGTGTATGTTGGTATATCTCAAGAGCCATTTTCAATGTTACATGGCCAAATCCTTCACAACATTTGATTGATTTGGTAACTCCTACGCGGCCATGTGTATGCATCCGTTGAGTGTCTAAAGTTCTTCAGCTCTATTTTGACTACTAGAAGTCACATCAAACAAATTATCTAGAAATTAAGATAAGTTACCTTTCATCACATCTTTTTTGATGAGAACTTTCCGTTGGTCACTAGTTTGTGAATCAATATGTAGCCCTTTCATGAGTTCAATTCCTCTATCCTGGGTCTTTTTTTCTTTATCCTTTATTTCTTTGAGTCCCTATTTAGCCAATAGGATCATTTCTAAGTTGAATTGCATGCTTTGAAGCCACCCAAATAGAGCTAGTTCATTTCCCTTTTTCAAGATCTTTACTTCAATTGCTTCCCTTTCTTTCATCTAGATGATCATCTTTAGAAGAGATATGCAATCATCACACATCTCCCTTTCTCCAACTAGAGTATGTCTCTTTGATATAATGTTATCCTTTTCTGTTTCCAATCTAAGGATAAAATACCAATTTATTATATGATAGCAACTCCTTATAATATGAGCTTCTCAATCCATTCCTTTCCAATCTGGATGAAGTGTCTATCTTCTTGAAATTGAGAAATGAGGGCTTGCAATTCAATAGTAGTAGGATTCTTTGTTACTGATATACCAAAGATAGTTTCCAATGGGGTGACCAATTGTTTGATGAACTTATTCAGTTCTTCTATCTCATCTTTCATCTTGGTCTTTGACAACTTTAGACTCTTTAACTATCCTTCAATTACTTCATTGATTGACTTCTATAGACCAGCCTTGGTATCATGCTTGGTGTCTCGAAGGTCCACTAAATGTACACTTAAATCATTAGTTTTCATGTCTTCAATTCTCCATCCTTTGTTGTGCTTTTCGATCTCCATTGTCAGGTGCCTTATTTCTAGATCTTTCCCAAGTATGGACAAACTCTTCTACTTCTTTACTTTGGTCAGTGCAAATCTAGAAAAAACTTTAAGAGATACAATATCATTGGTAGGAGTGCCTTCATCTTTCCTTTTTCTCTTCCTTTCCAAAGTATCCTCCAACTAGGAATCAATACCTATTACCTTGGAGGTTGTCCCAAGAGATTCTATGCTAAACATCTTCTTCTTAGTTGGAGTCACTATCATTACAATTAAAGAGAAGGGGTTCTATGGATATTGCAAAATGAGCTTGGAAGACCTCTAACCTTTATCCACCTCTTGATTTTTATTTGCTACCTCATAAGACTTAGTAGATTCACTACTACTACTCTTTCCATCTCCCAAGTCTACTATTTGTATAGGAGAACCACTTGGTTTCAAAAGTGAAGCACTTATTGATGGAATAGGGATATCATGAGGAGATGGGATTAGAGTGGTGTGAGGAGAAGGAACTGGAGTGATATGAGGGGGTGGGACTAGAGTGGTAGCACTATCCTTTGGCTCCTCCATCTTCTTCTCTTTAGCACCAGTCTAGGTTCTAATAATTGGTAGGGAATCCATCTTGACAAGTCTAAGTTATTGAAAAATTCTTTTTTGGAGGTTGATCCCCTCCTCTTGAAGGTTGAGCTTGTCCTTGATTGGTCATTGTTATCACACTTGATATGGCACTTTGAGAGGAAGAGGGAGTAGTAGTTGTTGGGGAAGCTTGAGTGCCCGTGCTCTTACTCTAACTTCTTTTGGTTGTCCATTCAACCCATTTCCTAGTCCTCTTAATAATTTGGGCCATCATGACATCAAAGTCTTCTTCTACATCCACATAATGCTTGAACTAATAGGAGTGTTCCTTATCTTAGTTAAATATGTATTATTGTACATATTATACCCATCATCCTCCAATCCTTCAACATTGAGATTGATACCATATGTTTTTACTTGCTCCACCATGAGATTGGTGAAAGCACAAACTCGGCTCTCCAATTCATAATTGACATCCACCAAAAGGTCTTCAATAGTAGTAATATGTTTGATCAAGCTCCCAATTTATAATACATCCCTTGCATATCCATTCAGATCAAACATAGGTCTCACAAACTCATATGCCTCCAATTTTTATTTCATCTCAAAAGCTTTGAGCATGTTCTTCACATCAGAATGAGACTTGCAACTATAAGTGCCAACATTCATAGGGAATTCATAATAGGCTCCCACTTAGCATGTTCACTTAGACCACTTGCCTCATGATCTCTATCAACATGATCATTTCACTCGAGTACTTGGGAAGCTTCAAAGGGAATCCATCAAAAGCTACAAGATGCAAATAGGAGTGAGAGTTGGATAAAATAATTCCCAAATTGACTAATAGCTGCCATTGTTTTTGAGCTAAATCTCCTTTTTGGGCATCCTTGGAGTTCCCTAAAAATTCTCATTGTAAACACATCATTAACTCTGACATATTTAGTATAGTTGTTTCGTAATTACAAACATGGGTAGAACTCATAACATTTCACATCATTAAGAAAATTTTCTATTCTTAGCAAGCCCATCCATAGTTGAAGAGATGCTAGCATATAAATAAAAAATGAAGACATGTAAAATGTGATGTAAAACTTTGCAGCATTGAGAGCTCTAGACAAATTTTCACTTACCTCATAAGCCCAATCAATATCCTATGTATCTAAACAAATCACTTGTACCAGAAAAAAAATATTGTTCAAAAAAATTGAGAGCTTCTATGTCACCTTTTAATCTATGCAAGAGAACCAAAATGTCTATGATCTTGAGCTTGAGATCAGTACCAAAAAGGGTTTTGGGAACCTTACTCTTAGCTCCCTGTGGCTTTTGGAACCAAGATCGCATAATTTCCTTTCTCCACACCATCTTCTTTGCAAAGAATTCTAAGATTGCTCCTCCTACTATCAATTCTAAAAAAATTTCTCATTCAAGGACTTAGAGGTAATTCACCATAGTTTGCAGGCCTATGAATTGAGATTAGAATTATATGATTAGGTATATAATTTTCCTAGTGTCTAGATTGTAGTGATTTATGCACTCATAAATCAATTCTAGAGCTTGGATGGCCACTAGAAAACCAACTACATATCCTAATCAACTTCCTTAGAGCTTCTTAGTTATAGGGTGGATCAGCTCTGACCTCAACCTCATTTCAAAGTCTTGCATCTCATAGAAATGGAGTAAGGTGTTCATGAAACTCTGCAATGTGGACTTGATTCCATTTAGCCCATTGAACCTAGCAAGTCCAGTTGTCATTTTATCAGAGTATAAGATAACTTGAAAATTTGAATTTGGATTAGGCACAGAGAATTGAATTTGCAATGCAAAAAATTTGAAAATGTTGCATAATTTCAATAGCATAACAGTCCAAGAAAAAGTGGTGATATGTAAAACAGCTATATTTCCCTCTATATAGGAACTCTAATCCACTCATTAATTTTTATAATCCACCCCACATGAATGAATTAAAGGATGAACCTATTAGATTAGTAAATGTGGGAGTTTGTCTTTTCACTATTTTTATTGGCCCAATGATAAAATTCATTTATTTCACACTTACCTTTTTTGTTTTTACCTAGTTCTAGAGAATTGAAAATAGAGTACTCTATAAGGAAAAAATTGCCTAGCCAGATTTTTCTCACTACACCTTTCTAACTATGATTACCTTGTTTCCATTATCATCTTTAAATATCTTGTGTGCAATTTGTGTACCCAATTTTCTTGTAAATTCAATTGCTTCATAGATGGGAAAAATCACCTTCAAGGGTTGAAAACCTACCGAGGAGAAGGTAATTTCCATTTTTCCACCCATGCTTTTATTTTCACTTTATTCTTTTAGTTAGTATGCCCTTTAGTTTTGGAAAAGCTTACAAGGACTGTGAAAGATGAAGGGGGCCCACTTACTTATTTTTCTCCTTTACAAATGCCTTTAGTAGAAAACTGACTTCATGCATCGAAAGCTCACCGTGGAGAAGTCATTTTAGAGTTTTTCACCTAAGATGATTTTGAGAACCAAGATGAATCCAGAATGTTCTCCAAGGTGGAATATTGTGATGAAAGTATGGCTTATCCATGGAATAACTCATTCTCTTCTTTCTTTAGTCTGCAAACCACATTTGTTAACCTCTGGGGAAAATCACCTTCATGGGTTGGAAACCTGCTGAGGAGAAGATGATTCCTAACTCTCTAGACACTTCATTTTTCTTGTGGAAAATAGAATAAGCCACGAACAAATACATTATAGAAAATTACTTTGTGACTTGTGAGGATCTCCATCAAATTAGGTTCTAGGCTACCCACAAACTCTTTACATTTGAAGAAAACCCACCCAACCATGTGATGTGGGGGTAGGGAAAAATGGATAATTAGATGGAGAAACTTCATACCTAAGGGAGGATAAAACTAGACACAAACATACTTAGACTAGACTAAGACAAAAACTTTTCCATTTTTTACAACATGGATATCAGGCAAAAAATGGAGCAATAGTTGGCTTTGACTAGGGACTTGGGTAGAGCATACCCAAGCAAGGAACTCAAGATCTTTGGTTTCATTAAAAAAAAAAGAGAGGTGAAAACACAACAAAAAAAAAAAAAGGAAAATAGGAAAACAAAGGCAAGGAAGGAAAACTACCTAAAAAAAATAGAAAGGAAGTAAACCTAACTAAAATAAAATACAAGGGTTACCTATTCTCAGTATGCAATCTGATAAAGTTTCAAATCTTGACCATTGTAGGTCAGAGGTAGCACTTCTCCATATTGATAAGCCAGTTTGAAAGAATTATTCTCAAATGCCTAATGGATCTTGAATGAACCCTTCCATAAAGTGTCAAACTTTCTATGCTTACCTTTGGGAGCATTCCATTTATCCTAGAGTAACACACTATCTCCTATGATGAATTTTTGTGGTCTTGCTTTCTTATCAAATAGATTCCTTATTTGCATCTAGTGTTGTGCGATGTGATCTATGATTTCTTCTCTTTCCTCTTCAAGTTTTCTTGAGTATTGAATTCTCTTCTCTAGACCATCTTTATAAATATCATCTTCAATAACTATTCTGTGTTTTTTCATAGCTAATTTCAAAGGTAATGGGAGATTATCCTTAGTCCCATAAAATAATTTGAAAGGAAATATGCCAATTGCTCTTTTAGGTGTTACTCTATCTGTGCAAAGTGCTTCATGAATCTTTTTGTGCCAAGTCTTTTGATTATCTGACACCAATTTCTTGATAATATTTATCAAGTTATTGTTACTAGACTCAACCTGACTATTTCCTTGTGGGAGATAATATGATAAATAGCTGATGGAAATCCCATACTAAAAAAAAAACTAATACATTTGGTACCAAATGTATTAGTGAAAAATTGGTAATTTCAATTAAAGAGAAATAAGTTGCATTGTCCATTACTAATTTAATGGGAACACTAAAACTAACAAGTATTTTCTCTTTTATCAATTTTCATACAACCTCAAAGGTAGTTTTCATTGTAGCTTTAGCTTCCACCCACTTAGTGAAGTAGCTAGTTGTAGTTATTACATATTGGTGACCAGCATTGGATGCTGGATTAATCAGACCAATAAAATTAAGACCCCACTATTGGAATGGTCCCTCAATCATGACATGTCTTAACAATAGAGCAACTGATTGAGGGTGCCCAACAAACATCTAGCTTTTCTCACATCTTGCCACCTAGGCATACTCATCTTTGAATATTCTAGGCTAGTAATAATGCTGCCTCAATATTTTAAAAGCTATGACTACCGATGAGAAGTGTCCTCCACAAGCATCATCATGAAATGTTCTCAATAGCTTTACTTGTTGTTTCTTATCCACACATCTAAGGAAAGTGCCATCGATGGGCTTTTTAAATAATTTTCCATCCCAAATTACATGCTTAGTTGCTTTCATTCTAAGATCTCTTCTTTGTCTTGTAGTTAGGCCTTCTGGACATTCACCATATGTTAATAGATAATAAATATTCTCTAACCATGAATCATAGAGACCTATAGCTAAAACCAATTGCTTCTCTCCCAATTCTTTTGATTCTTCAGCGATCTTGTTTTCTATAATCACCTTCAATATAGCATTTCCCTTTACTTGCTTGGTAGGCTTGATTTCTATATCATACTCTTGTGTCTTTCCTACCCATGATCCTATGACATTGCAAACTACATCCTATTGTGTTAACACACTTTTTACCACTACATCTGGGACAAAAATCATAGAATGTGAATGCAGGATATGGAGTCAAAAAAATTGAGTGCTTTGACTATTGTACAAGTGTTATTCTCAATCCATGAATACTTCAATTCATGATTTTTTAGGGGCATGCTCATGAAATTTGTTGGGGCTTTTACTCCTTCATCATTATTTTGAATAAGTGTTGTAGAAAAATTATGTTCAAAATCATAACAACAGATGATGAAATCTCACTTGTAATTTGGATGACATAAAATTGGGGCATTAGCAATAGCAATTTTTATGTTTTGAATAACCTACTTCCCCACCTCATTCCATTTGAAATTTGAAATTACTTTCATCATGTCCACTATATATTTAGTGGTTTTGGCAAAATCTAGCATAAACCATATGAGGAAATTCACTTTCCTAAAGAATGATTTAACTCCTATTTTATTTGTAGGCAAGCTTAATCTTTGAATGGGTTCCACTTGTTCAGGATCAATTCTAATGCCCTCCTGAGACACTATATGAACCAGGAGTTTTCCCTCTATCACATAGAAAATTTATTTCTTTGGATTGAGTGAGATTTCGTGTTCTTAGAATCTTTGTAAAACTTTCCCCCAGACTTCCATGTGATCTTCCCTCTTCTTTGAAAACATAGTGAGATCATCCAGATATATAACTATAATCTAGTTCTTTAGTTTAGCAAAGAATTTTTTCATACATCTTTGGAATGTGGCACCAGCATTGATAAGCCCAAAGGGCATTGGCATTTTGTGATAAGAAAATGTACCCCAAGGAGCATGGTAAATGTCATCTTATGTCGATCCTTCTCTTCTACCTCAACCTAGTTGTAACTTGAAAATCCATTAAGCATGGATATCATTTTAGATCTGACCACTTCTTGGAGTAAGTAATCCATATTGGGGAGAGCAAAATTATCCTTCAAAGATGTTTGGTTCAAATTGTAGAAATTGACGTAGATCCTTATTTCTCCATTCTTCTTTTTGAATGGTACTATGTTAGTTATCCAAGTGGAATGATGAATGGGGTAGATGATTCTTGCTTTCAACAATTTATCTACCTTCCAAAAAATGACATATGTGATCTTAGGATTATAATTCCTTTGTTTTTGCTAGAAAGGAACTACATCAGTTTTAAGTGGAATTTGATGTTTCACCTCCCCACCTCAATAGCTTTTCAAATCTTCAAAACTCTAGGCAAAAACATCCTTATATTCTATGAATAGTTTTTTTGTAGCATCTTTCTCTTCAAATGAACAACTCTTCCCAATATTAATCATTTTGGGATCATGAGTATCTCCAATATTTACCCCCTCATATTCACCCATGGTAGGTGCCTTATGTGTTGTCTTTTTCTTTACGCAAGCATCGTGTCTATTAAATTTTTTTTCCAAAGCCAGAAAGTATGGGGGAATGATATTACCTCTTGATCAAGCTTCTTCGTTTTGATTCTATTTCTTGTTGACATCAAAGCTTTCATGATTGTCTTCACTGAATTCATGCTCAAAATTGGATTTATCATTTTCTAGGAACAACTACAAACTCTTATCATCTTTAAAGAGTAAGTACACCAAATTGTGGTGCCAAAAAGATGACACCATTTTTTTTTCTTCTAATTTTCAATAGCCATAGTGCTATAGTGCACATTCACTATGGATTGGGTAACCTGAGCCATAGTGAGTATGTTCTATAGTGCGTACATGATTTATAAAAAACCTAATTTTTATAAATGGGTTGCATACTGGTAGCCCATTCATTTTTCCTCTTTTTTGCTACTTCTCCTCGGTATAGTGCATACATGGATTAAAACAATACAAGGTTTTTGCCACCTACCTTTCCAATATGCCTCCTCACTATCAAATTTTTAGATCACGAGCACGCTGTATGTTATCTAACTTTCTTTTTTGCATTGTTTTATATGTTTTAAATATTATTTTCTAGGTTTTTTTTCAATTTTTCTTTAAATTTGTTTATTTATTTAGATTTCAATTGATTTCTTATCAAGAAATGTCAATAATAAATTGACAAATCCCCAAAAAGGTCAAAACCAAATTCCTCAACAAGATCCAAACAAAAACCCTCAAGAAGATCGAAACCAAAACCCTCCACAACAAGAACAACAAATTCTACAACCTAAACCAATTGCAAAACCTCCTTCTTGCACACAAGAAAACATAATAAATGAAATAGAAAGAGGAAAAACTGAATTAGAAGCATTCGTTGGTTGGTTGAAAGAATGTGGACAAACCAATCTAATGAGAGCTAAATTGGCAAAGTCCCTTGAATCCATTAAGACCCACATAGCTTCAATTAGTGGTCAGTTAGATGTTTTGCAGGTTAAGAGGGATGAACAAAAAAATATTATCCAAATAAATTACCATATCAAGATGTTAAAAAAAGGATATACCAAAAGGTATAATATGTGCATTATTTAGAAAGCTTGTTGAACAAGATACTATTAGAGAGAGTACTAAACGGTTCCTCATCCATTGGTGCATACACGATGCTATTAGAAATAATTTTTGGGATAGATGGTGGATGGTTTTTGATGCCCCTCCTTGCAATAATCATGAGGTCCCACTATATTTCTTAAGGAAATTGTATTGTGAGTTTGTCCTTGGGGAGATCCCTAATTATTTTGATATATTAGATTCTTAGGGTAGAGGTGGGGGGTCATAATTTGAGAGACCGGGGCCATGTCATGACCCTAATGTAGTTAGAGAACCTGTGGTCAAGCCACAAGGTGAGCATGTGACTATTCCTTGAGTTTTAAAGGAACATGTAGAGGCCAACACTCTAGGGACTATTAATGCTTTGACACAGACCCTCATTCATTGCACGAGTCCTTTAGTTGAGGGGGAGCCTTCTATGCATCATGGTTACATGTGCACATCATGCGGATCCTTATGCACATTTAGTAGTCATGCTAGAGATAGCGTGGATGATGGGCTCATCACTGATTAGTTCCTAAATGAGACATTTAGCATTGACACATAGTTAAATTACAAACATAATAAACTAGTTTGATCACATTTCATATGTATAGTGAATGACTAATCAATTAGCATTAATTGACATTGTTCAAAATTTAGGGTCAGAGTGTTGCTAGCCCTAGTAGTGATCCCCCAGCCTCATCTTTTGTCCCGTCGATGAATCTAGAGGTATGTATCGATTTAATCATTTAAAGTAATACATATATTTATTAAGTAATCATACTAATGATTGAAAAAAGAAATTATGTAGGTGCATCAGTTGTCTATAAGATCATCGACATTCACTACAAACTCAAAGCCTAGACGTGATATGAGTTTTGTAGAGGTACATTTTTTTCATGTTAATTTAATTCATTTGATTATATTTGTTTCATGTTCCATGTTACATGTAACATGTATTCTATGACATGCAAATTTTGACAACTAAGACTCCTCATCTCCGACAGTCCGTCGATTATGGAGTGGGTGTAGCTATGGCTAGTTCATAGCCATTGACTGAGGTATGAAATAATTTTCTTGGTTTTAGTTGTTTTTATAATAGTTAGTATCAAAATTTATAATGTCATTTATAAGTGATTATATTGATTGAATTTTTGTAGGGTCTTGTTACACTTGATCACCCACAAGCCTTCGAGGTGGACTTGCAGAGCCACTATTTGATGGCAGTAAGAAAATAATTAATTTTGTTTGTACATATATTTGATTTCAATTTATAATAATTATTGATTCATATCTGCTTTGTTTGTATCAGCTTGAGTTAGAGAAGAGCCTCAATATGAGGATGAGCAAGTGTGTGAGGAAGACCCCATCATCACCACCATCTCCCTCCACACGATGACCAAAGACCTCTAGAGATTTTTTTCCTTCCCCTCATGGGAAGGAGAAGATATAGTTGACAAACATACATGTATGGGCATCAGTGGACATATATGTTGGATTTTATGTTAGTGGACATATTTGATATACATTTGATGTATATATGACATTTTATATTTGATGTATGATGTTTATTTGATGTATGACATTATTAGACTTATGACATTATTGGTTAATATATGAATGTTTGTTCATGTACGAAATTATTGGTTATCTTAATATATTGTGTGTTTGTTAATGTACATGAAATTATTGGTTATCATTTTATATTATATGTTTGTTCATGTATGACATTAAATTCAATACCTAATCAGTTCAAAACTTTGATATTATATTCATTAACAATAAATTTTATCATTTTTTAAGCATAAGTTTATCATTTCCAATATGTCATCATCCTATGATTTATGATCTTGTTCATGTTTAAAGTTTTCCTTCTTTGTTATTGGTTTATCAAGCTTAATTCAATACCTAATCAGTTTGAATTTTTGATACAATATTGATCAATAGTAAACTTTATCAGTGTTAAGTGTAGAAATTTATCATTTGTAAAATGTAATTTTCATATTGATTTATGAAATTCTTGTTCATGTTTAAAGCCAGCCTTCTATGTTATGCATCTAAATATTTATCATAAATTATTATCACAAACATATAATAGATTTGAAACTGAAAACAATACATTACATTTGCAAACTTTATCACTGTTCTTGATTTGAAAAATCATTGTCATGACTCATAAATTCAGGTTTTCTATAAATATAAAAGTATAATTAAAAATAAAGTTTGACATACCCAAGTACTCTTGTCCCCTATTATAAAAAATAGTTGTACCTGTACCTATACCCATACATGTACCCTAAGTACCTCCATCCCCATGCAACCTTGTATATTATATGTGGACCTTGTTATTTTTTGTACACCTATAGTGTAGCCTCAAAACCACCATATATCACTAGATCACTAATATGTATACAAAAATATTTGAAAGCCTTTGTTGAATTCTCAGTTCATGCTAGGTGAAACTTGTAAATATATTCTAATAGAGTTGAGCATTGAAAAAATAGGAGTAGATTTAATAAGTTTCCTAAAACTACCAACCTACCACCACCTAAATAGAATTTGGAGCTCCTCTTCATAGCTTTAGAACTATGATTTTTCCTTCATGGTTATCCCTTTATGAACTAACTCTCAACTTTACAACTCATTATACTATTTGATTCTGAGTCATCTTGCACATATAGAACTAGGTGTTTTGTTAAAAGATCCTTGAAATATTTTAATTTATTACTCCTAATATAAATAGTACTAAATGTCTTCTATTCTATTACACATGATTACTAGATTTATTAAGATTGTTGTCTCACTATGTCTTATTTTTGTTAAACTCACTATCATATGATCCATTAAATTAGTTTTTATATACCTCTACCATAAATGTTCTACTATAATCTATGTGATATAGTAGTAAACTAGCTTTAAAGAGGTTTTTCATTATACTTTAATCAATCATTGATCCTGATTGGATACTTCTATTCCATTTGCACATAACTAATAAATAGGCTTCTGACATGTACTTTTTCACTTGTTTGGATTGAGCACTATTGATGTGCTTAGTTGAAAGAAAAGTCAGAATGATTTTAAAGATTGTCATGATCATATTTTGCCACTTGACATGAACTTTTACCTATTTGATATACATAGGAAATGATTTCACTTTCTTTAACCCTAGCACAATGCCCTAGAAATGGACATGAATATTAAGTTTAATACCATGTCATTGTTTTCATGGAAATTAGCATTTTGATAAAGATTTAAGAGTTTTTCTAGAGATGTTGATAGTTACACTACTATAAAGGTTTAAAAAGTTGTTCATCACACTCACTATTATTGGCTTGAATATTTTCCTTTGATCTCATTCCTTCGTAATGCCCTTACCTTATGCATTGATTATCATTAACATTTTTTTGACAATTATAGTAGCCTTTTATCTGAAACCTTTCATGAATATCATCTCCCTTAGTCTATGACGTACATCCCAACTAATCATTACTCACAATGTAACACAAAAACATAGTAATTCCCTATCATATTCAAAAAATATTCTCTACTTTTATATTTATTTGCCATTACCTACACTTTATTTGCATATGTCATATGAGTTTCTTGGCTCTCTCTTTGGAAAACTATCCTCCATGCATTGTGTAGTTTCTATTCAGTTATTGTCATTCTAAAATATAATTTTATACTTTATATATCTATTTACTTTGACTTCTTTTTTAATTACCTCTCATGAAACTATCATACATTGGTGAGGGTCACATGTACCCACAACTATCAAAAGTACACTTCTTTAAAGGATCCAAACCATTATTCAATATAAGATAATGACCTAAAAAAAATCACAATTTACAAATCTATCATTTAGGAGCATGTCAATGTGATTGGTATTTTTGAATGGTAATGCAAGAGGTAGTGAATGTATTCTTTTCCATTCACAAATATGACATTACATAAGATTTAAGATCCTTGAGAAACCCTCATAATCATGTAAAATAGTGATCTCTATCATTCCTTTGATAATTTTAACACAATCTTATAAACCTATGGCACATTAGAATATGTGCCATATTAAGCCTACCTCTAATAAACCCTTAAGATCATGACTTATGATGAGGAGGAAAACTTATGAGCCCTTTATAATCTTATCCTTCTACACATCACACCATGTTTTCTTCATCATATTTTCAATGTGGGAGATAAATAGAAACTTATGAACTCTTGTAAGCCCCTTAATGTGTCATTATCTTTGTTAGGGATATTTTGTTTTGGCATACCCAAGAATGATTGAGCACTCAACGAGACTAGAAAACATTGGGGCTAGTGTGTACATAGCCAACTAGAGCTAAAAAAATAGTTAGTTTGATCGCAAGATGAAAGGTGAGTGAGATTTCACAGTTGACAACTTTGTACTGGCTAACACTACAAGTTTCAACATCACTCGAGATGGCATCGCAAAATCAAAATGGAGTAAGATCTCCAAAAAGAGAGAGAGGTTATTGTAGGTCTTTTGAAAACAGTCATATATGAACTAGAATCATATCCATATCTCACATGAGCTCCAAGATATACCCTGTCAAAGATCACTTCCCTATGGCATTTAGTGACCTTTAGGGATGTTTTAGTTCGGTGTGCTTGAGAACGTTGGAAAAAACAACAAGATGAGAGAAGGTTGGGGATATGGTTTACCCATGCACTTAGAGCTAACAGCATAAAAATTTTGATCCCATGACAAAAGCTAAGAGAGATTTGGCAGTTGACAACTTTGTATTGACCAACACTACAAGATTCAGCATCACTCAAGGTGGCATCGCAAAATCAAAATGAAGTATGATCTCCAAAAATTGAGAGAGGCTATTGTAGGTCTCTACAAAAAGGTCCTATAGGAACTAGAATCACATCCATACCTTGGAAAAGCTCTGAGATATACCCCGTCAAAGATTTCTTGCCTATGGCATTTAGTGATCCTTAGGGATGTTTTGGTTTGGTGTGCCCGAGAATGTTTGAGCACTAAATGGGATAGGATGATGTCTAGGATAGGGTTTTCCAAACTACCCAAAGCTAATGGAATAGATATTTTGATCCCATGATGAAAGGTGATAGAGATTTAGCAGTTGGCAACTTTGTACTGGTCAACATTACAAATTTTAGCATCACCTAAGATAGCATCACAAAATCAAAATGGAGTATGATCTCCAAAAAGTGAGAGAGGTTATTCTAGGTCTTTGCAACACGATCCTATAAGAACTACAATTGCATCCATACCTTGGACAAGCTTTGAGATATGCCCCATCAAAGATCGCTTCCCTATGGCATTTACTGACCTTTAGGGATGTTTTGGTTCAGTGTGTCCGAGAATGTTTGATCACTGAATAGGATGGGACAAGGTTGGGGATAAGGTTTAACCACCCACCTAGAGCTAATGGAATTGATAGTTCAATCCCATGAAAGGTGAGAGATAATTGGCAATTAGCAACTTTGTACTGGCCAACACTACAAGTTTTAACATCAATGGAGATGGCATCACACAATCAAAATAGAGGATCATCTCCAAAAAGTGAGATAGGTTATTGTAGGTCTTTATGACATGGTCCTATAGGAACTAGAATTTCATCCATATCTTACACGAGCTTTGAGATATATCCCATCAAAGATCCCTACCCTATGGTATTTTGTGACCCTAAGGGACGTTTCAATTTGGCATGCCCAAGAAAATTTGAGCACTAAATAGGATGGGATGAGCTTGTGGATATGGTTTACTAGAGCACCTGGAGCTAATAGAATAGACATTTTGATCCCACGGTGAAAGGTGAGACAGATTTGGTAGTTGGCAACTTTGTATTGGCCAAAATTACAAGTTTTAGCATCACCTAAGATGGTGTTGCAAAATAAAAATGGAGCATAATCTCCAAAAATTGAGAGATTTTATTTTAGGTTTCCACAACATGGTCCTATAAGAAGTAGAATTGCATCCATACCTCACACAAGCTCTGAGATATGCCCTATCAAAGATCGCTACCCTATGGAATTTAGTGACCCTTAGGGACATTTAGGTTGGCATGATTAAGAACATTTGAGCACTGAAGGGTATAGGATGAGGTTGGGGATAGAGTTTTCCCAGCCACTCAAAGCTAACAGAATAGACATTTCAATCCCACAACGAAAGGTGAGAGAGATTTGGCAGTTGGCAACTTTGTACTAGCCAGCACTACAAGTTTCAGCATCACCTGAGATGGAATTGCAAAATAAAAATAGAGTATGATATCCAAAATGAGAGAGCGTTTACTATAGGTCTCTACAATATGGTCCTATAGGAACTAGAATCACATCCATACCTTGTATGAGCTCTGATATATGTCTCATCAAAGATCATTGCCCTATGGCATTTAGTGAGCCTTAGGGACATTTTTGGTTTGACATGACTGAGAATGTTTGAGCGCTAAATGGGATAGGACAAGGTTGAGGTTAGGGTTTACCCAAGGACCTAGAGAGAATAGGTAGTTCAATCCCATGATGAAAGGTAAGAGATATTTGGCAGTTGGTAACTTTGTACTAGCCAACACTACAAGTTTCAGCATCACTAGAGATGGTGTTAGAAAATCAAAACGGAGTATGATCTACAAAAAGTGAGAGAAGTTATTGTAGGTCTCCACAACATGGTCCTATAGGAACTACAATCACATCCATACCTTGAACAAGCTCTGAGATATGCCCCATCAAAGATCATTGCCCTATCGCATTTACTGACCCTTATGGACATTTTGATTTGTTGTACTTGAGAATGTTTGAGCATTGAATGGGATAGGATGAGGTTGGGGATTAGGTTTACCTAGCCACTTGGACCTAATAGAATAGAAAATTTGATCCCACAACCCTTTTTCCACTAAGTTGCAAATTTGAGGAACTTTTACAACTTTCAACAATGCAACTTTGCACAAAAAGTGCAATTTTTACATTTTTCACTTCATTCCAATTCTATGATTTGAGAAAAGTTTGGAAAAAATAAAATAACTTATTTCCAAATTCTTAGCCCTTCACCAATTCCCAAACTCCTGCAAAGTGGTCAAATTTTTTGTAATTTTTTACATCTTAATTCCTAGATGCCTAAAACTTAACCTAATGACCCCAAGGACCTTTATAATCTTCTAATAAACATAAAAATCTTCTTTTATTTGAAAAATCACCTATATTGCTCATTTTAATGCCTAAACTATTGTCCATAGTGTAACAATAGAGACTTGGTCCAAAACAAGCATACCTCATCTTTTGATATGTTATACATGAGTGAAATGGGTATCCTAATCTTCAATTTATTTTCTTGATGTTATGGGAAAATGTGGAGAAAAATGAAAGAGGATATCATTTTATGGAAGAGGACAACATTTTATACATTTTTTCTCTTCTTACATCACAAATGGAAGAAATGAGGAAGGAACCTAATGTGATCAACTTGACCAATGATATGAATTAGATATGATGTTTATGAGTTTGTGAAGATTGTGTTTGTATTGGAATTATCCTTGTTTCCTCAGCTAGTGTTTTTCATGAGTTCAAGTATAATAATCTATCCTTTGTTATGATTGAGTTCAATATTTTAGTGTTCTTATTGATTAGTGTTGAAAATGATTTGGGATTTAAGTTAGTGATGGTATGAAGGCTCTAAATGGTATTCATGCTTGTTGTTGTTGTTTGGTGCAAGGGCACCAAGTGGACATACGAAACTACAAGGTACAATAGGACCTATGAAGGAGGCCATGAAGGTACCAAGGAAAATTAATGCCTAATGAAGATATTGTGATGTCCCCTTCTAGCTAGAGACATCACTTTAGCTGGTGATTAGCCTATCAGAGACCCTCGTAGGCTAATAAGATTGGATAGACGGTCACCTTGGTGTGGAGATCCTCCAAGGACCAAAGCAGAGTACTCTTCTGGGTTGCTAGAGTTTGTTTATGATGAGTTTTCCTTTGAGTTTGGCTTGGTCAGGCTATTTTTAGCAATTTTGGAGTTATAAAGATAGACCCTTGCTATTTTTAGAAAAGGGGTATGGTCATATGTAGTTCTATCATGTTAGCTCCCAGTCCAAATGACATTCAAAAATGTTGAGTAATAATGGAGATATTAATGTTTATTTAGTTAAAATAAACATTATTGGTTTTGAGCCTATATTGTTAAGTTATAATATATAACTTAAGTGACGGTCATGATATCATAAAAGGGGCCATTGTTTCAATTAATCGTGGGTCCAATCTTATGGAAAAATTAAAAGGGATTTTCTAAGTTTTAATGTAATAACATTTTTTATGTTATTATTATATCTTTTATCCCACATTGAGTGTGGAGACTCATTCTGGAGTTGAGGAGTCCTTATAAACAAACCTTGTCTTCCTTCAAGAGCAGGTTATGAGAGTTGCTTAAAAACTTTTCCTTGTGAAATTTCTTGAAGTTGTGGCAAAAAGGGTTTCTACAAGTTTGAGAAGAATTTAGACTGTGGAGAACGTAGTATCTTCAGAGTTGATGCAATTTGAGGGTGTGAAATATCACTTGAATTTTGCCTATGAGTTGACTTCATTCTGGAGTCAATATTGTGTTTCAGTAGGGAAAAAGTGGATGAATCTATTTTCAGGTTGGAAGGGGTTATAACAGTAGCTATAGTGTTGTGAACAGTATAGCACTATAGTGAATTAAAAATCAGAGATTTAATATTGCAGTTTTTGATAGGCGCTGCCCAAGGAGGAAGCAACTAGTAGCGTGGTTGCATATTGGAGACAAAAATTAGGGAAACAAATAGTGATCAGCGTAGAGCCTATTTGGGGTTCTTACATTGGTATCAAAGCCTCATTCTTGCCGTCCTAAGGGTTTGGGGAGTCATATCCAGCCACCAGAAATTGGACCACACAGGTACCATACTCGTAGGAGAGCTCTGATTGAAAGAGAATAGTTACAGGAAACAGGAAATATGGAAGAGAGGCATGATGGTAGTCCACCTAGAAATAGGAGGAATAATGATGATCAGGATACCAGAGAATTCTACCATGCTATGGTTACAGGGCAGTAGCAGATGGCACAGGCATTACAGGAACTCACTACTATGGTAGAAAGGATGAACCCACCTGTTAGACAAAATGGGGAGTCGGGAGAACAGGGAGATAACAGGAGTCCTACAGGTAATCAGAGACCACAACAGACCCATTCTAGAATAGCTGATAGGCCTACAAACCCTACATTTGTTCTGGAGGAGCTAGAAGAAGCTCCAGTAGAGGAGGCGATAAGAGACCCCATATTCGCAGATGCACTCATAGCTGCAAATGATGAATGGGAATTATTAGATCCGTAGGTTCGGGAGAGGATGACCTTTGAATGCTTTTTAAATCAGAGGAGAGAGCATTACAGGTCACTCAGACAAGATAGGAGGCCTAGAGGTCAAAATAGTGAGCTGAAGAGGGCTACAGGCAAGCTTACTATGCCTACATTTGATGGGAGTGGTAAGATGACAGCTCAAGCTTGGATTCATAAGCTTGACACATTTTTGGCACTGAGGCCAATGACAGAGATTGAAGCTATCAAATATGCCACCTTCCATTTGGAGGGAATAGCACATGATTGGTGGTACCATGGTATGGTAATACTTCAGCATAACCAAGTGACTGAATACCAGGACTTTGTGGATAGGTTGGTTGAAAGATTTGACAAAAAAGATCTAGAGATTTACTTTTGGGACTTAGCACAGCTGAAACAAACAGGCAACTTAGAGTATTTCATTGGTGAATTTCAGCGGTTGGTAGTCATGGTGCCAAACATTTCAGAGCATAGATTGATAGTTCTTTTCATTGAGGGCCTATCCAAACCACTGAGAGGTTGGATAAAGGCATTTGATCCTATTTCTTTACATTAAGCGATGAAAAAGGAAAGAAGTATGGAACATGCAGTCCCAACAAACAAATTTCAGTCCAAAGGAGCATCTTCTAGTAAGGATAACAAACCATTTTTTAAAAAACCAGAGAGGACTGATTTTAAAAATGATTCTAAAGATAAAACTCCAGCACCTTTTGACAAAGAAACATTAAACGATTTGAGGAAGAAAAAAATATGTTTCTACTGTAAGGGACCCTATGATGCAAACCATGATTTTCCTCTTAGGCCAAAGGGAAAAGCTAATAGAGTTATGTGGGCATACTATGAGGAATCAGAATCAGATAATTCAGATCAGCAGTCTGATATAGAGGAAATAGATGGTGAAAAAGAGGAAGACAAGGCTAAAAACTTGTCTAAAATGGAGTCCAAGGATGGGGAAGGAGATGGGCAACTTAGGGAAGCTCGTCTCACTAGTATTAAGCAAGAAGGGTCATTCTGGATGAGAGGAGTACTCGCTGGACAGCGAGTCATAACCTTGGTTGATACAGGTGCCACTCATAATTTCATTGATGCTAGGATGGTGGAGAAGCATGGCATACAAACAGAGGATTTTGGGGGAATTAGAGTGAGGGTAGCGGATGGCTATGTCCTCAAATGTGATCATAGGATCACTGGACTCCCATTGAAAGTTAATAATTATGACTTTAAGGAAGATTTTTATGTTGTACCTATGGGAGATACAGATATAGTTCTTGGGATGAGTTGGTTGCACGATATTGGTGAGTTCACTCTTAACCTCAAGGAGATGGAGACGAGGTTTAAAGTGAATGGGAAGACAGATATTCTTAAGGCAATTAGGGACAATGATCTTAGGATGGTCTCTTTTCGTAGAATGGCTAGATTGATTCGACATGATTAGGTAGAGTGGGCAGCAGAGTGCATGTTGATGCCATCACAGGAGGGACAGCATAAGATTGAATATCCTCCTAATATTCAAGAGCTTAGAGTTAAACACTCTAAGGTGTTCAGTGACATTCCACCAGGTAGACCACCAGACAGAGGTATTGAGCACATCATTGAGTTAGAGGAGGGGGCTAAGCCCATCATGATTACACCTTACAGGCATCCGAAGAGGTTGAATGATGAAATTGAGAAAACCATAAAGGAGTTACTTGCTATGGGCCACATTAGACCAAGTAAGTCTCCTTTTCTTCTTCAGTGGTGTTAGTAAAGAAGAAGGATGGGACATTGAGGATGTGCATTGATTACAGAGTGCTTAATAGGAAGATGATTAAAAATAGATACCCCATTCCCAAGATCGATGAGTTGATAGATGAGCTTCATGGAGCTTGATTCTTCTCAAAGATAGATTTGAGATCAGGTTATCACCAGATAGGAGTTAGAGAGCAGGATATCGAGAAGGCAGCCTTTAGATGTCATTGTGGCCATTTTGAGTTTGTAGTTATGCCATTTGGGCTAACTAACGCACCTGCTACTTTTCAGGCAACAATGAATAGGGTTTTCCATCCTCAGTTGAGGAGATTTGTACTTGTATTCTTTGATGATATCTTGGTATATAGTACATCTTGGGAGGAGAACTTGGTTCACCTGGACACGTTGCTAGGTATATTGGACAGAGAATCCTTGTATGCAAAGGAGTCAAAGTGTGATTTGGGCATGACAGAGTTGTTGTACTTGGGTCACATCATCACTATAGAGGGTGTGTGCATGGATCCTGAAAAGATTCGTGCCATTGTGGAGTGGCCTTCACCGATGAACCTTACATAGTTGAGGGGCTTTCTAGGACTATGTGGTTTCTATAGAAGGTTTGTGGATGGATATTCCAAGCATGCGGCACCCTTGACAGATTTGATGAGAAAGGGAGCTTTCTTGTGGACTCTTGAGGCATAGGAGTGTTTTGAGAAATTTAAGGGGTTGATGACTTCTTGTCCAGTGTTAGCATTACTAGATTTCAGCAAACCTTTTGAGCTACATTGTGATGCTTCTAGAGAGGGCATTGGAGCAGTGCTTATGTAGGAGAAGCACCCTATTGCTTATGAGAGCAAGAAATTGAGAGGGCCAGAGCGGAACTTCAGCATATATGATAAGGAGATGTTAGCCATTATGCATGCTTTGGTCAAATTCAGGCAATATTTGGTAGGTAGCAAATTTTGTATCAAAACCAACCATAATAGCCTAAGACACTTTTTGGGGCAGTGAGATCTCAATGATAGGCAGCAAAAGTGGGTGAGCAAGTTACAGTCCTATGACTTTGACATTACATATTTTAAGGGGACACAGAATGTAGTTGCTGATGCCTTATCACGTAGGCCCCATTTGAGCTTATTGATAGACATATCGGAGGATTGGAGACACTTGGTCCTTGCAGAGTATGCAAAGGACACTTGGGCAGCTGGATTCATAGATGGGACTATTCAGGACAGCAGATACACCCTTGTGAATGAGCTCATCATTTACAAAGGATGAATATTTTTGGTCCCAGGATCAGTAGTGAGGAGGGTGGTTTTGAAATCTTTTTATGATTCACCTATGGCAAGACATCCTGGTTTCTACAAGACATACCGACAGATTAGAGAGCGATTCACATGGAAAGGGCTCAAAGAAGGGGTACTTCAGTATGTTAGGGAGTGTCCCACTTGCCAGCAGAATAAGCAAGAACACTCCTATCCAGCCGATTTACTGCAGCCACTTCCGCTTCTTGATAGGAAGTGGGAGTGTTTGTCTATGGACTTCATCACAGGACTGCCTAGAGCCCAAGGCAGGGACTGCATATATGTGCTTGTGGATCACCTTACGAAGTTTGCACACTTCTTTCTGATCACTGCTACATAGGTGGTAGAGTTGTTCTTCAAAGAGATATTCAGATTACATGACTTACCTCAGAGAATTGTAAGTGACAGAGACAGCAGGTTTATGAGTCACTTTTGGCAAGAGCTATTTAGGTTGTGTGCGACAAAGCTCACTCCAAGTACTAGCTACCACCCTCAGACAGATGGTCAAACAGAGATAGTAAACAAATGGGTGGAGGGATATCTCAGAAATTATATAGTAGGGCAACAGAGGGCATGGGTAAAATGGATTTATCTCTATGAGTATTGCTACAATACCACTTATCACATGTCTATTCAGATGTCACCCTTTATGGCCCTATATGGGTATGAGGCACCCAATTTTATGGATCTGCTTTTGAGTGACAGTAGAGTGACCAGTGCAGGTGATTTGTTACAGGAGAGTCAAGACCTTGTTAAGACTCTCAAGGATAATCTAACTAAGGCACAAAATCAGCAAAAGCAGTATGCAGATCAGAAGAGGACTGAGCGGGCTTTTGAGGTTGGAGACATGGTGTATCTTATGTTGCAGCCTTACCGTCAATCCACTCTCAAGAAGAGTGGTGTTGAGAAACTCAAGCCACAATACTATGGTCCATTTAGGATTATCAAGAAAGTGGAAGAGGTGGCTTATGAGTTAGACTTGCCGGCGGAGAGCAAGGTACACAATTTTTTCATGTGTCATGCCTCAAAAAGGCGCTAGGGCATCATATTGTGCCTTCTACAGTACTACCACCCCTGGATGATGAGGGAAAACTTGTTTTGATACTGGAGGCTATCATTGATTTTAGAGAGAGGAACTTGAGGAAATGTACCATGCGAGAATATTTGGTGAAGTGGAAGGATTTTCCAGTAGAGGATGCTACTTGGGAGAGCGAGGAGATTTTACAACATCCAGAGTTGAGATTGCTTGAGGACAAGCAATTTCAGGGAGGACGGACTGTGATGTCCCCTTCTAGCTAGAGACATCACTTTAGCTGGTGATTAGCCTATCAGAGACCCTCGTAGGCTAACAAGATTGGATAGAGGGTCACCTTGGTGTGGAGATCCTCTAAGGACCAAAGCAGAGTACTCTTCTAGGTTGCCAGAGTTTGTTTATGATGATTTTTCCTTTGAGTTTGGCTCGGTCAGGCTATTTTTAGCAATTTTGGAGTTATAAAGATAGACCCCTACTATTTTTAGAAAAGGGGTATGGTCATATGCAGTTCTATCATGTTAGCTCCCAGTCCAAACGACATTCAAAAATGTTGATTAATAATGGAGATATTAATGTTTATTTAGTTAAAATAAACATTATTGGTTTTGAGCCTATATTGTTAAGTTATAATATATAACTTAAGTGAGGGTCATGATATCATAAAAGGGGCCATTGTTTCAATTAATTGTGGGTCCAAGCTTATGGAAAAATTAAAAGGGATTTTCTAAGTTTTAATGTAATAACATTTTTTATGTTATTATTATATCTTTTATCCCACATTGAGCGTGGAGACTCATTCTGGAGTCGAGGAGTCCTTATAAACAAACCTTGTCTTCCTTCAAGAGTAGGTTATGAGAGTTGCTTAAAAACTTTTCCTTGTGAAATTTCTTGAAGTTGTGGCAACAAGGGTTTCTACAAGTTTGAGAAGAATTCAGACTGTGGAGAACGTAGTATCTTCAGAGTTGATGCAATTTGAGGGTGTGAAATATCACTTGAATTTTGCCTGTGAGTTGACTTCATTCTGGAGTCAATATTGTGTTTCAGTAGGAAAAAGTGGATGAATTTGTTTTCAGGTTGGAAGGGGTTATAACAGCAGCTACAGTGTTGTGAACAGTACAGCGCTACAGTGAATTAAAAATCAGGGATTTAATATTGCAGTTTTTGATAGGCGCTGCCCAAGGAAGAAGCAACCAGCAGTGTGGTTGCATATTGGAGACAAAAATCAGGGAAACAAATAGTGATCAGCGTAGAGCCTATTTGGGGTTCTTACAGATATGTAAAGTCATTTGATGATGAACCATTGCTATTGAAGCCATAAAAATGTAATGGAAGCATGAAATTGTCAAATATGTAATAACTTGCCAAGAATGGGCAACTTAGGCAAAAATGGCACAAGTGAGGTTTATGGAGTTAAAATTAATTTAATGTTAATGTCATAGTCAAATGTATTGCATTTGGTTCATCAAAGTCATAGTATGGAGGATTCATAGGTCATTAAGGGTTAAGATACAGGATATGCATAAATAGATGTAAATTACAAAATTGACAAAATATTTTCAAGAATGCCAAAAATGGCAAAGAGAAAGGACCAATGGATATGTTTAGAGTTATATAGTGTAAATAAGTTGAAGAGTCTTTAGATAAGTATAGAAATGTTGAGTTGTCGAGTTCACAACTTTGTTGTCAACTTGACAACATTTTCTTATGTTAAATTAGTGCACTATTGCAAATAGTTACAAATAGTTAAGAGGTTGTTGTTGGATTTGTGGGAGAAGATGGGGTATATTTAGAAGTTCTTCCACATGATTGGTGAGTCAAATGAATAATAGATCCTTTTAATATAGTGAATATATGCAAGAATTTCAGATGAAGCCATTGAAGAACCCAAAAAGATGGGAAATTATTGATTAAGGGAAACTAGTCCCATAACAGTCATGGATGGGAATGATTTGAGGGATGGATAGGTTAACCAAGGTTTGGAAAGGTCTTTTTAGAGGTATTTTAAGGATTTTTAACCTTTTTAAGAGTTGTGAGTGAATTGGAGGGCTATTTTCTACAAAACCCTTGGTCTCTTGTTCAAATAGTGAAGGTTTGTTGATTTGAAAAGTTTGATGAATGGTGATACTTTAGGAGTTTGATAATATTGTGTCTTAATAGGTCTAGAAAAACTTTTTTAGGATGGGGAGTTTTGGAGATTAGTGGAGGATAGGGTTCCTTTGTTGGGGTAGGCTAATTAGGCCTAAATGCACTATAATCAATAGTAGAAATGTTCAATAGTCAAGAGGTGAAGGTTTGAGATTGATAGAGGTTTTATAACTCCCAAAAGGGTATTTAGAAAGTTAATTATTTTATGAGGTTGTTTGGAAACATTTCATGGAATTTGTATATTTCTATCTGAACAGGGCTACTAGACAGGCCTAGGTAGGCTAAAGTGTGAAATGGTGAAAGATGAGTTGGTTGGAGATGGAGAAGAGTTGGATCATGGTAGATAGCCCATGAAAAGGTTATCCAAGGTGTTAGGGTTAGTTTGAGAAGCTTGATTGGATATTTGGTATGTTTCAGGCATAAGGTACACTAGGTGCACTAAGTAACCTAGGAGGGTATTGGAGTTTGTATAGATGGAATTGAGACAATGAGATGATGAACTCATGAGCATGGTTGAGGAAGTGGTCTACAAAGTTAGAGAACTCCATTTGATCTTTGAGTTGGACTAATTCCTTGAGTTAATTCCAAGTTATATTGTTGAATCCTTAAGTTGAGGTAGCCTATTTAAGGTGATAGTGGAGGGCTCTGCATCACCATTCTTAGATCATGTTAATGGTTCACATTGACTGAGGAGACCAAATTTTAATTTATTTGGTGTTTTTTTGGTGTTTCTTTATTTAGGGTCTAACTGATTTGATGAAGCAATAAGTTGTGATTCTTGGTGCTACTTGTGTGATACCATTGCATGCTTTTGGTTATTAATTTGGCTCCTATCTAAGTCTTGGATTAATTGATTTGGATAGCATTAGTGATTAAACATAATATTTATATCTTTTATTGTAATAGGCATTAGGCAACCTTATTTATATTTAATCTTCGTAACATGTATAAATGTGATAACATTTCTATAATTTAGAGTATTTTAAGTATGCAAAGGATGTGCAAAGGAAATATATTTTATGCATTTTATGAATAAGTAGAAGTTGTGCTAAACCTAATGTTTAGTAATACTAAGCACTTTTTGCAAAGTTGCTTAACAACTTTTGAAAGTTGCATAGTAAATTTTGAAAGTTACGTAGCAAATTTTTGTTGCTTTAACACTTCTTATTCAAAATAACATCCTAAGGACCCTAGGACCTAAATTATCCTTTTTTAACATATTTCTACCTATTTCCCTATGTTGACCCGATTTTTCACCACCCTTGTTTTGTTGTATTAAGCAGTGAAAAACCCTAAATGTGCACTCCAAGTAATTTGAAATTTGGTCAATAACCCTAGGAAAAAAATTCACCAAATAACCTTGTGCCTTGCCTTGTTTGGCCCTAGCCTTTGAAAACCTTAGAAAGTATTATTTCAAATAAATTTTAGCAGGACATTTCTATCCTAAAGGTTTATTTAAGTAAGAATGACCTTTTTAATCTTTTGATAAACCTTATAAAGCTTGTCTTAATTGCAATTTCTTTCAAGCATCGTAGATCCTTTTGAGATTGAGGGTTGAGGCTTGCCCACAATATGGAGCTGCAAAGTTTTTAAATATTGTGGGAAAGTTCCTTTTCAACACGTAACCCCTATTGACGTTCAAACCTCAATGCGCCACAAAGGTTTTTGTTGTCAGAATCAGTCAGACCTTTTGTAGAGTTGTTAGTGTTCTCCGTACACATTTTGAATTTTCTGTGATGTCATTGGTTGGTTTTAGTGATATTAATAGTTTGTAATCTAGATCTTGTGATCATTGATTTAGCAAGAATCAAGGGCTAGTGCTTGCCCGCAATATGGAAGTACACAAATTTTAAGCAATGTGGACAAGCCCCTTAGTGACGTGTGGCACAATGTGACATCATGGCCCCCCCTTTCTTAAAAAGTAATAATAGCTTGTCTTCCATGGTAGTTGTCAGGTAAGTTGGAATACAGAGGAAGTGTCTCATTGGTCCATCCAGTTGACTAGGTACACAGTTGTGCAAGATTTTTAATCACTATAGATTTAAAAAAGATCGACGGAATGCACTTGCCCACAATATGGAACTGATCAATTTTAAAATAATGCAGGCATGTGCCTTTGTGATGTGTGGCAAAGTGGGACCAAGTCTTGAAAGGAATGTTGAGTCATGCGATGTTGGAAAGGTCAAATGAAGTAAAGCATGCTAATTGGTAGTAGGCAACAAGTATGCCAAGTTGGGAACAATGATGTCATGGGCATGGAAACTTTAAGTACTACAATCAAATTAGTCAGAGCATGTTGGTTAAAAGATTATATTTTATTAGTTAGACAACCTAAGTGGGCCATCAAAGAAAAAGATTTGGACTTTTCGTCAATCTGGGAAAGATCGATAGAGAGCACATGCCCACAATAAGAAGTTGTTGGAATTTTAAGTAATGCAGGCATGCGCCCTTTTGACACATGGCTAGGGGCTCTCAAATTTTTAAAGCTTTCTATGTTTTCAAATAAAGTCATCTAATCATCATAGGATCAATGCATGGAATTCAAAGTTGAAGAGAAAACATGAAAATAATGGCTACAGGAGTTAATATAATTATGAGTTCCTTTGGGTGACCTTAATCCATGGGTATAACATAAAAATTTTCCATTACTGAATCACAAAGTTGCAGATTTTCTTAGAGGAAAAGGATTTCTAGAGCTAGGGCATGAAATTTCACAGCAATTTCAGCAAAATTGTAGAGAAAGAAGGGAAAATTTAGCAAGTAAGTAACCTATAACAATAAGAAATCTAGAATTTGTTGTGATAAGAGTTTAAAATTTTTTTAAGATGCCTCCATGGAAGGAGTTTTCTAGGAAAATTGATTACTTAAATAGGGTTGTGCATTATGATTTCCTAGAACAATTTCCCTTATTAGTAAATGAAATAACTAAAGGAAGGGAACTCATTCCTAAGAACCCTAGGGTAGTTGTCGCTGAGGGTTTCTATGATAGGGAAAACTGGGTAAGAGATGCCAAAGTATCTATGGGAGGTTTACAATTGTTCAAAAAATGGTTTTTAGAAAGGAATTTAGATACCGCCATGAGCAATGTCTGGGAATTCAACATTGGAAAATTAACAGTCCCTAAAGTTTTCTTTGATAGTGATCTATTGACTAACATGGCTAAGAAATATGATCCTATTATGGGTTGGGTGAAGAATCATTCTGGAGTGAATCTTTTTAGGATTTTCCCTAAGTTGTTTAGTGAAGTTTTTAACCTTAACCCTAACCACATTGTACATGAAATCATTGATATGGATGATTTGCAAGCAAGAAATGATGCACAAAGAATATAATTGAGGAAAAGGCCATTGCAGGAGCATGCTGCTAAAGTTGGAACCTTGTCTATGATTACTACTAGCACACTCGAGCCATTACTGAAAAGACATTTTAACCCGAGGGAAAAGGCAATATATATTTCTCTTTGTAAAAATTTTGGAATGGATGAAGCCGAGCAGATTCTAGGCTCAATTTTCCTCATAATAGCTCAAACTCTTCAATTTGGAATGAGCACTATTCTAGATTTTACTACTTTTCTTGCAAAGGAAATTCACAACAGTTTGGTGGGGATAGCAAGGGGAAAAGTGGATAAACCTTTCTGTTGGTATTCATTTCTCATGCATATATGCCTGTACAAGGGATTCACCTTTTTCTCTAAGGGTATGGAGCTAGAAACAACTAGAAATGGAGAGAGGAATCCAGTATAGTTTCGGAGTATGGATATGATTTCAGTAGCCACAGATGCCAGTTATGTGAGGTTTGACAGATATTTTGCATCAAAGCTTAGATTTCTTTTGAGAGGAGATAGCCCTAGAATTCCACAAGCACTACTAGAATTAGTCAAACCTAAGGACCATGCCAAAGGGCTACTGGTTAGTCATAATTAGGCAAATATAATTCCCTATAATGTTTCAATAGTAATAAGAGTATATGGCTTCTTGGGAAAGCCTCATGTGCCTTTGAAGATAGAAATAGATGAGCTATTATGGCAAATAGGCAATATAGATGAGAGGAAGCTGCCTAAGAAAGGCACATTTTTTCCAATTGTTACTATGGCGCATGATTTTGTCTTTGTAAGGAAAGGGTGCAAGTATTTGAGTTTCTTCTTAGATAGATATAACATGGAAGAATCTCATGCTAGGTTTATTGATCCTGAAGGATTCTATGACCTTTTAAGAGAGAGAATAAAAGCTTCTTGCATGGTGCAACAAGTTTACTATCTAGAGGATGTGATTAGAAATGTTTTTACTTTACAAGAGCAAGAATTGAGAAAGGAGAAATGGATAGTATTTAGCAAAACCCTAGAATTCATTAATGCTTTTGACCTCCATTATCATCCATTGAAAGAAAAGAAATACTTGGGAGCCAAGATGCAGGCATTGATGAATAATTTTGCTATGATAATACAAGCCATGAATGAGAAGAAGGATGCATACATCAAGGCTTATCCAGACAAGGCTACAGAGGTGCAGAGGAGAATAAAGATGAAATTGACCCTATAGTTTCCAAAGCCTCTGAGAGGTTTATTAATGATGAGAATTTGGTGAAGTCTAGAGCATTTGCACAATTTTTGTGGAGGCCAAATATAGAAAATTTTGAGAAGACTTGTGAAAAGATAAAGGAAAAAAAACTTGATAAATTAGATTCTACTATTAAGGAGGAGGTAAAGTCTAAATTTTTGAATGATTTTTCTCAATTTACCCCTGAGTCTAGAAGGCAAGTAATTAGACAGTCAGGAGTCCTTATTTTTCCTAAATGGGATATAGTGAATGCTATAGTTTTTTATTTAGTAAGGAAACAAAAGGATGTCTAGTTTAAGACTAAGGAAGAGATATTATAGGCTCATAGGGGAATCAAGTTTAGTTATGACCACCAAGCCCTTGTTATTTGGTCAATTGAAAATAGAGACAAGACCAGAATGCAAGAAATCTCTACTGCACAGCATACTGGTGTGTTGATAGTTTTTAGGGCTAGTGAGGTAGATAGTAAACAGATAATAGGAATGGCCTCAAAAATGTTAAAATTTGGTAGTTCTATATCTGGTTAGGAAGAAGATAGATTTTCCCTACTCAATGCTAGGTTTGAAGAAGTTTTGAAAGCATATGAGGAAAGGGGTATGCAAATACAGTCATTGGAAAACAAAATATCTCAAATGGTGAAGGTACTAGGGAAAAGAAAATTAGAAGAATCTAGTAAACCCAAGATTGTATACCCTCTCAGGCCACCTATTGAACCTTTCAAGTCCACTCCAATTGTTGAGGTACTATATACCCTTGAAAGACCATCATTCTACATTGTAGAGGAATTTGAGGAAGAAAAGAATAAATTATATGCACTGCATGTAGAACTAAATAATCAGTTTGAGGAGAAAATAAGGTAGGGTATAATGTATTTAGTAGATAAGATTGAGTGGCTATCATTTTTTGATTTGTTATCAGGGATTGCAACCATTAGGGTTGAATTGAAGAAAAATGAAGCTACATTTAGACCCCTCATGTAGAAATGGACAGAAAGAAATAAAGATATCACTATTATGTGTATATCCATCATTCAATTACCATGTAATCAAATAGAGTAGATCTTTGATTTTCTTAATAAATTGTAAGGTTTTGATGAAAAACAATATTCTTTCCAAAAAAGATTAATTATTTGTTTTTCCCAATAGATTGTAGAGAAGTTTGATTTATTTCCTTGTGCTTTAAAGACCATTGATAAAGTGAAGGAAAAGGAAGAATGGAAGAGGGAGCTAGATGAAGTCTTTTGTGAAAGAATAAATAAGGTTATAAATAAAATGGGCCATTTTTTATGTGCAATGACAAATGAGGAGTTGGTTAAAGTGAAAATATTCTACAACTCCATTAGAAAAGAATTGGTTGATATAGAAGCAATTGGAAATTCTCTGATAACTGTACAAAGGGAGGTTCTAAATTTTGATTGGCTAGATGAAACTACTTATAATGAGTGGAAAGATAAATTCATGTCTACAGAGTAGATGTTAGAAGATGATGAGAAAGAAGATGATGCAAGTGTAACTATTACTTTGACAAAGAAAATCCCCAAGTTAAAGTAAACTTGCAAGTAACTGAAGAGGACACATCACTTTCAAGCCTCAAGGTCACTTATTCTGGAGAATCAGATTGATAGAAGAATAAAATCAGTGTACTCTAATGATTCCAAAGGATTTAACAAAAAGGGGCCAACAAAAGGAATGTTTGATGTATAAGTCTTTATGTTACTCACATTTTGTCATTTTGTGATAGGTTTATATAAATATTTCTTGTAAAAGACACCTATCAATTTCTCTTAGCCTAAAGCTTGTTCCATCTCACATTATATAAGTGATATTCTAGGGCTAGAGAATGGTCCAATTTTCTAGTGCTCTAGGTGATAAACTTAGTTTGTTTTCGGTCCAATATTTGAGCAAGTTTATGATGTATTTTCTCTATTAGTTCTTGAGAATACATGAATATAAAATGATCTTTGTGTTTCTTCCTAAGTTCATTCTGAGTTTACTGCAAATGTACATAGTTTTTAAAGAAAATGAATACAAATTATGAGCTGTCCCCATATCAATTCTTTCTGAATTTTATCTCCTTTTAGTTACTTGGTCTCTTGATATTGTATGAGTAAAGGCTTGTGCAATTGAATGCAATCCAATTAGGTTGTATATATTTTCATCACTTCTGTTAGTTCAATGGATTAAGTAAAAGCTTTGATGAATTTGATAAGGTTGCTATAGTAGTAGGAAGGATTTTTGAATGATGAATTCTGATAAGAATTTCTGATAATATTTTTTGTAAGGCAACAAATTAGATCTATAGATTTGTAGTAGACTCTAAACCCCAATGGATTAGGTAGTGGTCAAATTGATTTAGTTGGAAGAGAAATATGTAATAAATGGATTTCAAATGTAGAATTATAATCAATTTTACTTTTATTTTCTAAAGATCTTCAAAGTTGGCTAGTACTTGTTTGCATGGAATGTTTTAGCTTCAATTAGCCACTATTGCTAAGAACACATTCATATCTATAGAAGAATTTTGGCCAGATCTATTATATGGGATGTGTTTATCAAATTGTCAAGAATTATGCATGTACATGAGGATTTGAGATGAGAATCAGAATGAAACTAAAATAATTCTCATACAGTGTTTCCCAGTCTTGAATCATCCTTGGGTATACCCACACTAGTTTTGTAGAGCCTAAAGAGTAGAAACCACCCTTGGTTTTGTTGAAGTTGGGTCCAGATGGTTTGCACAAATAATTGTTAATAGGAATTGGCTAATCCTCAGATTGTGTGGATGATATCATTTCGGTATTGAGCATTTTGGTCTTGAATCATCTCTACTCTCTCTCTCCCATCCCCTACTATCACACACTCTCTCCCATCCCCTAATCTCACTCTCTCTCCCATCCCATTCTCTCTCTGCCACCCCTTACTCTCTCACTCTCTCATTCTCTCTCTCTCATCCCCTACTCTCTCTCTTACACACACTCCCATCCCCCCTCTCTCTCCCTCTCCCTTACTCTCACTCTCTTTCTCCCTATCTACTCTCTCTCCCATCTTGTTCTCTCCCTGCCACTCCCTACTCTCTCTCACTTTCTCACACTCTCTCCCATCCCCTACTCTCTCTCTTACACACACTCCCATCCTCTCATCTCTCTCCTTCTCCCCTACTGTCACTCTCTCTCTCTCCCTCTCCACTCTCTCTCCCATCCCCTACTCTCACTCTCTCTCCTATCCCCTACTCTCTCTCACACTCTCTCCCACCCCCTACTCCCACTCTCTCTCTCTCCCATCCCATTCTCTCTCTACCACCCCCCACTCTCTCATTCTCTCACAATCTCTCCCATCCCTTAATCTCTCTCTTACACACACTCCCATCCCCACTCTCTCTCCCTCTCCCACTCCCTCTCCCACAACCTAGTCTCTCTCTCCCCTCTCCCATATCCTAAACTCTCTCTTTTATAGATACACACTCCTATCCCCCCTCTCTCACCTCTCCCATCACCTACTCTATATATCTCTCACACAAATTCTCATCCCCCTTTCTCTCCCCCTCTCCCACTCCCTCTCCCACCACCTACTATCTCTCTCTCACTCTTTCTCCCTCTCTACTCTCTCTCTCTCCCATCCCCTACTCTTACTCTCTCTCCCATCCCCTACTCTCTCTCACACTCTCTTCCATCCCCTACTCTCACTCTCTCTCTTCCATCCTATACAAGCTCTCTCTACCACTCCCTACTCTCTTTCACACTCACACTCTCTCCCATCCTCTACTCCATCTCTCTTACACACATTTCCATTCCCCATCTCTCTCTCTCTCCCTCTCCCACTCCCTCTCCCATCCCATAAACTCTCTCTTTTACAAATACACACTCCCATCCCCCCTCTCTCTCCTCTCCCATTCTCTACTCTCTAGATCTCTCAGACACACTCCCATTCCCCCTCTCTCTCACTCCCACTCCCTCTCCCACCACCTACTATCTATCTCTCACTCTCTCCCTCTGTACTCTCTCTCTCTCTCTCTCTCTCTCTCTCTCTCTCTCTCCTCCCTATCCCCTACTCTCTCTCTCTCTACCACCAATATTCTCTCCCACACTCTCAAATTCTATCCCATTCCCTACTCTCTTATTCACACTCCCATCCACCCTCTCTCTCCCTCTCCCACTGCCTACTCTCTTTCTCTCCCTTTCCCTACTCTCTCTCTATCTCTCTCTCCCCTCTCCCATTCTCTACTCTCTCTTTCACACACACACCCAACCCCCTCTCTCTCCTCTCCCATACCCTACTCTATCTCTCACTCACTCTCCCTCTCCCACTACCTCTCCCACTACCTACTCTCTCTCTCACTCTAATTCACTCACTCTCACTCTGTCCCTCTCTACTTTCTCTCTATCATCCTCTACTCTCTCACACATTTTCACACTCTCTCCCATCCCCTACTCTCTCTCTCTCTCTCTCTCTCTCTCACACACACACACACACACACACACACACACACACACACACACACATTTCCATCCCTCTCTCTCCCCCTCTCCCACTCCACTCCCATTGCCTACTCTCTCTCTCCCATCCCTTACTCTCTCTCTTGAGCTACTCTCTTTCTCCCCCCTCTCCCATTTCCTACTCTCTCTCTTTCACACACATGCACTCCCATCCTCCTCTCTTTCACTCTCCAACTCCCACCACCTACTCTCTCTCCCCCATCCCCTACTCTCAATCTCTCTCTCCCATCTTGTACTCTCTGTCTACCACCCCTACTCTCTCTCACACTTCCTCTCTCTCCCATCCCCTACTCTCTCTCTTACACACATTCCCTTTCCCCCCTCTCTCTCTCCCTCTCCCACTACCTACTCTCTCTCTCTCTCTCTCTCGCATCCCCTACTCTCTCTCTCCCCTCTCCCATCTCCTACTCTCTCTCTTTCACACACACCACACAGTCTCATCCCCACCCCCTCTCTCCTCTCTCATCTCATACTCTCTAGATCTCTCACATAAACTCCCATCCCCCCTCTCTCTCCCTCTCCCACTCCCTCTTCCACCACCTACTATTTCGCACTCTCACTCTCTCCCTCTCTACTCCCTCTCCCCCATCCCCTACTCTCTCTCTCCTATATCCCATCTCCTACTTTCTCTTTACCACCCCTACTCTCTCTCACACTCTCTCCCATGCCCTAATATCTCTCACACACTTCCATCCTCCTCTCTCTCTTTCCCTCTCTCACCCCCTCTCCCACTACCTACTCTCTCTCTTCCATCCCCAAATATCAATCCCTCACTACCATCATGTACTCTGTTTGCCACCCCTACTCACTCTCTCACACTTCCTCTCTCTCCCATCCTCTACTCTCAATCTCTCCCTCCTATCTCGTACTCTCTCTTTTCCACTTTTACTCTCTCTCACACTTCCTCTCTCTCCCATCCTCTACTCTTTACCACCCCTAATCTCTCTCACTTCCTCTCTCTGCCCTCTCCAATCCCCTACTCTCTAGATCTCTCACATACACTCCCATACCCACTCTCTCTCCCTCTCCCACTCCCTCTTCCACCACCTACTATTTCTCACTCTCACTCTCTCCCTCTCTACTCCCTCTCCCCCATCCCCTGCTCTCTCTCTCCCCTCTCCCATCTCCTACTTTCTCTTTTCCACCCCTACTCTCTCTCACACTCTCTCCCATACCCTAATATCTCTCACACACTTCCATCCTCCTCTCTCTCTTTCCCTCTCTCACCCCCTCTCCCACTACCTGCTCTCTCTCTTCCATCCCCAAATATCAATCCCTCACTACCATCCCGTACTCTGTTTGCCACCCCTACTCACTCTCTCACACTTCCTCTCTCTCCCATCCTCTACTTTCAATCTCTCCCTCCCATCCTGTACTCTCTCTCACACTTCCTCTCTCTCCCATCCTCTACTCTTTACCACCCCTACTCTCTCTCACTTCCTCTCTCTCTCATCCCTTAATCTCTCTCTCTCCCCTATCCCATCGCCTAATTTCTCTCTCTATCTCTCTCTCTCTCACACACACACATAGACATCCCCCCTCTCTCTTGCTCTTGATTTTCTTCTCTTCTTCCCTCTCTATGCACTATTTAGATATCAATAGTGTGTGCACACTATAGCGTACACATGTTATTGAGACCCAAATTCAAAATAATTTAAATAGCACACACGTGCTATTACAAGCTTTGCATTAAACCAAGCCTAAGGCTTGGTTTTGCCTTGGAGATCCAACCCAAAGGTTTGGAGTTTATAAAAAAGTTTGAGACATGTTTTTCTGCAAACATGCAAAAAATGATTTTTCTTTTTTGTGTGCTCCCCTTCAAGATTCCTCATGGTTGGTTGTCGATTAGATCAAGTTACATGACATTGTAGCTCTCCATGTTAGCTTTATAACCATATAGTTTATTTTTAATTTGAACTATGTCAAGCCTTTTATCTATAATTTATTTTGAATGTATGTCCACTTTTTGTCAAAAATCACCATGTACTAATTGTTCTGTAGATTTTAGCTCATTTATCAAATTTTACAACAACTTAATTTCTTAGAAACTAGACTCCATTCTACACACCTTGGAAAAAATAACTTTTGATTTTAGATTAGTTTTCAATTATTTATAGTGGGAACACACAAATATTTTATGTTTTTGGGATATGTCTAGTTAAAAAATTCATTAAAAAAAAACACATTATAAAATTACCCAAAAAATCTTGAATAAAATACGTAGTGTTAAGTAACTTTTTACCAAAGCAATTAAATAATTTAAAAAAAAAAATTAAAATCTTAGTGGGGCCACACTTTGTACTATGTTATGGTTTTTTGGAATAAACAATACCACTTTCTATGGCCCCTTTTTTCGATGACCTAAAACTAAACCATTTTGAAAAAAAAAAAAAGTTTAGAAACTAGATTCAAAGGACTATTACTTTTGATTTTGTCATATCTTAAAATTTTGAGCATAACTATATTCAAATTCTTGTTGAAGTTTAGAAATTATTGATTTTAGAAAAAAGGTGTCAACTGGGTATGTGCAGGCTCATGGTGTACCAAACTATGGCCTTAAGTGGCAGTGAAAAACCAGCAAATCAGAGTTATGTCAACTTGACACATAATTTTAAAGTGGTTCTGGACTTTATATCAAAAATTTGTAAGAAAATAATCTGTAGGAAATTGAATCTAGTTTCTAAACTACAAGGCCTTATCTAGATAAAAAATTATTTGATTGGTCAAAAGTTTGGATTTTAATGTAGTACTACAAAAATTTCAGGGCAAAAATAAAAAGTAGGTGTATGTCTGACCACCTTAATCATAATCAAATGATAATATTTTTAAATATAATTTTAGATATAAAAAGTAGACTCATGCCTGGATGTGACACATATTTTTGGCAATTTTTATTCCAAATAAATAATTAATTATGAATTTTCTACTCTATTATTTTCAGAATTAAAAAACTCTTGTGTCTGACCACCTTAACTAGTTCAAAAAAAATCAAAATTAATCTTTTTTTTTTTTTTTTCTTATACTAGTCAAAGCATAGAATTTGACGCATTTTTTGGATTTCACAAATCTTGTACGGTTTGAAAGTTATAACTATTTTTCAACCAGTATGTCAATCAACACTTTGTAGCTAACTCCATTAGAAAATAAGTAATAATTACTTACTGAACTCATAATTTGACAAAACTTACATTTATGAAAAGCTAAGAACATTCTTAAAAAACCCTTTCATTACATCAAATTTTACACATAAGAACATGCCAAAAACACATTTTTAGGATGTTTTAAAGATGACCATATAAGGTTGGTATTGAAAGATATAGAAGGAATTATAAAGGTATTAATTATTTTCATTTAGTATCAGAATGGGTGGGAAAAAAGTGGGAATAGATTTTGAAATTCTTTGAGGCATTTCAGAACTACATATTTTTCAGATCACCACTTTTTGGCACACCATGATCCTACACATACCTAACTTATAACCCCTTTTGGCACCACAATTTGGTGCACTTACTCTAAAAACTTGTTAGGATTCTGCATTGTCTATAATAGAGGCTCACTACACAATCTCAATCTAGTACTTCTCATATTTGAACTCTTGATGAGGAAGTAATAGAGAAGTAGATACTGCTAGGGAATCGGCTTTGGTGTTCATCACCCTTGATATTGCTTAAATAGAAAAGGATTCTAGGCCTTCTACTTCATCCCAAACATTTTTCTATAATTCTTCAAGTTGTGATTTTTAACAGAATATTGCCCTTTTATTTGTCTCACAATGACCTCTGCATCACCTCAGGATTTCAAAAATTTTATCCCTCTTTCTTTTGCTATCATTATACCTAATAATAGGGCCTCATATTCTGCATTATTATTCATATTCCCAAATTCTAATTTGAAGGCCATGGGTTTAGGTTCTCCTTTAGGGGATATTAACACTACACCTGCTCCAGATCCTGAAGAGGCATAGCTTCCATCGAATTCAAGTGTCAATATTCCTATTACATCTTTATCTTCATTAGAATTTTTTTCAGTTTTATTTTCATCCCTTTTTTCATCCAAAGCCCTTCTAGTAAAAAACATGTAGTTTCCAAATTCTAACCCTTGATAAAGGATTTGAGCTTTAGGATCATCTAATTTCAAGACTGTTAACTTTGAGTTTTCTTTGGGTTCTAATTTGACTTTCTTGTTCTTGATAGGTGTGACTACCTCAGACTAGTACAATTATTTCTCTCCTCCTAAGTTTTGACAAAAACTACTACTTAAGAGAATTCCATAGCTCATTGGAATATTAGCTACTAGAATGGTCAATAAGAGCTTGTTTTTTGGATGTGAAGCTAAGGCTAGTTGGGTGTATTTAATTTTCTTGAGCAAGGGTACTTGTTTAGCATCTATAGAATAAAATCTCAATGCACTTTAGTGGGGGTGAGACCTAGGGCCTCAGCTATAGAGTAGAGTATAATATTGTCCAATGCACCCAAATCTATTATGCAATTGCTTAGTTTACACCCATTGATATACAATGAAATATAAAATGAGTCAGGTTTTTGTCTAGGAGAAGTTGCTAGAATAGTAGAATCCTGTTGATCAAATAGACTAGATGTCAAAGTATCATCCCCTTTTTCAATAGTCACATTGTCATTCATATCTGAAGTATTCCCTTTACATCAATCAACTAGTCTTTTCAACTTAGAGGGGTGAGACTTCAAATAATCTATAGGGGAAATTTGAATTTTTGATTCTTCATAGAATTGAATGAAGTCAAAAGGAATTTTGTCCTTACCTATTTGGGAATTCGATCCTCCTTGATCAACATTAATATTATTCATGGAGGAACTAGGATCATCTTTGTGAGGATAACTGGAAGACTAATTCTTTAGCCTTTGACCTTGAGTAAGCACTATATACAAGGTTCCATCAATGGTTGCATAGAGTTTTCCCTTTGGCTCAAAATTTGACTCATATTCCAAAAATGAATTTCTAGAGTCACCATTTGAGTACGAATCAGTCTTTGAACAAGGAGTTATAGTGTTCAATTCATTGTTCGATAGCAATTGTGTCATACGAGCAGTTTTTGGACAACTCTCACTATCATGATCGATGGTCAAGTGGAAGAAACGCATATTTTCCTTCTTTGATGCTGCTACAAGTTACAAACTGGGTTGTGAACTTGTGAGCTATGGGAATCTACCATCATTGTTCCTTCCTAGTAAGTTCTAACAATTTTATTGATAGGGGTTATTGAATCTAGGTAACTACTTCTTTATTGCTACCAGCTCATTAGACAATTTTGGTATCATTTTCTTAGGGGATGTTGTGTTACTGAAACTTCCTTTAGTTTTAAGTTTTTGTTTCCATTTTTCTATAGAAATAAGATCATCTTCACATTCAATTGCCCTTTTTTGTGTGTCAACTAGATCCTTGGGATGTGCCCCTCTCAAGTCATAATTGTTATCTGGGGGTATCACACTTATGAAGAAGGTTTTTAGATTACATGTAGTGGGCCTAGCAGCAATTGGAATTCTACTAAAAATCTTATTGAAATTAGTAGAAAAATCTCTCATGCTCATGGTAGGTGGCTTTCTAATAGATTTTAATTATGTTAGCAAGACATGTTCATCTTCTACAGTCTTAAATCTTGTCTCAAAGATCATTCTCAATGTATCCAAGTTAGTGATCGAACCATCATCTAGGTGATAGAACTAGTCTACTACATTATCTGTCAAAGTTTTCACAAATAATTTTACAGCAACATCTTCATGTCCAACCCCTAATATGTGAGTGGCTGCAAAGAAAGATTTGATGTGTTCATCTATAGTAACTTTCCCATCACCTAAAAATTTAGGTAAATTCTTTCTTGAACCAATTGGGAGTGGATGATAAGAAAATAGTGCTAATGGCCCTATTGTTGTGGCCCATGGAGTAGTAATGATTATTCTGGTAGTATATGGTAGGAAATTAACAACTAGGGGAGCAGTAATTCTATCTAGGGCCAATACCTGACAGCTAGAATGTGAAGCACTAGCGTTTTGATTCCTAACAGGGAAGGTGGTCTACTTCAGCTTTTCTTTTCACCTATCTACTTTGGAACATCTAAGATGGGAATACCAAGCTCTGTAAGCTTATCAAAGATATGGTCTTTCTCGCCCTATTCCTTGGTACTTCTAAGGAACCTTACTTGTTCTAGGAATTTGGGTTAGGTTTATCTCTAAGCTTCTTGTCTCAATTGTCTTTCTACTCTTCAGATGTTTCTCCTTTGAACAACTCTTTCTAAAGCTTCAACTCTTCTTTCTTCTTCCTCCAATACCTGGCTAGCATTCCTGTAATGCTCAATTTTCCTCCTATGTCTCCAAAAAAATATGTTAAGGGATAAAATTATGTCGTCTTGATCATCTTTAATTCCAAGGTTAGGTTGGAGCACTAAAACAATGTTCTCATGAGGTACTACCATTTTCCTTCATGATATAGGCTTTTTAGTCAAGCGAATGTTCATGTCCCCAGGAGAGTCACCAAAAAAATATTGGTAAACATATTTTTTCTTTTGATTATGACCCTTGAATACCTAAGTTTGGAACAATATATGGTTACAAATAGCTAAAAGGCCACTTATGGATAAACATGCTTTTATCTATATTCACAGGTACAACTCCCTATGATAGATTTTCAATGAATTATGTTTTGTTCCTAAAGTTAATTTAGGGTATGTTCTTGACCCAAGAATAAAAGAGGTAAAACCAAGTTAGACCTAAATCAAATATAACTCAAGAAAATAGAGGTTTCTAAAGATTTGGTTAAGTTTATGAAACTAGACATCTTATGAATTCAAAGAGCTTAATGACACCACAACTAAAATTTATCTTGGCTAAATGAAATATAAATTACAATTAGTAAGGAAAAAATTTTAAGAGATCTCTGTTTGAACAAACAATAACAATTCTTATCACATTTGTTCATTGCTTTGAAATAGGGGAGTGAAACTCTGTTCTTTCCTTGCTTCAATCCAGACAAAAGAGAAAACACACAACTACAATTAACAGAAACGGAAGAGAAAATAGTTGACACAAAATACAATTAATTGTCTCTATAACATCCAATATCTCACATCAAAAAATTTCTGACCTTTTATTAATCTGTCAATTTCATACATAAAGAGTTCCAAGATGACCATTACAATAGAAGCTCAATCAGTTCATCTCTTGAAAATGACAAATGGGAAGATGCCAGTTTGTCATATTACAAAAATTACATAAGAAAACAAAAAGAGGGCATAACATGAATCACTTCAACTTCTTCCCCTATTCTATTTTTTTTCTATATGCCTCAGCAACAAATATGATTAGAATTAGCTCTTTGTGGTTGGGCATGTGTATGTTGGTATATCTCAAGAGCCATTTTGAATATTCCTTGGAAAACTCCTTCACGTCATTTAATTGATTTGGTAACTCCTCCATGGCCACATGTATGCATCCACTAAGTGTTTAAAGTTCTGCAACTCTATTTTGACTACTCAAAGTCACACTAGACAGATTATCCAAAAATTTAGAGAAGTTGTCTTTCATCACATCTATTCTAATGAGAGCTTTCCCTTGGCCACTTGTTTGTGAATCAGTATGTAGCACTTTCATGAGTTCAAATCTTCAATCTTGGGTCTTTTTTTCTTTACCTTCTATTTCTTTGAGTCCCTTTTCAGCCAATAGGATCATTTCTAACTTGAACTGCATGCTTTGAAGCCACTCAAATAGAGGTTCATTTCCCTTTTTCAAGATCTTTGCTTCAACTACTTCCTTTTCTTTCATCTAGATGATCATATTTAGAAGAGAGATGCAATCATTACACTTTTCCCTTTTTCTTTCCAGAGTATTGCTATTCGATATGATGTTATCCTTTTCTATTTCCAATCTAAGGATAACATTAACAATTTCTTATATGTTATCAACTCCTTCTAATTAGAGCTTCTCAATCCATTCCTTTTTGATCTAGCTAAAGTGTCTATCTTCCTGAAGCTAAGAAATTAGGGCTTGTACTTTAGGAGGAGTAGGATTCTTGGTTACTAATATACTGGAGATAGTTGTCAATGGGGTGACCAATTGTTTGATGAACTTATTTAGTTCTTCTATCTTGGCCTTCATCTTGGTCTTTGAAAACTTTAGACTTTCTAACTATCCTTCGACTACTTCATTGGCTAACTTCCATAGAACAACCTTGGTATCATGCTTGGCCTCTCCAAGGTCCATTGAGTGTAGAGTGAAATCATCAATTTTCATGTCTTCAATTCTCCCAATTTTGTTGGGCTTGGCTATCTCCGTTATCAGGTGCCTTGTTTCTGGATCTTGCCCAAGTATGGACAAAGTCTTTTTCTTATTTACTTTGGTCAGCATAGATCTAGAATGAACTACAAGAGATATAGTATCCTTGGAAGGAGAACCTTCATCTATCCTTTTTCTCTTCCTTTTCAAAGTATCCTCCAACTAGGAATCAATATCCATTACCTCCGAGGTCATTTCAAGAGATTCTATGCTAAACATCTTCTTCTTAGCTAGAGTCACTATCATTAAAATCGAAGAGAAGGGGTTCTTTGGATCTTGGGAAATGAACTTGGAAGAGCTCTAACCTTTATCCACTTCTTGAGTTTTCTTTGCTACCTCATTAGACTTAGTAGATTCGTTACTACTACTTTTTCCATCTCCCAAGTCTACTATCTATATAGGGGAACCACTTAGTTTTAGAAGTGCAGCACTTACTAATGGAATAGGGCTATGATGAGGAGATGAGAATAGAGTGATGTGAGGAGAAGGAACTAGAGGGGCATGAGGAGAAGGAACTAGAGTGGTATGAGGGAATGAGACTAGAGTTGCAGCACTATCCTCTGGCTCCTCCATCTTCTTCTCTTTAGTACTAGTATGGGTTCCAATAACTAGTAGGGAGTGTAGAAGTTGCGAAATCCAACTTCACAGACCCTCAAGAACACCTGTACGCAAATATCCTGCAATGAAGAGAAGCCAAAAAATTGAAAAAAGTAGAGCTTTAGAAGTTCTCAAAAAGTGTGAGAGCAAAAATGTCTTCTAAGTTATGAAAAATAAAATACAAAAGTTCAATCTTTTAAGGTGAACAAAACCCTAAAGGAAAGAAAGCTAGGTTTGCACATTATAATTAATATAAAATATTAATTATTTGCACCTAAGAGAGCTAAAGCACCTAAAGTAATAAATAAATTACTCTAACACCCCCTTTAATTGAAGCTTAGGAGGAAGCTAACCTAGGAAAGCTATCAAAACAGGAAAAATGGGTCTCGACAACAAGGCCTGATCAGGTACCCAATACAAGGGAATCTCTATGAACCAGACACAAAGGAGAAAACCTAGTGGGAAAAACCCCTCTCCAAAAAGAGATAAAACAAACATGCTGAAAAAAAAATAGAAATTTTATGGCTCAAGAGACTGTCTCAAAACCATAAACAACCCCTCCACAAGAGAGAGATGAGACAAAAAAGCCCCACTAGAATGATGAAGTCCCTGTAGAAATAAACGAACCAATGGAACTCTAGTGTGGAAGAAACAAGGGCATAGAACAAGGAAACCACTAAATGACAAGAAGGCCTAACTGATGCTTAATGGAGTAGACATGAGGATCTTGAAAAGGAATCCCCAAAGCAGGTGTATTGACACTATCATGAAACAGGAGATGAACATCCTCTATGGAATTTGCCAAAAGTGCTCTTGAAGGCTCAATGAGCAGAGCTAGAGAGTCAAATAGAGTTGAAGAAGAAAAGAATTCAATGCAATGAGGTGTGGTGATCTCAGGAACAATACAAAGGTTCATTTGTCCTGACTACACCACATGATGCTCTCATGAAAGAGAAGAAGTATACTTTGATGATGGAGATGGTAGACCAAAGTGCAAGAAGATCTAGAGATGGGTGGTATGATCAATTGTCTCTGAAGCAATATGGCCTTCTATTGCACTATCTCAAATGTAGACTAAATATGCAGTGAACTCAACTGTCTTCCCTAGTCCATTGTGTGTAATCTGATACATCAAGAGAAAGTTTGCAGAGAGAGATGGAACATAGAATACATCATGGAATGTGCCATCTTGAATGCAAAATGAACCTTTCCCACAGACTGTTAGAGCAGTGTTATTCCCCATGAGAATATGAGGAATTATAGAAGCCTCAATAGAGGAGAAGACCTCTTAAGAAGATGCCATATGGTGAGAAGCACCTGAATCTATTATCCAAGGGACCTAGGAAGGGAAGGCAATGGAAGCCCGTAATGCATGACCTTGTCCAAAATCTGGTGAAGATTTCAAAGAGGTGGAAGAATACTAAAAAGAAAACCCCTGTGAGGTAGAAGAGGATGGGGATGAAATAGAGCTCTTTTGAAGAAGGGCTTGCAAATCTACAATATGTTTCTCATAGCCATCAAATCTCTTCTAAAAATAATGTGCCTCATTATGAGCTCCTTTCTGACAAAAGGAACAAGAAGGAGTCTCAGTCTTCTATTTCTCCTTCTTCTTAGAAGAAGAGCATGGATCAGTAGAGTGCTAAGAAGAGGAATCAAATATTTGCTTCAGCTTCTGCTCCTGTGTATCCTTCGCAAGTAATGCCTATGATGGTGAACCTATAAGTGAATCCATCTGAGTGAGCTTGGATTGCTCACGAGTTAACCTATCACAAAAAATCCCAAAAGTGGGCATCTGATGTCTATTACCCAAGGCATCCATAGTGGAGTAGAAAGTAGAAGAAAAGATCTAGTACTATCCTTGCAACTTTGAGAGTATCAAAAAAATACACTCATCATTTGTTTTGTTTCTACCACATCCCTACAAAATTGTGTGCAGAGGTTTGAACTTCATCAAGAAGTCCTCAATGGTGGAAAAGTTGTTAGGTGTCAAAGAAGTCAACTCTGCATCAAGTTGAAGTGCTCAAAACTCATTCACTTGGCCAAACAAAGTCTAAAATTTGAGCCAATAAGCCTGTGGAGTAGTCAAACCATCCAAGTAAAATAACAAACTATCTAAAATGTTGAGAGCAATTAGTCCCATCACTTTGATCCATTTTTTTCTTGTGCTATAGAACCTCAAAAGGTCACATAAGAATAGGTTGATTCACATTTAGGTAGGACCATAGGCCTCTTGACATGAGTAGCCTAGTCATCTGTATCTTCCAAGTGTGATAGTTGTGCGGCGCGAGCCGGATCACAAAAGGATCCGACATTGAGAGAAAGAAAATATGGAAGTAGAAGGGTCTAATTTTGAAGAAAATTATAGAATAGAAAATGCTCCCTCCAATAATGAATAAAAATATCTCCCAAAAACAAAGCAATAACTATGGAAAAACACAAAAATTGAGAAACGAACCTGGAATTCGGATGTAGAGAAGAGGAAAATAGAAGCCTCTATTTCAACACAAAATTTGGAAGCTCAACTAAACTTAGAATCACATTAAACTAGCACCATTCTCTCCATCTCTAAGTCAGCTTTCTGACACTTCTTTTGGATCATAAAAATACGTCAGTATGCTCAAGTTATGAGCAAAAAACTGACTGCTGCTCCAAAAAAAAGTTCTCTGGAAAATTATAGACACTAGCTTAAAAATGACGCTTGTATGGCTGTCAACAAGTTGTTGCCAGGAAAAAAATGAGATAGCAGGGACAATGATGTTAGATTCCTGATAGTGATGTCATCAATTAGATAAGTGACATCAGCATGTGACAAAAAATGTCACCATTAAGTGATGTCAGCAGTCATTTTGTGATGTCAGCTTATAAAATGCTGACGTCAGCCAGCATGTCCAACGGTGATGGCACTACTAGCGGAGGTGGCACTCAAGAGGAGAACCCAATTGTGCCCTTTAACAAAGGTGGAGACTGGGTGGAGCACAGGCCACTGTGGTAGAGTAGTGTTTGGAAGGTGGCGGTGCCCTCCAGAGTTGAGCATGAGGGGAGCACAGGCGATGCCACGATGGTGCCCTAGTGCTGCTATAGCGGTGACATTTTTTTTGAAATTTTTTTTGCAATTAATTCAAGATATCATCTGTATGGCCTCCCAGGAGAGGTAAAATATTTTTCTAGACACCCTAAGGCCAAAAACAAGTTTTTAAATGTATTTTGACTGCAAACAGGCTTTCGGATCCAATGGCGACATCTGTTTGAGCCCAAAGTGCTCTAAAAAATTGCTCTTCCTCCCGATTGAAGAAATAACCTCAAAAAAGATGGGGTTTCTAACTCTGAATCACGGATTCAAAAATCATTCAATAGAGAAGCAGTAGGGAGGCTTTGATGCCATGTAGAAGTTGTGAAATCCAACTTCACAGACCCTCAAGAACACCTGAATGCAAATATCCTACAATGAAGAGAAGCTAGAAAATTGGAAAATGCAGAGCTTTAGAAGTTCTCAAAAAGTTTGAGAGCAAAAATGTCTTCTAAGTTATGGAAAAAAAAATACAAAACTTCAACCTTTTAAGGTGAATGAAACCCTAAAGGAAAGAAAGCTAGGTTTGTAGATTATAATTAATATAAAATATTAATTATATGGACCTAAGAGAGCTAAAGCACCTAGAGTAATAAATAACTTACTCTGACAGGGAGCCATCTTGACAAGTTTGAGTTATTGATATATTCTTGTCTAGACGTTGATCACCTCCTTCTGAAGGTTGAGCTAGTCCTTGAGTGGTTGTTGTTATCACACTTTGTCTGGCACTCTAAGAGGAAGAGGAAGTAGTGGCTACCAGGGAAGCTTGAGGGGTCATGCTCTTACTCTGACTTCTTTTGGCTATCCATTCAACCCATTTCCTAGTCCTCTTAATAATTCAAGTCATCATGACATAAAAGTCTTCTTCTACATCCAAATAAGGCTTTGAACTAATAGGAATGTTCCCAATCTTAGTTAAATATGTATTACTATACATATTCTGCCCGTCATCCTCCTATCCTTCAAAGTTAAGATTGATACCATATGGTTTTGCATGCTTCACTGCGAGCCTAGCAAAAACATGATCTTGGCTCTCCAATTCATCCTTGCAATCTACCCAATAGTCTTCAATAGTAGTAATATGTTTGATTACACTCCCAATCTGTAACACATCCCTTGCATATCCATTCATATTGAACATATGTTTCATGACCTCATATGCCTCCAATTTGTATTTCATCTCAAAATTTTTGATCATGCTCTTGACATAAAAACAAGACTCAAAACTGTAAGCTCCAACTTTAATAGGGAATTCATACCCTTTCTTCTTTAGGTTCCCACTTATCACATTCACTTGGACTGCCTACCTCACAATCTCTATCAACATGACCATGTCTCTTGGGTACCTGGGTAGCTTCAAAGGGAATCCATCAAAAGCTATAAGATGCAAATTGGAGAAGGTTAAGAACTAGATTAAATAATTCCCAAATTGACTAATAGCTGTCATTGCTTCTAGATTGAATCTCCTTTCTAGGCATCCTTGGAGTTCCTTGCAAATTCTCATTGTAAACACATCATTAACTCTAACATATTATACATAGTTGTTTTGTAATTGCAAACATGGGTAGAACTCATAACATTTACCATCACTAGGAAAATTTTCTACTCTCGGCAAGCCTAGCCACAATTGAAGAGATGCTATCATATAAATTAGAAATGAAGACATGTAAAAGGTGTTGTAAAAATTTGCAGCTCTGAGAGCTCTAGAAATATTTTCACTTACCTCATAAGCCCAATCAATGTAATGTGTATTTGAACAAATCACTTGTACCAAAAAGAAGTATTGTTCAAAAAAATTGGGAGCTTCTACCTCACCCTTTCATCCATGTTGGAGAACCAAAATGTCTATGATCTCAAACTTGAGATCAATACCAAAAAGGGTTTTGGGAACCTTACTCTTAGCGCCTCGTGGCTTTGGGAACCAAGATTGCATGATTTCCTTCTTCCACACCATTTTCTTTGTAGAGAATTTTGAGACTACTCCTCCTACTGTCAATTCTAAAAATTCCTTTCTTTTTGGGACTCAGAGGAAATTCAACATAGTTTTCCTATCAATTGAGATTAGAATTGTATGATCAAGTAATAGAATTTATTTGGTATTTAGGTTGTAGTGATTTATGCACTCATAGATCAACTCTAGAGCTTGGACAACCACCATGAAACTGGCTGCCTCTACTAATCCACTTCCTTGGAGCTTCTCAGTTATAGGGTGGATTGGCTCACACCTCAACCTCCTTTGAAAGTCTTTCATGTCATAGAAATGGAGTGACATGTCCATGAATCTTTGCAATGTGGACTTGATTCCATTTAGCCCATTGAACCCAACAAATCTAGTTACCATTCTATTAGAGTATAAGATAACTTGAAAATTTGAATCTAGATTAGGCATAGAGAATTGAATTTGTAATGTAGAAAATTTGAAAATGTTGCACAATTTCAATAGCATAACAATCCAAGAAAAAGTGGTGATTTGTAAAACTGTTATATTTCCCTCTATATAGGAACTCCAATCCACCTATTAACTTTTAGAATCCATGCCACACAAATGAATTAAAAGATGAGTTCATTAGATTAGTAAATGCGGGAGTTTCTAATAGACATTTCCATGTCTTTTCATTTATTTTTGTCCTAATAGTAAATTTTCTTTATTTCATACTTACCTTTTTCATTTTTATCCAGTTCTAAAGAACTAAGAACAGAGTACTCCATAAGGAAAAATCTACCTCGCCAAATTCTACTCACTACACCTTTCCAACTATGATTAACTTGTTTCCATTATCATCTTTAGGTGTGTCATGTGCAGCTTGTGTACCCAATTTCCTTGCAAAGTCAATTTCTTCATAAATGTAGAAAATCACCTTCAAGGGTTGAAAACCCACCAAGAAGGAGATTTCTGTTTTTCCACCCATGCTTTTATTTTCACTTTATCCTTTTAGTCAGTATACACTTTAGTTTTGGAAAATATTAGAAGGACTATGAAAGGCCAAGGGAGGCCCAATTACTTATTTTTCCCCTTTATAAATGCCTTTAGTGGAAAACTAACTTTATGGGTCAAAAGCTCGTCGTGGAGAAGTCATTTAAGATTTCTCTGCCTAAGATGATTCTAAGCACCAAGATGAATCCTAAATGTTCTCCAAGGTGGAATACTATAATGAAAGTAAGGCTTATCTATGGAACAACTCATTCCCTTCTTTCTTTAGTCTACAAACCACATTTGTTAACCTCTACGAAAAATCACCTTCATGGGTTTGAAACCCACCAAGGAGAAGATGATTCCTGATTCTCTATAAACTTCATTTTTTCTTGTGAAAAATAGGATAAGCCATGGAAAAATCTACTATTGAAAATAACTTTGTGACTTTTGACAATCTTCATCGAATTAGTTTCTAGGGTAACCACAAAATCTCAACATTAAAACAAAAATGACTTGGCCATGTGATGTGGGGGAACAGAGAAATGGATAATCTAATGGAGAAACTTCATACCTGAGGTAGATTAAAACTAGACCCAGACATACTTAGACTAGACCAAGATGCAAACTTTTCCAATTTTTTACAGCATGGATATGAGGTGAAAAATGGGGCAACAAGCTTCAACATTAGATTGTGATATACAATTTTGTTTCTTACTTTTCCATGAGACTAATCTTTTCCCAAAGTAAAATGCTCCACCACATGTACTCATTTTGTCATCGACATATCTAGCCTAATCAACATTTGTAAAGGCTATCAATTTAAACTTACCATTTTTCTTGTAGTAAAAACCATAGTCTTCTGCTCCTTTCAGATATCTCATAATTCTGCTTCTTGTGACTTCCATCAAATGATTCTTCTTAGGATTTGCAAAAAGTCTTGCAAAAATCCCAACATCTAATGCAATGTCAAATCTACTATTAACTACATATTGCAATTTTCCAATCATAGACTTATACAAAGTATAATTTACTTTAGTAGAATTATCATTATTTGATAGTTTATGTCATGTGACCATAGTTGTGCTAACTGGTTTTGAATCTTCCATACCAAAAGCTTTCAATATTTCATTCACATACTTGGACAGGGTGATGTTAATACCATACTTCACTTGATACATTTGCATGCCAACAAAGATTTTAATCTCTCCAAACATGGACATCTGAAATTATTTCATCATCTCATCAACAAATGTCTTACATAATGCATTTTGGCCTCCAAATATGAAATCATCAACAAAAAATTAAGTTAGTAAAATACCTTTACCTCCTTCCATCTCCAAGTAAAAATTATTGTTTCATCAATCCTTTGAAAACAGATCTTTACAAGATAATTATGAAGTCTCTCATAGAATACTTTAGGAGCTTTCTTCAAACCATATAAAGCTTTTTGTAATCTACATACCATAATCTTGATATTTGGATCAACTAATCCTTCAGGTTGCTCAATGTAAACCTCTTCTTCCACTATCTCATTTAGAAATGTAGATTTCACGTCTATATAGTAAACTTTGAAATATTTGTATGTAGAGTAAGCAAGAAAAGTTCTTACTCCTTCTAGTCTTGAAATAGGGGAAAATATTTCTTCATAGTCAATTACTTTTCTTGAGCACAACCCTTGCAAAATAATATTTCCTTATTCCTTGTGACTTCACCATTCTCATCTAATTTATTTCTGTATACCCAGTTAGTTCCAATAACATTCTTATTCTGAAGTCCAAGTACAAGTGACCAAGTTTTATTCTTCTTAATCTGATCAATCTCTTCTTTCATGGCTTGAATCTAGTCTTCATAATCTAATGCATCCTTCATTGACTTAGGCTCATGCATTCTTAGAAAATATGTATAATTTATCAACATGTTCCTTATCATAGGTATGGCTTCTTTATCTCTAATAATGTTTTCAGTAGAATGATGTTTTCTGACATAATTTGAAAATCTTGATTCTGCTCTACTTTCCACAATAGATGTTTCAACTTCATAATCACTATTTGCTTCTCTGTTAGGTAACTCAACATTTCTTTCATGTGTACTAATCTCAGTATTAGAGTGTACCTTAGCTTTTGACTACAACTCATTTGTTGAATGCATCTTGACATTCATTGTATGTAACTTGATAGTCACTGATTCTTTCTACTATGGATTTGCAACTTGGTTCATAGCTTCATCATCACTTATGTCATCATAGAAATACACAAAAAAAAATTGTCTTCAGGTTCCTTCAAAGGTTAATTTCATGTACCTTTGTGTTTTTTTCAAACTTCACATTTTCACTTTCCACAACTTTGTTAGTGTTATTATTTAAACACTTATAAAATTTAATTCTTGTGGAATAGCCTAGGAATATACCTTCTTCACTTTTAGCATCAAATTTTCCTTTCCTATTGTCCTTAAGAATGTAACATTTTCTTCCAAATAACTTAAAATATTTTACATTGGGTGAGTATCCATATCATAGTTCAAAAGGTTTGGAATTTGTACCTTTCTTGACTTGTAGTTGGTTCAAGGTATAGACAATAGTAATGATAGCTTCTCTCCAATATTTCAAAGAAAAATTCTTCTCTATCATGAGTTTTAAATAGAATAGTCCATCACAGATTTGTTCCTCCTTTTAACAATCCAATTTTGTGTAGGGATCCTAGGTACAAATGTCTGTATCTTGATTATGCTATCATTACATAATATCTCAAAGTTATTTGATGTAAATTCTCCACCTCTGCTAGATCTTAGGAATTTCAAGCTCTTACTAGTTTCCTTTTCAACTCTTTCCAATGTTGTGAATTGTTTCTCAAACTTGCAAAAAAATTCAAAAAAAATGTAGAAAAATCTAGAATTTATTTGTGGTAGAAAGGTGTATGACTTTTTTTAAATGTGTCTTGTCCCTAAAAAAATATCGAAAGGGTATTTTTAGAATATAAAAAATTCATTATATTACTTTTATGAGGGTCTAAACTAGAGGACAAAATTATGGACAAAAATGTCATTCTTGGAGTTACAAATGATAAGTGGGTAACATGTGGCATGGTTTTCTTGCCCATGGTTTTGGCCCATGGTTTTGTAAGACCCCAAATCATTTCCAAGTTGTAAATCACTATCAAAGGAGGGTTGAGGGAGATGTTTGAAACTTCAAGGGACTAGGTGCTACAAGTAGTCTCTCTGAGTCCAAGTTTGAGTTTGAGCGGTGGTGATGCACTCCTCTAAGAACTTGCATTGCAAGTCTATTGTAATCTTCTTGATTTGAGAATATATTATGCAGGTTTTGGAGGGTGAAGTTTTTCTCCAAGAAGGGTTTCTCCATGATAATCAATATGTTATGTGTTCAATGTTATTTTTCTTGGATTTGATGAAATCCAACTCTGAAGACACCCAAGATCACGTGCATGCGAAAACCTATCAAAGAGAAGCCGAGGAAGGAAGAGCATGGAGCAAGGGAAAAACCCTAAATGGACAGGAGAGAGAAAATATGAAAACACAAAAAAAATGTATTTACAATGAGAATGTCTTGTTGTGATGAGATGAAAATACAATGAGGGAGCTCGAATATAAAGAGCTCCAGGAATCTCCTAGAACAAGCTAGAAGATGCTAGAAGATAAGTGTGACAACTAAGCATACATCCACATAAGGTGGAAAGTCCTCGAACAAAGTGAAAGGTTAAGTATGACTTAGGAGAGAACAAACTCTCATATTGTCAACAACTTATAACAAACTCCTAGACTACAATTAATAAATAAATGCATTTACCTAAGTAAGCTTATGTAAATAGAATAAATATTTAGTAAAGTAATTATTTACTCTAACACCCCCCCTGAAGTGCAACTTAAGGAAATGTCTTAAGCTCACAAAACTAAGATGAAATGCTGAATGGGTCTCGGCAACAAGGCCATGTTAGGTACCCATGTACAATGCAAAAGATGCAAACTCTGAAAATGGGGAAAGAGAGAAAACCATGTGGGAAACCCCACCCGCCCCCACCGCCCCACCCCAAAAAAAAGAGGTAACCTAGTGAAGAATTGAAGAAGCCTCCAACTAGGGGAATGACCCTTAAAATAGGAACATGGAGTGATCATGAGGAGCATCACTAAAGCATGAAGAAGCAGCAAATCTACAATTTGAAAGAAAATTGCTGATCTAAAGAACCTCCAAGGAAGAAGAAGGCACAAACTGAGCGTTTCTATATGGTAGATGATCCATCTCACTGAAATGCATAGGTCGCCAGCTACTACAATTGCCTTGTATATAGGATCAACCATTGAATACATAGCTCATACTATCAAACCATTGAACCACAGATGCATTAGAACAATAGCATACCCCCCCACCCCCCTTAATGCAAATAGGGTGAGATGACATGCAACTGAGAAGGTGGGCCAAAGTCTCCTGCAGATGAACCAAGAACGATGAGAGAGGGAAAGAGGTACAAACACCTATAAAGACATGATCACACTATCGCTACATGGGGCTAATTTCATTGAAGGGACACTCACTTGACAAAGGGAGACTGCCTAAAACAGTAAACAACTATCCCCCCCATGGTGCTTTATCAAAATAGTGCAAGTACAACTGACTCAAAAATAATATTCATGACCCTCAGAATGCAAAAGTGGCACTTTATCTTAGTCCAATACATAAAAGTGCTTCAAAATGATAGCTACAATGATCAAAGCTAAAAACAAGCTAATACAAAACATAGTGCAACCTAAAACAAAGGAAACCATGCTAGGAAAATGATCTTCAAGCCTAAAATACTCAATATATCCACCATATAGCAAAAATGTAAAAAATATGATACAAAGAGAATGGGCCAAAAACTAAGAAAAAAGACCACATTTCTGAAAAGATGATAGAACCAGCTTTCCAAAAATATAATTTTTTTTAAAAACTGACATGGGACACAAAAGATAAGCTTATCAAAGTCAAAAACACAACTTTAGACTTCAACTAAAACAATAGACAACAAAAGGCATCAATACCTAAAAATACCTACACCAATGTCTCTGTATCAGAACCATCTTTCTAGCACTTCTTTTGGATCGAAAAATACGTCCATGTGCTCAAGTTATGGCCAAAAACTCAAAGGTAGGTCAAAAAGGACCTAGGAGATGTGCAAGTGGATGATGATGCAGTGCTGACATTAGCATTTTACTATCCTAAATTTGATAGCTTCAAGGCTGTCGGTGCAAAAAAATGGTGCCACGTGGTAGGCGATTGATGTGGCAGACCTGCCACGTGTCTCGTGCGAAGCGACTAGTGACTATGCACTAACTCAGACAGAAAAGTTGATGTGTCAGGCAAAGTGCAGTCCATGTAACACTGAGTGTACACACTTACCACATGTTGACAAAGAGTGGCTCCATGTGGACTGAGACAGGCTGGCGACAAGTGCAGAGCGGAGCATCGCAGTTGAAAGTGGGGTGGCAACTGCAGGATGTAGTGGCGATGACTGATGGAGTGGAGCGCAGATCAAAAATGCTTGTGGCATTGTTGGTGTCAGGTGGTGCAGTGGAGGAGGTGGTGCCCAGGGTGGCACTGCCTATTGTGGCCACTACGGGCTGCGCATGGGTGGCAGCACTACAATTTTTTTTTTAAAATTACAATTAATGCATCAAAATCGCCTGTATAACCATACAGAAAGCTCTGAAACAAAAAATATTTTCCTCCCGTAGCTTTGTCTCCAAAATTGACAAATTTTATATGGATCCTAGCTGAAAAGCACCTTTTGAATCCAATGGCAGTGTCAGTTTGGGCTGAAATAGCTCCAAAAATTTGTTGATCACCTAATTTAAATAAAAAATGCACAAACAAACTAGGGTTTGTGACTTCAAATCATGGCTTCAAAAATCTACAACCAAGTAGCAGTGGGAAGGCTCTGATACCATGTTAGAGTTGATGAAATCCAACTTCGAAGATGCCCAAGATCACCTGCATGTGAAAACTTGTCAAAGAGAAGCCAAGGAAGGATGAGCGTAGAGCAAGGAAAAAACCATAAATAAACATGAGAGAGAAAATATGCAAACAAAAGAAAAAATGTATTTACAATGAGAATGTCTTGTTGTGATGAGATGAAAATACAATGAGGGAGCCCGAATATAAAGAGCTTTAGGAATCTCTTACAACAAGCTAAAAGATGTTAGGAGATAAGTGTGACAACTAAGCATACATTCACATAAGGTGGAAAGTCCTTGAACAATGTGAGAGGATAAGTATGACTTAGGAGAGAACAAACTCCCATATTGTCAACAACTTGTAAAAGACTCCTAGACTACAAGTAATAAATAAATGCATTTACCTAAGTAAGCTTAAGTAAATAGAATAAATAATTAGTAAATTAATTATTTACTCTAACAATTTTTATTATTTTATTATGCATTTCTTGAGATATCTGCAATAGTTAGTTGAATTTTCATAATATTCCTCTCAATGATTAGTGTAGGAAGTGATTTCACACACCTTTGTTTCCTTACAAGTGTTATCAGAGCTTGGCTAGTGTTGGTTCTATTTGTTGGGTACAACATTTTTTTAGCTAATCAAGGTTTGAGTGAGAGCTTATGTAGAGGTTTGAATTTCTATGTTGTAGTATTGCAAAGATAACATGCATATTAGGGAGGATTTATGTAGAGAAATTTTCTAGCAAAAACTTTGAGATGTGGAAGCTAAAGATGGAAGATCTATTAAATGATCGGGATCTATGGGATGTGATTGATGAGAATTAGTTGAGGCCCAGAGATCTAAATTTAGCTATATACTATGATGTAATAGATTTGATTTTGATTAATGCACATGAAGAACCTACTACGAAGAAGGTTTGGAAGAAGTTATGTGAGATTTATCAAGAGAAATCACTTGTGAACAAGATTTTTTTGAGGAAGAAGTTGTATTCCTTGAGAATGGAAGAATGTGGATGGATTTATTAGAATCTTGAAAGTTTTAATATGTTAGTGACTCAGTTGACCTCAATTAGGTTATCCATGGATGAAGAATAAAGGTGCCAAATCTTTCTATGTTCATTTCCAGACTCATGCGACATCCTTGTCATGGCCATAGGGAGCACTTTAGTTGTCTTGAAAATGGAGGAAATTGTTGGTTCTCTAATTTTTGAGGAGATGAGAAGGAAGGTATCTCTAAATGCCAAAGAGGATCTTAGTGTTCAAGGAAGAACAAAAGAAAGAGGTAAAAACAAAATTTAGCATGGCCATTCTAAATCCAAGAAAAAGGGGAGATCAAAATATCCCAGTAAGTCTAAGGTGATCTGCTAGAACTATGGCAAACCTAGACACTTTCGAAAGGACTATAAGGACGAGAAGAAGAAAAAGAAGAAGCAAGATTCTGATTCTACATCCAAGAACAAAGATGGAGATTTTTTCATCATAGCATTGACCACTCATGCAAGTGACAATTTATGGTTGATAGACTCAGGTGCATATTTTCAAATGACTCCTAATAGAAATTGGTTTAGTAAGTATGAAAATTTTGATGGTGGTAAGGTGTATTTGGGTGATAACTTAGTTCTTGATATTGTTGTTCATGGAAGTATTCGTGTGAAATTTTCTGACAAAAGAATTAGAATATTTGATGGTCTCTTGCATATCCTAAGACTAGTGAGAAATTTCTTATCTATTAGAAAACTAATAGATGTGAGTGTTCATGTATAGTTTTTTGAAGTAGGTGTGAAAATGATGAGAGGTGTTATGGTAATAGCAAGAGGAAGTAGATTTGGTATTGTACCATATTGATGACTATATAGTTGAGTGTAATAGTGTGTCTAATAAGACTATGAAGATGATTAACTTAATAGAGAAGGAGAGGGTTTCTTTTTCAATAGATGGTCATGGTTTTTGGGTACCCAGGTCTACTTTAGCTACTAAATCATAGTTACCTATAGAGAAGACTATGTTATGACACCAAAGACTAAACTACATAAATGAGAAGGTTCTACAAACTTTAAAAAAGGGAAACCCTTGTTGATGGGTTGAATGACTGCAATCTTGAGTTTAATTTTGTGATCATTGCATCTATAACAAACAAAATTGTGTTCAGTTTTACTCAAGTTCTCATAAGTCCTCATGTATTTTGGATCCAATCCATTTGGATGTATTTGGTCTAGCTGATGTTCCTTCTATTGGCAAATCAGTTTATTATGATTCCTTCATTGATTATTTTAGTAGAAGAACATGGGTTTATTATAAAAGGAGTAAAGCTGAAGTTTTCATTCATTTCAAAGAAATTAAAGCAATGGTTGAGTTGTAGGCTAGAAAGAAGATAAAGTATTTGAGAACTAATAATGGAAATGAATTTTACTCTAATGATTTCAACACATTTTGTAAAGATTGTGGTATTAAAAGAGAGAAGACAACCCATATATTCCATAGTAGAATAGAGTTGTATAAAGAATGAACAAGACCTTGATGGAGAAGGCTAGGAGTATATTGAGTGGAGCTAGAATAGAACAAAATTTCTAGGCTGATGTTGTAGCCACTACTTGCTATCTGATAAGCAAGTCTCCTACATTACCTCTTCTTGATGTTCCTTCTATTGGCAAATCAGTTTATTATGAGTCCTCATGTATTTTGGATCCAATCCATTTGGATGTATTTGGTCGTCTAGTTGATGTTCCTTCTATTGGCAAATCAGTTTATTATGATTCCTTCATTGATTATTTTAGTAGAAGAACATGGGTTTATTATAAAAGGATTAAAGCTGAAGTTTTCATTCATTTCAAAGAAATTAAAGCAATGGTTGAGTTGTAGACTAGAAAGAAGATAAAGTGTTTGAGAACTAATATGGAAATGAATTTTACTCTAATGATTTCAACACATTTTGTAAAGATTGTGGTATTAAAAGAGAGAAGACAACCCATATACTCCATAGTAGAATAGAGTTGTAGAAAGAATGAACAAGACCTTGATGGAGAAGGCTAGGAGTATATTGAGTGGAGCTAGAATAGAACAAAATTTCTAGGCTGATGTTGTAGCCACTACTTGCTATCTGATAAGCAAGTCTCCTACATTAGCTCTTCTTGATAAGACACCAATGGAAGCATGGTCCGGCCACAAGCCTTCACTTAGACATCTGAGATTTTTTGACTGTGAGGCATATGCTCATGTGTCAAAGGAGAAGTGAACAAAATTGGACAAAATAACTATCAAATGTATCTTCAATAGATGTCGTTATGGTATGAAAGGATAAAAGATTTTGGATCCTATTATACAAAAGTTATTTTATTCCAAAAGTGATATATTTAGAAAAGCTAAGCCTTCTTCTATTACAGTGCAACCAAATGGATAGAAGAAAAGAAAGATGTGATTCAACTTCCTACCATACTTGAGAAAGTTGAATTGAGGCACTTAGAAAGATGAGATATTGAAAATAGCTCTATAAGTTCTAAATCATCAAAGGAAGAGGTAGAACCTAATCATGAACCTGACACAGATCTTGTTTGAAGGTCTGCTAGATAAAGGAAAACACCAAAAAACTGTGGATATTCTACTAATGATTGGAGGTGTATATTTGATTTGAATGCTAATATTTGTGAACCAAAATCTATAGAAGAGGCTCTTGGTATGAATGATTCAGAGTCCTAGAAAATAGCCATGGAAGAAAAGATGACAGCTCTTAAGAGGAATGACACATGGGACCTTCTATCATTCCCTAAAGGATGAAATCCTATTGTTGTAAATGGGTGTTCAAAATGAAGATGGATTTGGATGGGGTCATTGAGAAGTATTAAGCACAATTGGTTGCAAAATGTCACTCCCAGATTGTAGGAATTAATTATGGTTAAATTTTTTTGTGTGTAGAAAAAATGACATCCATTCGATTTTTACTTTCTAATGTAGCAACTTATGATCTAGAAGCTGTGAAGATGGATGTCAAGACAAATTTCCTTCATGCAGATTTGGAGGAAGAAATTTATATGACATAGTCAAAGCACTTTGTGGTGAAAGGTAAAAGTCATTTGGTCTATAAATTGAATAAATCCTCGTATGGTTTAAAACAAAGTCTTAGGACATGGTACCATAAGTTTGATATATATATATATATGTATTGAGTTTGGGATTTGTGCAATCCAAATCTGATCACTATATATATTACAAGTTAGATGGTGATTATTTCCTGGTTATTGCCTTATATGTTGATGACTTGTTGTTTGTTCGCAAAGAGAAAGGTTTGATTGGAGAATTAAAATCTAGGCTCTTAGCAAAGTTTGAAATGAAATATCTTGGTAGAGCAAGGTACATTTTGGGAATGGAGATTATAAGAGATAGACAAAATAATTTTTTTTTACTAGGTTAGAGTAAGTATGTTGGTATTATTTTGAGAAGATTCGATATGTAGGATTCCAGACCATTGAGTGTTCCTATTACTATAAAAGAAAGCTCTCTAGGTCATAGTGTCCTACATTCCCATTGGAGATGGAAGAGATCAGTTGAGTACCATATCAAAGTGTTGTTGGAAGTTTGATGTATGCTATGGTTTATACAAGACTAGACATTGCCCAAGTAGTGGAAGTACTTTCCCATTACATGTCTAATCCAAGAAGAGAACATTGGGATGTAGTAAAAAGAATTTTTAGATTGTTGTGGGGTACCTCGAAGTACTCTATATGTTTCCATGGAACAAGAAATTAGCATTCTTTAGATATTCAAAGCTATGTAGATTCAAACTGGGCTAGTGATGTTAATAGAAGAAGATCCACTAGTCAATATGTGTTTACATTATCTGGTGGTGTAATCAGTTGGATGAGCAAGTGATACATTGTGGTCACTTTGTCCAAGATAGAGGAAAAGTGATGGGGTTGAGCCCAATAATAGAATGGACACAAAAAGAAAGGGAAAACTTTATTAACTATGAAAATATGCTAATACACTCAGTACAGAGAAAACAAACATCAAAACATGCCCTTGGGGCTTACAATAGTATAAAATTGGAGATAATTTATCCTTCCAGTACCTCCTCTCAAACGCCACTCCGAACTGCCTTTTACAATGCCAGAAATGTTCTTAAATAGACCCCAAGGGTTATGGATTAGGAATACATTCTAGAAAGTGCCAGTTAGCATCCATCACCAAAATAGAAGGCTCCATAAGTCGCATTAGAAATAGGTGCAAAATTAGAAGAATCCAGAAATGGTAGCCAAACTTTCGAGAGGCATAACTTTTGAACCGTAACTCTGATTGACAAATCGTTTACATTTTTGGAAAGCTCTTAGAGTGCTCTATAGTCCTATGGACCAGCTTCACTCATCCCATAATTTTTTTCCCTTTATGAGGTCATTTAATGCCCCTTACTTGACTTTGAAGCATTCTTAGGAGGTCTCCAAAAACTAAAAAACTGTTATAACTTTCAAACTGTGGGGACTTTTGACCTGATTCCTTTTCTAGAATGTTCTAAATTACAATTATAATCATCCCTCTAATTCACACCTCCTAACTCACCATAATTATGGCTCAATTACATAGTCCTATTTTTTTGGCATTTACACATATCCCAAGGTGCTTAAAAACTCTAACCTAGAACACTAATGGTGGAACTATGAGAGTTAGAACCTTTATTTGACCCAAATGGGTATCCTAAAATGAAAACACATGAAACAGAAACTATGTCTAGGTTTTTTTTTTTTGGGTGACACAGGATTGCCCTTATACCTCTAGATGATCCTGCATCAAAAAGTATATGAAAGCTACTCATGCCTACAAAGAAGCTATTTGGCTAAAGATATTGTGTTTAGATATAGAATTAAAATAGGGTTTATTGACAATTTATAGTTATAGTCAAAGTGCAATCTGCCTAGTGAATAACCCAACATTTCATGCTAGGACAAAAAAAATTAATGTATAATGTAATTTTGTGAGAGATATGGTAAGCTAGAGAAGGTGGAGACTTTGGAAAATTTTGTTGATGCATCAGCTAAGCCTATCAGCATAGAGAAATTTAGATGGTGTTCAGAGTCTATGGGCATCTCGACCCCTAGGAATTAAGTCCATGACACTTTGGATCCCTTGACTCTTGCAAGATGTCTGGCAAGTGGGAGAATATTGATAATTGTGTCTCAACATTGCAAGCTTTTTGTAGAAAATTTTAGAAAATTCTAGCATTTGTTTTTCATAGTTTTCCACATGTTAATGAGTTGGAAAAAGGTGTATGAGTTGTTAATAATGTGTCTTGTCCCTAGTACAATATAGGAGGGCTATTTTTAGAGTATAAACAAAATCTTTATATGACTTTTATGAGGGTCTAAACTAAAGGGAAAATTTATGGACAAAAATGCTATTCTTGGAGTTACAAGTGACAAGTGGGTATCATGTGGCATGCTTGTCTTGCCCATGATTTTGGTCCATGGTTTTGTAAGACCACAAATGGTTTCCAAGTTGTTAATCACTATAAAAGGAGTGCTTGGGGAGGTGTTTGAATCATCGAGTTATATTTGCAAGACTGGGTGCTAGAAGGAGTCTCTTTAAGTCCAAGTCTAAGTTTGAGCTGTGGTGATGCACTTCTGTAAGAACTTGCATTGTAAGTGTATTGAAATCTTCTTGATTTCAGAATACATCGTGTGGATATTGGATGGTGGGGTTTTTTCTCCTGGAAGGGTTTCCCTATGGTAATCATTATGTTATATGTTCATTGTTATTTTGATTATATTATTATTCATTTCTTGAGAGGGTCAGTGCAAGAAGTTGGGTCTCACTTTTGGCCAAAAAGTGGAAGTGTTTTTCCTATTTTTGAAATATTTTGTCAATTGATGCCAAAATTTGAGCCATTTAGAGATTAAATATAAAAAAACTTCAAAAATAAAAATTGTAGTGCATGGAATCTTCTTTTTGAATATGTAATTTATTTGTATACCCATATGATAGATTTTTTTTTGGAATGGATCTTTAAAAACAACTTTTTCAAAATGTCTGTTTCAGGACCATACCATGCTTGTGTACGGACACCATAATTTGACACAAATGAATGATTTTTTGTGAATCCTTTTAAATGGAGTTACCTGACACACCAAAGATTGATGAGAATATTTTTCTTGAATTTTTTAATGAACTTTTTATTATTATTAATTTTTAATTGGCTATAAAAGAAAATTTTTAAACCTCTCGTGTACGGACACCATAATTTGATCAAAATTTCACTTTTTTTTTTTAACTTCAAAAGAATTGAATGTAGATTGATGACATATAAATTAATTTAAGAAAAAATATAAAATAAAAGAGTTATTAAAGTTTTAGTGAACATTGCTATTTTACATTTCGGTACCACCTTTGATTAAAAAATAATTGAAAAATAGTAAATAAAAACATAACTCTATAAAATTTATATTTCCGAAATCAGGACAATGAGAGCTCTAATGGGCTTTTGTTTCCTAAAAAAATTTGATCGAGAAGACCCTCTAAAAATTATGGCAAGGCATGAATTTGTTAGTTCAATGCCTTAGCCAAATCTTAAGAGGCCAAGGCATAGGCTTGGTCTCACCAAGCCTATCCCAAACCAAAATCCGAGGCAGGGAAAAAAAATCTCGCCTCATGTTGTAAGAAATAGGCACCCATTATTTGAATTTCAAAAAAATGGTACCCGTTTTGAAAAGCTAAAAGTAGCATGTAAAATCCGTCGAAAACTTAAAAAATTGAATTTTTAAAAAACGGGTACCCATTTTTTACTTTAAAAAAAAGGGTACCCGATTTTTTAAAAATGGTTACCCATTTTTTATTTTAAAAAAATGGTTACCCATTTTTTATTTTAAAAAAATGGGTGCCCGTTTCTAAAAAATTTAAATTTAAATTTTTTTAAGAAACGGGTACCCATTTTTTTTAAATAAAAAATGGGTACCTAATTTTTAAAAATAACGGGTGCCCATTTTTTAAATTTAGGGTTGGGAACCTGAACCAAAAACGGGTGCCCATTTTTTAAAATTGGGTACCTGTTTCTAAGAAGTTTCATTTTGTGGAGTTGACTTCCATAGAATTGTGACCCAACTTTGTGCATTCACCCGAGATCTCTGCAATAGTTAGTTGAATTTGCATAATCATCCTATAGAACATTATTGTTGGAAGTGATTTCACACACCTTTTCTTCCTTACAACCAAGTACCACTTGAATATTTGAAATGCATCAGATTTTTTTTTTCAAAAATGTAATTGTCATAATCCTAAAATAATCATCAACAAATAAGATAATGTACTTGTCACCTTTGTAGCTTTTAACATTAGTTGGTCCACATAGATTAGTATGAACCACTTCTAGAATTTATTTTGAAGAGTGAGTCCTACTTTTAAAACTAGATTTTTCCATCTTGCCTAATTGACATTGTTTACAAATTACATTATTTAGTTTCCTTAGTTTTGGTAAACCTATGGCTCTCTTCATCTTACCGATTCTAACCAAATTATCAAAGTTTAAATGAAATAGATTTTTGTGTCATTGCCACACATCATTAAATTATACAATAAGGAAAGTAACATCATTCATGTCAACGTAGAATATATTACCTCTAGTTTGATCACCATTTCCAATTAGTTCTCCATTAGCATCATAGATTTTAGCTTTTGTGTTTCCAATTGCAACCTTGCATCTAGCACTATTAAATTTTGAAACACTTAACAAATTATAGTTAAGTCCTTCTATATAATAAGCATTGTCACATATGATCTTATCTATCAAATTTATTGATCCTTTTCCTTTGATCAGACATGGTGCATCATTACCAAATCTAACAATATTTCAATCATAATGCACAAGAGAATTGAAGTTACTTTTATCTCTAGTCATGTGATTAGAACAAAAACTATCAATAATCCATCTATCACTCTTGTTTACATAGGACACTAGTGTAGTTTCCTCATCTTCATCAAAATCATCCTTCATTGCAACACAAACAACTTCATAATCATGATCATCTAAATCTTCATTGGATTCCTCTTCAACAATACAAAAGGCCTTCTTTCCTTGGTCTTTGTAATATTTATTTTTCTCATCTCTTTTGCCTCTGAATTTGTCTCCACTTCAATTGTTCTTCTTCTCATGATACCTTGTAGAAATATGACCAACTTCAATACAATTGAAACATATAATAGGTAACTTAACCATGTATTTTCCTTTGCCTCTATGAAATCTCCTAGGAAACAATGCTTCAATCTCTTCTACATCATCTTCATTTGTATTACTATCACTAGAAACATGTTCTTGTATGGTAGAGACTCTAATAGAACAGATAGGCAATAGTGTTCTCAATACTTTATTGATCACAATCTCATCTTCAATAGTACCAGTTGCTCTTCTGATAGTATTTAGAACTTCTTTTTCTCTAGCACAATATTGAACTATATTCTCACCTTCTTGCATTCTCATATAATCAAACTTACCTCTAAGACTTTTAGATTTGGCCCTGAGCACATTTTTATCTCTTTCATAGATCTTTTCAATAGCATCCCACATCTTCTCAGTAGAATCACATCCTTTAATGTTATTGAATTTAGTGTATCCTAGGGGAGATGTAATCTCCAACATTGCCTGATTGTGTTCTTTCTTCTTTTTCAGATCTTTAGCAGTAGGGGCTCTAGCAGGGTCAACATGCTCAATGATAATGGTAGATTACACATAGTCTCGAAGTCCTCCTAGATGTAGCTTCATAAAAAATTTCCATTTAGGAAAGTTATCCTTGTTAATCTTTGGTGCCCCTCTTTTAGGCATTTTGATCTTTTATCTTATAGTACCTTCAAACTATTCCTCACAAGCAACCAAGGCTCTAATACCAATTGTTGAAATACTTTAGAATAAGTGAGAGGGGGGAGGGGGATATATTAGTTATCCAAGGTCCAAATGTCCAAATAAAACTTTTTAGTGCCTAATGATGCAAAGAAAATTATAGGTTCACACCTAACTTCTGTAGACACCTAAATTTGATTACACCGCTTTAGTAATCCTATTTAGTTATCTCTAAAGGCATCATTAATTATATTTTTATTTAATTAATCCTTTTCCATCCCTAGTTGATTAATTTAATTAATCATCTATAGTCCTAATTGATAAATCAAATAACCTATTATTGTCAATTAAATCCTATTCTTCTATCTAATTCCAAAAATTCCCATTTATTAAATAAATCTATTTGATAAATAAAATCCTCAAAACTAAAAACCCCTAACTTATCCCTAATCCTCCATTTAGCCTAATCCACCCCATCCACCCATACTAACCTAGCTTATCCACTAACTCACCCAACCTCATTAATGCCATCCACTTGCACATGTCTAACATCTCTAATCTAATCCTAAACCCAAGCCTAATCCACCCCCTAATGTTGTCACATTCCTTAAACAAGTTTAAGACTTTCCTAATCCAAAGCAAAGTCTCCCCTCAAAAATCCCAACCACCAAGTCATGAGTGCTCTTACAAACCATAAAAGACTCTTACAAGCCCACTCATGACTCTTACATCCATCTTCCACACTCTTCCCTCTTCCACACTTATTCCTCTTACATCTCTCTTACATACTCAACCCCACTCATCATGCTTTTAACCAACCCTTTATCCTACCCTCTCACACTCATCCTCCTTGTGACAAGTGTCACCTTCCCATTGGTGCTAAAAAAGCACAATCCATGTGCTCTCCTTTGAGTGCATCTTAGCCCTCCTTAACCATCTCCCCATCCTTGAATCTTAGCCCTTCGTCCCTCAAGTTAGCCTATAAATTGGATCCCCTCCCAAGCCATTTCATCAACAATCTTTGAGATAAAGTTACCATGCTATTTTGAGAACCAAAGCCATCAATTTTACCCTTATAATGCCAAATTGAGAGCTCACAAAGCTACCAATTTGCCATTACCCACCTCCATTGAAGCAGCTTTTGAGCATCTTGAGCATACATCCACATCAAAAGGACACATCTACAGAATCAAGAAAGCATGGAGTGTTTTCTCTTGTGAGGTTTGCACTTTTTGTTTTTCTTTTCTTTGTCTAAACATATATGTGAATTTAGTTTTTGGTTTGTGAATGTTTACTTTATTTTTTTAATGTTCTTTGCATACTCAATCTTGTTCTACAACTTCAGCTTCATCCACTAATCTATTTAGAAAGTCTACATTCCATGCCTCAATAGTTGATCATCTTCTCATAAATTTCACTACCTCTTCTCATCAATGTGCTCCTCACCATCATACATCACAATGAAGCAAAGACCACCTCACAATTTCCATCACATTGGGTTGTCACAATGATTCTTCTTCTATACCCAAAGTCCCTTATAATTGATATCAATGACATTAATGTCAACAACTTCCAAACCAATTTCATCTATATTGTAACTATCGATTTTCGTAGCTGTCCTTTCTCCTCCCATTATCAAGCTCCTCTCTATTAGCTTTTTGCTAACTATCAGGTTTCATTGTACCCATCTTGCCTGTTCAAACAATAAACCACCACCTTTTTGGTTATTATCAATTATTGACATGAATCAAACTTTTCATCTATCAAAACCCAATCTCTCCCTTGTGCTAAGACTAACAACTTACAAAATGATGAGAGTGCTACTACCTTTTCAAACATAATGTATTCATAACTAACAAACTTAGCTACACCCCTAATTCTCTTCCCTTGCATTAGTATCGACTTAACCAATGAAACCATACCCGATATTATTCCTTGCCATAATGGCTTCCTCCATTTTCTACTTGCATTAGATCCATCCCCATTATCGAGTTGGTTTCATAAAGCTGCCACCTTTTCCTTAATAGTAATTTCCTCTCCCCTCTTCAATGTTGCATATCAAGTCCTTCTCTTCAAAAAGAAACTGTGGCTTCAACCAATAGAGAGTAATCATGTTGCATAACTGATTCTTTCTTTTTTTTAGACTACTATAAAAACTTATAGTCATGGGAAGTGAATGAAGAGATAACAATAACTACTATAATATTGAACACTCACATAGAGCTAGTTACAGGAAAAACAAAAAAGCTAAGTCCATACATTTGGACATACAAATCTAACACAAGATGTAACCAAACATTTCTTGGCATAAACCAACTTCTTTTAACAAAGCCATTAAATTTAAAAGTCAAAACTTTACATAGCATGGTGGCTCTTTAGCTGAAGGCCAAAGAGCCAAATCTTCACTCTCTCCTTTTTTTTCAAAATACTTCCCCGTAAGTTTTTTCTATATCCCTTTCTATTACTTTTAATTAAAATTGTGTCTCTCTTTAAAACAAGAGCTTCTTGGGGTTGTTATAAAACTGCCCACTCTACCCAAGTTATCTACGCAATTTACATCCATTTCATATGGTATGTAATAAAATGCTTTATATTATTTTCATGGGTACATGAATGTTAAGTTTAACCAATCTAATGCTAATTTTATTCAAGTGAAACATTACAATATATATGGTTTCCCAAAATATTAAATGCCCTCATGATGAAGATATGGCCTTAGACTAAAAATTGCATGTTACTCAAATGTCAAGGTGCCTTTGCACCACCTAACAAAACTCATAGTCATATACATCCTTATTATGTATCATTTATGCATCAAAAAATTCCAACAACTTAGTAGGTCACTATCCTAGGTTAGGATCACTTTGTAGAAATGTAAATATTAAACACCACAAAATCTTTTACACATTTTGACACGAGCACTTTATGTGCAAATCCAACTTGGAAAAAGACCACTAATAAAATGTTACTAATTCTCACTCTTTTGAAGTGATGCCCTATGTAAGGAAAATCTTGTTAAAGGTTGCAATGCACACTATCAAATGTGACCTAGTTAAAGGATTTCAGTTACCTTGTTAAAAGTGAATCTTGTTAGAGGACTTTACAACATTCCATTAGAAATTGACCCAATTAAAGGATTTACAAATTACTATTAGGTCAACTTTAATCCAAAAGATTTATCCTAAACTAATACAATGATTTGAAAGTAACAATAGGATTTGATCTCATCAAAATCACAGCTCACTTGTAGATTACAGATCTATGTTTTAGTCCTTCATTTTTCTTGGCTTTCATGCACATCATCTCTGATCGCTTGTTCATCCTTTAAGCATTCATCCTCTTAAGCCTTCTTTCTTTGCATGCCAATGGCATATTCTCTTTTTTGGCTACCATATGAAGCAAAATCCTAGACTTCTTGTCTCCCTTGGGTTCTTACACATGCCAACTATTGCTTCAAGCTTTGTATCCCCTTATAAAGATAATTTAGGGCTTTTCTTTGTAAATCACAATTGTCCATCTTAGGGTTAGGGTAGATTCATCAAATCCTCCCTCTTTTTCCATTTGTTCCCTCTAGAACCTTCTTCTACAATCCTCTTTGAATTCACTTCAAAGTGGTTTATCTTGAATTCTGTTCCTCCATCTCATTAAGATTATCTTCCACATGCATCACACAATCCAAGAAATTAACTTTGTCGGCTTAGATTCAGCAAATCTTCTATCAAAATCTAATTGTGGTCACTCAGAAACAACTAGCTTCTTATGCTTGGCACATACTAAGTTGTTCGACATCAACTAAAATTCACTCAGCACATACTATCTTTTACTGTCACTCATCAAATACTAAATTTAGTTGGCATAAATTGTAACTTCACTTTACTTGGCACTAACTAATTTTCTAGTTGGCTTGAACTAACATCACTCAGATCTAGTTCATGACTTTGTGAATCTTAGTAAATCTTAGTAGATACAATTTGTATCCCTTGTTATTCAATATTTATTTAGTGTATCCATCAACTTCAACTTTTGGTAGATAAATAATACATCATAAAATCCATGTCTTACTTGATCTTAGTGCTCCTTTTATACATCATATAACTCAACCGTTCTCTAGGTACTCTTGTTATCACATCTTATCAAATCCTCTTCATCAATCAAATCAATGATAGCATTTAGACCAAAAAGAAATTGTCTCACATGCAAATAGAAGGTTTGACATCATTAATAATATAATGATTTTTCTAGACTCTATACATCAAAAAATCTTATTTTCAACACTTAGAAGATATGGATTGTCATATGTATCAATATCCTTGGGATGACTACACCCACAATGTAGGATTGTTTTAATAAATAGATGTTTTATTGGAACTTGAATATATATATATATATATATATATATATATATATATGGGTATGTGCAGGATCATGGTGTGCCAAAAAGTGGCAGTCTGAAAAATATGTAGTTTTGAAATGCCTCAAACCATTTCAAAATCTATTCCAACTTTTTTCCCACCCACCCTGATTCTAAATGAAAATAATTAATAACTTTATAAGGTCTACTATATCTTTGGATACAAACTCTATATGGTCAACTTTAAAAAATCCTAAAAATGTGTTTTTGGCCATTTTTTATGTGATTTTTACTTCAAGCATGTAGCTAATGACTTTTTTTTTGCCAAAATTTGATGAAATGAAAAGGGTTTGTTAAGATGTTCTTATCTTTCCATAAATGTAAGGTTTGTCAAATTATGAGTTTAGTAAGTAATTATTACTTATTTTCCTATGGAGTTACATATAAAGTGTTGACTAACACACGACTTGAAAAATAACTATAACTTTCAAATGGTAAAACATTTTTTAAATCCAAAAGATGCATCACATTCTATGTTTCTTCCACTATAAGGAAAAAAGAATAAAAAAATAAAAATTAAATTTTGTAGTCTTCTGAATTAGTTAAAGTGGTCAGACATGAGAGATATTTTTAATTCCAAAAATACTAAAGTCAAAAATTAATTAATTATTATTTATTTAGAATAAAATACCCAAAAATATGTCACATCCACGCATGAGTCTACTACCTATATCTAGAATATTATTTAAAAATATAATCATTTTATTTTGATTAAGGTGGTCAAATATACGTCTACTTATTTTTGTTTAGAAATTTTTGTAATATTGCATTAAAATTCAAAATTTTGATGAATCAATTTATATTTTTTTAAGATAAGTACTAGTAGTTTAGAAACTAGATTCAATTTCCTAGAGATTCTTTTCTCTCAACTTTTGATATAAAGCCAATAACAAGTAGAAAATTGCGTGTCAAGTTGACATAACCTTGGTTTTCTGATTTTGTATATATATATATATATATATATATATATATATATATATATATATATATATATATATATATATATATATATATATAGTATTAAGATAGGATTTTTCATTGATGACAACATATATTGTTGTGATCATGAAAAACAAATATTATATATATGATAGAGAGATTATTGAGTACTGAAGTTGTCATGTAATGGATTAATCTATGTGAGATTAGGATTTTTTTCTTAGATGAGTATAGATATCATATGTGCATTTATTTATTTTTATATGGAGTTCTACACAAGTTATAGATCATTTCTTGAAGACTATTAGAAGACCAATCTATAGAAAACATTATTAGAGACAACTGGTGGCATATTTGATATATCTTATCAATGAGGTTGAAGTAACACCTAAGAGCTTGGATTATGTTAGAAGATATTTTTATGATGATGTGTTCATATTAGCAAAGCTTTAGGATTATTTTAGAAAGGAAGCTATAGTGAAATGTGTATCATTATTAACTACTAGTTGACTGGGTTGGGGAAATATATTAATTGGTCTTCATTGTAAAATGTATTGATCGTATTTTAATTTGTGGAAACATTAATGTAATAATTGTAGTGATTCTTAAGAAGGAATTTAAGTATTATTGTAGTCTTTTGTTATCAATTGTACATTGGGGAAGCTCTACCAAGATGGCCTAATTAATTATTTTTGAGGGTATAAAGGAAGGTTATTTCCTTGGTTGAGAATCACTGCACGTCATGTATGTAGTGTATCTACTCAGATAATGCAAGGTTTAATATTGGATGATCATAGTACAATAGAGATTGATTTGGTTCATTATATTGGGATTCGAAGGAACTCTTTTATAGAGTAAGTTGTAGATCATTCTATTCACTTGATTTGGATATTTTATCATAAATTTTAATCTTTACTATTGGTGTATCAATTTAAACAATGTGTTTGGTTATTTCCTTATTAACCTAAAATGGGGTTAGAACCTTCTAGAAAGGGTTCAAGGTGTCCTAAAAGGGATTTTTCTTCTAAGAAGGATTGTTATACTAAATACATTGTAATTTTGTCCTAACAAGTCACATCCATTTACAAGGAACTTATATATTAGTACACTATCTTGTGAGTGCCATCCCCACTAGGATTTTCCCTCTAATCAAGGGTTTCCCTAGTCAAAAAATCATTGCGTTAGGGTGTATGATTTTCTATTATTGTGTGTCATTTTAAAAAAAAAAATTGAGTTGGATTTAAGTTTAATTTCCCACAATGAATTCAAGTGTGAAATTTACTTCTTAACATTCCTGTGGTGTCCAATATTTTAGATTTGACAAATATAGTTAATTAAATTCATCTTCTTTTTCATGTAATTAATTTTTATTTAGTTTTTGAAGGGAAAAATCTTAACTGTATTATGTGTTCTCCACATAATCATTCCTCATAGTTTTACATGAGTTTAACTACAGTTTTGAATAAATTTTGTTGGATTGAGAAGAGACACTTTTTCCTTAGATCACATTCTACATTAATCTATAATAAGTAATAGATTATATTTTTAAATGATGTACCTTAGTACATGATATAAGGCATATTTTCTAGCATTGACATGGAGACTTGTGACTTTTCAAAGTCTTCATACACCTTTAGTTTGTTTTCTTATATTTTATTTTTGATATTGGGGAGAAATATTGATACACATATTTTCTCTCATTAAGGGAAGTAATTTATCATTATTATCATGATCCATCTTCTAAATCCAATTTGGAGCATCTACCATTGGTGTAAATCATACATTTTTTGTGGTTGCTACATTGAATCTTTTCTTCTCATGGGGGTATCTTTCCATCACATGAAATTTTTTTCTTCTCATTTTTTGAGAGTATTTTTTATTTTTATCTCCATTTTGAGGAGGATATTTGTTTCAATTTGGTTTTCTCCTTTTCTCTATTTTTAAGAAAATATAACTATATTTATATATATGTTTTTGGGATCATATAGTAGTCAAGATATGTTTCACATTATTTCAATTGTAGATGTTCATCCTAAGTTTCACTTAAGGGGATTTTGGGGTGTTGGTCTATTAAGTATTATACATATTAAGTTCTCCTAAGTCATAATCACATGTGTTACGTAAGATTTCTTAATTTAGGAACAATATCAATTTAAATGAAACTTGCCAATTTATATGATTTATAATATTATCATGTTTAAGTCTTATGTGAGTGATCAGTTATAAATTTATGTATTATGTAATAATATAAAGATAATTTATATAATTTTAAGCAATCATGTTCAACACATTGGCCTTCCTAACCAAAGGGCATCCTTTGTACATTCATTCCACTCTATCGATCTCTTTATATGAATATAATTTATTCTTATCATATTGATCTTCCCTATTTCTCTTAATTTGTATTCTTCCTTTATATCATAGGTGGATATATCCATGGATAAATATTACATGTCTATATACATATATTGCAATTACGTTTGTAATATGTCAAAATAAGTTTTTTTCACTTTATTTTTCCCAGTCTTAGATATTTTATTTTTAAATAATATGGTCATATGAAGGCAAATGACATGGAGTGTGAAATATCCTTGAGGATTGAGTTTTTTGTGATTTTTCAGAGTGTTACAATGTAAAATAATTCTAATTAGTTTTGAGGGAAAATCTTTATTAGATATTTTTATAATTAAGAACTAATTTCTCAATATTTTTATGAGAAATATATAATTTTCTTACCATTCCTTCAATATTCATGTGTCAAATAGGGTAGGATACAACACATTCTTACAACACTTTACACATTATATATACATATATACATACATACATAAATACATGCGCGCACGCACACACACACATGCATATAGATATATCTATATGCATGTATCTGTGTGTGTGTGTAGCCTTTTAATATATTGAGAAGGTACCATGTGTAAATAATTTTCATTTAGATGATCGTTATTATCTAATAATTTGAATTGCAATACTTATCCTAAGAAAATTGATTTGCACATCAAAATATGAAATAAAAGTATAGGATTTTGGAGTCTTACACCATCATAGATTTAAATAAGTGGGCTTAAACCTAGCTGAAAATAATATTAGTACAATTATGAGCTTGTATATTACACACACTTAATGTTGAAAGACATCAATGTTATCCATAGAGGTGATTAACTTAAATATATGTACATCTAGAATGGAAATTCTATAAGTTATGGTTATAAAGATGCTAATGATATTTTTTACCACTTTAATACATAAACACCATAAGATCCTCTCACTTTATTGATATAACTATAATATGTTGACCTAACAATGGTTAATTATCGCTTTTTATGGGATTTAATCAATAAAACTTGATACATTAATAATATTCATTGTCAAAATAGTTTAAATCTTAGACAAGTTATACAAAATTAACATGATAGAAAAGAATAAGTCCTATATAATTGGGATTTATATAAAATAATTAAATATTGATTAACCTTACACAATTAAACCAAGAGATAACATAGTGGAAATCAAAATAAAAGGGAGTGTAAATCAACAAGATGAGGTTTTCTTTTAACATAACATGCTTCTAGAGGATGACATGCTTGAAAATTATAGTCAAAGAACATTTACAAGGTTGAATTAAAGAAATTTGATGGAGGTTAATAATTATGGTTATAAATATATAGTAGACTATTGCATTTATCAAAAATCTAACATCATTTGGAAAGAGGTGTATAGCTTGATTTGGACCTAGAACATTAAGTCAAGTGTTAGAACTAATAATTGTAGAATGTGTAAGATCACAATATAGAAGAATATAGTAGTTTTAAATGTATCCTATGATCATTAGGGTTCTATAGTAGCTTAAAAAATATATATTAAAAAATAGTTTTCTAATAGTGCGAATTATAACACAATTTAAAAAAAAAAATTATGAATGGATATCGAGATGGAGATGATGACAGTGAAGGGGAAGGCTAACTTTTGGCACCTCTTTTGTTGTGTGTGAAAATGCTCACATTAGCTTCTACTTCTATGATCTCTCACTATTTGACCCCTATGCTTCATTAGCTCCCAACTAAGTCTTCCATTTTGTTTTGCATTAATTCTCCCCTTATTCTAGTGTATATTCTCCATCATGTTTGGTTGTTTTTGGTCTCTTATGGCTTTCCACCTTTCCTATTGGTGGTTGTAGATTATTCTACCTCTAGGTGTCTTGGTTTTTTTCCTCCCTTTCTTTAGGGTATGGACGTCTATTGGTTCTTCCATCCTTTTTTCTAGTACTCCACTCCTCTCTTGTTTAGTAGGTTTTAGTTCTCTTAGGCTTCCCTGCTTTAGGTTCCTTAGTGCCTTCCCCTCCTAGGGTTGATTTTGGAAAGATTTGATAAGATAAGAACTGATTCTGAAACAATATGCAATTGATTTCAAAGGGGATACAAATGATCAAGGCTTCTTCTTCCAATGCTTCTACCTTCTCATGGTTAATTATTTTTTATTTAATGTGTTTGTCCTTCCTTCCCATTGGTGTTTAGTGCTTCTATGCCACTATTGGCATCTTGGTATGTTTCCTCCTAAATTTCATGTGAGTATGGTCTTAACTAGTTTTTGTTTCTTCTTCTTCTAGTACTTTTGCCCTCTTGTGCTTGGTTAGCTCTGGATCTCTATGGATTCCTTTCTTGTAAGTGATTTCTTGGATCCTTTTCCTCCCTTTTTTAAGGATGGTACTTGGATAACTTATTAGGTTTTGATGTCAAGACCACCTCCTCACGTAAGCTATGCTTAAGGAAGATGTTGGTGTAATGATGCTCAGGCACTATAATGTTTAGTTGGCCAAGCAGTTGAGGCTGCTGGGTGGTAGGTGCACCTACTTTTCTCTTCAAAATAGGAATTCAAATCTTTACACCCAAGTTCCCAACTCACCTTGTTAGAACAATTTAATCTTATCATCTATAATTTTAGTATATTATTCTCAAAATTTTACTGATAAATCTCATACTATTTCTACCCAACTAATTTTTTTAATATATGTACCCCTATTTTATAAAAATAAAATAAGAAGGTATTGGTGAAATAAGACAAAAGAACACCTAACTAGACATATGATATCAAATGACGATGAGAAACATGTTTTAAAACTGCAAAGATTGAGCACTAGAACAGGGATGCTGAATTCGTGACCTTCCTTGCATGGTAAGATTAAAAGTCCATTTACCAAATAGTGGAGTACACCATTCCATTCGTTAAAGATAGGAAGGAATTAGAATACCTTTTCACCTGGAATATTCAGGTTCGTTCTAGTTTTGCGAAAAGTCATAGTGATTAATGAACAAACTACAATTTAAAGCTCTGGACCATACAAATTGTAGGGCCATGTTTGAGAAGCGTGGGGTCAGTTTGGTATAAGTGCTCAAATCGAATTTCATCATCTGTCACCTTCCCGTAATGCGAATTTCCACAAGTGGTTGACGGAATTGGTGAGCTTCTCTGTTACGATGGCTGCGGACTAGTATTTATATAACACTCGCGGCAATTCGCAGTAACACAAGAAGCGCATTGAAACAGAGTTGTTGGGTTGGCATTTAGAAGTTTTAGAAGCACAGTGAAAGGAAAAATGAAAAGGTTTTTCAATAATACCGAAAGCAATAAGAAAGTAGATCATATAAAGATTGAGGGGAAAGTAGTTTTGAGGAAAGCATCGCTTCTGGATGCTAAAGATTTCACTGCTAGTTTTGTTGACAGAACAGCTGAGATCCTGCAGAGGAAGGTGTTCTTTCAACTGGTCAGTAGTGATCAGATAGATAATGGTAATGTACATGACCTTACTTTTCTTACATAAGTGTAGGCATGGGATGGTGACCAGTAAACAAACAATATGCATTAAGGCTTGATTCTTTTGATTTAGGTGTTAAATAGTTAAAATTGACACACTTCTTTTAAACAGTATATTAGTATATAATGTTTAAGGATGGTCCATAGTAAGTAACAATTTGTATATTCTTTTTTATATTACAGAGAGTGGCAAGGGCAAAGTTAGCCCTCATAAGGCTACCCTGGACTGGAATTTCCCAGATTTGGGAACAGTTATTAAGGATTCAGAGCACAAGATCAGTTTTGAGTGGCCCACTGACTATGGGACTCCCGGAGCTATACTAGTCACAAACAAACACATGCGAGAGTTTTATCTCAAACATGTTTGCATCAATCTTCCTGGTCAAGGAGATGTTAATTTTCTCTGTAACTCGTGGGTTTATCCTACATGGATGGCTAAGTTTTCTTCCAGTTTGAGTAGTGGACGAATCTTCTTTGCAAATAATGTACTCCCAATATTCTTCTTATCTATTTTCTATTAATATTCTAGGAATCAAAGCCCTTAATCTATAATGTTTTACCTGACGGTATCTGATATACTTTCAGTTGACAAACAATAATGGGGAAGAAATATATGTGCAGAGCTATCTCCCGAAGAAAACACCTGCAGGGCTGGTGGTTTGGAGGGATGAAGAATTGGTGAAAATGAGAGGAAATGGCACGGGAAGAAGGGAGCCGTGGGATCGTGTTTATGATTATGATATTTACAACGATCTGGGTGATGCTGAGAGCAAGAAGGAGCTCGAGAGGCCTGTTCTGGGAGGATCCCGCGAGCTCCCATATCCAAGGAGATGCAGGACTGGCCGACCCCGCACAAGAATAAGTGAGTAATTTACTTTAAAAATTAAGTTTGGAAAAATAAGTTTATTTTAACTATTTAATACTTTTAATTTAGGAATTAAATCTTAATCTTAGTATATAATGTTTAAACTGTCCTTAAATTTCGTTCTTCTCTTACAGATCATGCATTTGAGACTCGAAAGGCACAGTCCACTGTGATAGCATTTCTATATCCAGGCTTCTATATCCCGTCAGATGAGAGGTTCCCTCTAGGCAGTCTCTCTGACTTTCGAGCCCATTTCATCGGAGCTTTCTCTAAAAAAATTATTTGTGATCTTGTCACAAATCTAAATGTACTGAAGAAGCACTTCTGCAATTTGAAGGAGGTTAAAAGTCTCTACAGTAACGGACTTTCCTTGCCAACTGATGTTACGCTTAATATAGCCAAAGCAGTCGTTCCCTTTAAGATGTTGAAAGGGATCGTGGATACAAATGATCAAGCGATCCTGAAATTTCCGAAGCCCAATATCATAAACAGTAAGTAAGATTAGCTTACTTTTATATTGACATGGATTGATACATGTTTGGTCACAGAAATATAATGGTTTTATGAATATGACGTGTGATTCAGCTGATGATAATGCGTGGAAGACAGACGCAGAGTTTGCTCGTCAAACACTTGCAGGAATTAATCCAATGGCTATAAAACGTTTGGAGGTATCTAAAAACCGAAGATGTTTTTTCATTAAAGAATGTGATGAATAGACATTATGTTTCTAAAAGATTGAATATTCTTTGCGTAATGATAAAATATTGGATACAATTTAAATATTTTCAATTATTATTTGTAACGTAGTCTTGCTTTCCGCTAGTCAATTGAACTGTGAGATTCAAACCTCAGTTTCAGAACCTATTTATAGATAATGGATTCCTTGTCAATAGAAAAGGGACAAGCTCCAATAGATTATTCGGATGTATGAAACCCATCTCCTTATCCATAACACGTTGTCATTATTCGTATTTCATTGCTTTCTTGGTTCATTATACGTACTAGGAATAGTTATCATCAATGCATAATCGATATTAGGCTACTAGTCTTTTTGCTCTTAAATTGTGCAAGTTAGCTAAAACATGTGTACTCTCTCATCATTCTTGTTTTCAAAGATTATAGCGATCACATCTGTAAGAAATCTGGCCTTGAATAACATGATTTCCATCTAGCAATCAACATTGGGCAATACTAATCAGGGAAATGCTTGTACATTGATGATTGACACGCTATTTTATTGATCTGAGCGATATATTTGCCATGGCAGCGCTTTCCACCATATGGCAGTCTGAACCCACAAATTTATGGTCCACAGAAGAGTTCAATCACTGAGGAGCATTTACTTCCTTACATGGATCGACTGTCGGTGCAAAAGGTACACTATCTTTTACTCTCTACTTTCAACATTGCTTTTGCTTTGAATCATAGGGATAATAATAACAATAAATAGCCAGGGCAGCACAAGCACAATATCCATGTTGGTCATGATGGAGGATATATTGATGACAGGCTATTGAAAACCAGAAGCTGTTTATATTGGACTACTACGATGCGTACATGCCGTACGTGGGACGCATTAACAGCCTTCCTACAAGCAAAATCCACGCCACCCGTACCATATTCTTCCTTGGGCAAGATGGAACTCTGAGGCCTATTGCCATCGAGCTCTGTTTGCCTCCGACGTCGGTGGGACTTGGTGACAACCGCGTCTTCACACCTAATTATGCTGGAGAAGATAAGGGATGGCTGTGGGAGTTGGCCAAAGCTCATGTGCGATCCAACGATTCTGGTTATCACCAGCTAGTTAATCACTGGTAAGTATCAAACCACCATTAAATCTTCAACACATGAAAGTACTTAGTGCAGTCTACTTAATATGCTACGATTTCAGGCTTAGAACACATGCAGTGGTAGAGCCGTTCATCATTTCCACTCATAGAAATCTGAGCAAACTACACCCTCTTCACAAGTTACTTGCCCCTCACTTTCGCAACACCATGGACATCAATCGTGCAGCTCGTGAAAGCCTGATTAATGCAGATGGCATCATCGAGAGATGTTTCAGTCCAGGCAAGTTTGCAATGGAAATCTCTTCCAAAGCATACATCGACTGGAAATTCAATGAGCAAGGTCTGCCAGCTGATCTGAAAAGAAGGTATGTTATGAACAAAATATATTGTATTCAATTGAAATTCATGTTCAAACGAGGATAGAGATACTGATGCTGCCAGCATACCCGTGGCAGGGGCATTGCCAGAGACAACAAAGCAGGTGGAGTGGACCTGGTGATCAAAGATTATCCATATGCGGTTGACGGGCTTGAAATATGGGATGCCTTGAAATCATGGGTGTCTAATTACTTGTCACTTTATTACAGCGATGATGGGAGTGTGGAAAGTGATGAAGAATTGAGAGGTTGGTGGAAAGAGATAATAGAAGTTGGTCACGGGGACAAGAAGCTGCAGACAGCAGAGGATGTAGCTGGGTGGTACAAGATGAAGAGCTTGAGTGATCTGAAGGAAGCAGTCACCACGCTAATCTGGATTGCCTCTGCTCACCATGCAGCGGTGAACTTCAGCCAGTATGACTACGCTGGATTCATGCCCAATCTCCCCAGTACCACGCGAAAGCTTGTTCCACAGAAAGGGTCAGACGAGTATTCCAAATTACTCAAGGACCCAGAGGCCTATTTTCTCAAGACTCTTACGGACCCTACCACAGCCACTACTACCATGGCTGTCTTGGAAATCTTGTCTCGCCATTCCACCGACGAGGTTTACTTGGGGCAGGGTTCTAGCAAAGAATGGGTTGACGACAATAGAGTTTCCCAAGCCTATCAGAAATTTCAGCAGAACCTGCTGGCCATCGAGAAAAATATCATGGCTAGGAATGAGGATCCAAACCTTAAAAACCGATGTGGTGCCGCAATGCTTCCTTACACGCTACTGTTTCCAAGCACTTCAGATAATACCAAGGTTGGTGGTCTCACCTTCAAGGGAATTCCTAACAGCATCAGTATATGACAGAGCTGAAGAGGACTTTACTATTCTATTTATGTTTGTATGTGTGCTTTTTGAGGGACCGATCCCACTTTTATGTTTTGTTTGACTCAAAACAAAACTATGCATCTAAGTATCAATAGTTGGTGTGGTGCTTATATATGAAGAAATAATATTAAATATTATGTTGTATTTAGTATTTGGTTGTGTCATGATGAGTATATTGCAATTACATCTATAATAATATTAAAAATGTTTAAAGCTTTAATATTCTTTCATTATTCTTTAATTTTAAAATTTAATGATCTCATGAAATACAATCATATTGGATATGCGAGCATTCTCAATGTTTGATTTTGTTTCAATTTTAAGAATGTTACAATATCATTTTATTTTAATTAATTTTGTAGGTAATTTCTTTTTGCTAGCAATATTTTTAAGTAAGAATCTTTGTTTTAATTATTTTGAGAGAGCTATCATTTATAACTAATCATAAAATATGCATATAAGAAACACGGTGGGATACACCACATCTGTGTAAAACTTTGAATGCTAACTATATATTAAGATAATTAAGCTTTTGATATGTCAAGATGACTCGATGGTTAACTCTACACAAGTTTTCTTTTAGATCTCTATTTATACTTTATACTTCGTGTTGCGCTAGCTTATGGTGAAATCTTACATGGTCAAAACTTTGATAGATTGGGTCAAACAATAATTGCAAATAATACTAGTATAAATGTGAGCTTGGATATTGCACACACTTAGCCTACATAAGAAGTCATATTTAGCCATACGGGTGACTATATTTTATATAGATATGACCATTAACAACACCATCAATGATCAGTGACACTACCTTTGGGGACCTAGATAAACATGTTATCATGGATAGAGAAATCTATTCAGGATTGAAAAATGGCCAAAGAAATAATTAATTACTTAAAAGATCCATCCCTTTTGAGATAGACTATTAAGAATATTATAAGATATTGTATCAAAATACTAAATGAGTTACAAGATTTTCTAATTTCTAACTTGTATTGTAAAGGAAATCAGATGGCAGATTTTCTTACAAATAAAGGTGTCACATCCCATCATTCTTTGAGTTGGGATTATGTGGACCACATCCAACCATGCATGGGCTAGCATCTAAGGAACGGTGTTAATGGGTGACATTTTAAGGCTTAATTTTCTCCTATTTCTTTGATATGTGTTAAAGCTCGATGCCAGAAAGGTCTCATTTTTTAGGTTGCATATGATTTTATTATATTTTTGAGCATCCTTTCTTGGTGTGACTCTACAGACATGCCTTATTCAAACTATGGAAGGAGATAGGAACATAATGAAACCACTCATTTACAAGAAATGACAAAATATAAAAATTATGTGGAGAACCATTTCTATTGCAGGCTTAACCACTTATATGAAAACTCTCCATAGACTAAAACATTTGAGGATAGGTGGAGGAAAAAGCATTGCAAGTCAATGAAATAAAATTGGTGATCAATGAGGACATGATCTCTATTTTCTCCAATGTACAATGTAATTCCATTAAAGTCTATAAGGAGAAAAAATCACTTTAGAGGTAGTAAACGTTTTCTTTCTCCCTAGTGAAAGAGAAAAAACCAGCAAAACTACTAATAGGGATTTTCTTTCTCTACTCGAGCCATGGGTGATTTTTTGTGAGATGATAATGTAGTATGAGACTTTGGATGGAAACTTTGGAAGCTTTTTTGGTTACCATTTCATTAGTCTCAATCATTTTCATCTTGATAAAAATATTTTCCTTTTTTTTTCTTAATATCTTGCTTCCTTTATAAATTATAGTATGGTGAATCATAAGAAAAGATCCTCTACACATATTTCACTCAAGGGGAAGATTTTAGTTATTGTGGAATGAAATAAAGCCCTATATGTTGAAAAAAATCCACGTACATAATCTAGCCTAAAATTTGAAGTCACTATTAGGATTCACTATGATGAATTAGGACTCACAAACCTTGATTAGAGGAACATGGTCAGCAAATTGAACATGACATTGTATGGACTCAAACAAGCACCATGACCATGGTTTGAAATGTTGAATTCATATTTAGTTGCAAGGCTTCCATCTAATCCAAAGGAGACAAACATGACTATCTTGAAGTTGATACTTGAATATCTGAAAGGAATTGAAGATTTTGGTCAATGGTGTAAGAAAGCTGATCAATTTAATTTTAAGTTCTACACATTATAATTGGACTGATAAGGTCGATGATAGAAAAGTGCAAGTGGTGGAGCTTTCCTTTTAGGAGAAAGATTGAGTGCATGGATAAGAAGGAAATAAATTTTTATTTCACAATCTACTACTAAAGTTGAGTATGTTACTATTGCAATCAAGTGGTAAAATATTGTATGGATGAATGTTCATGTTAATATTTATTGTTAGAACACTAGTGCAATAAATATATGAAACAATCTAGTGATGTATTCAAATAAAAAACATATATCAATCAAGTATCATTACTTGAGGGATAAAGTATAAGATAAATAAGGCTTAAATATGTGATGTCTAAAGAAAAAATTATGGACATATTTACTAGGTCATTGCTTAAGGATTCTTTTGGGTACTTAAGAGTTAAACTAGGGATTACACCCTTATCCAAAATCTACTGGGTGAAGATGTATATTGGATTTATTCATTGATGAACATAAATATATTTTTGGAGTTGATGCAAGAGTTCATACTTTGGGAACATTTTTAAAGTTGTGAAGATGACTATGATGAAACTAATGTAAATTGTACATGAAATATACAAGAATAACTTCAAGGTTTTGTAAGTTTGACATTGGAACTTATAATGACCTTTCTTATTGGTTTTGAAGGAAAGAGATTGAGTAAAAGAGGATATCATTAGAATAATATAAACAAGGAATGAATCTATAAAGAAGAGAAACATATCAAAGAAGAGAATTGAATAGAAAGAGAATGGAAGCCTCTCCTCAACCCTAATTTCTAAAAGGAATTATCCGAATTGGTTAAACACAAGAAAGTTTTCAATGTAGAAATCGATAAATTGATGGAAATTAGGGAGAAAGGAGGTTATATAATCTTTCTATTATGGGCGAGTATCTACTCAAATTCTAAAATAGATAAAAGACAAATACTAACCTTGAATCTAGAAAAAGTTATTTTCTGATGTCTATATGTGGTTTCTAGAAAATCTACAACCTTTTATGGACTAGAAATGTCGACATGGAGAAATCCTAGAAATATTTTATCTTTTTGAATGAAGGTTGACCTTAACCCTTTTGGTGAGACACAATCTTACCCTGGGCACAATTATACCCTAAAAAGTCAATCTTGACCTGCACTTCTCTAGCAATTTTTTTCATAGATCTTGCAAGTTTGATGAAAAGGGTATCCAAGTCTTCTCTATGATTTGTTATTCCACACCTATATTTACAAGAAAAATGGTTTTTTTGTTGGATGGGGGGTTTACCTCAATCAAACCCTTGCAATTTGGAATTAACCTTGAAATATAATAGAAACAATATATATGCATAAACAAAGTAAATGGAATTATCCACCTTGCTTATGTGGAAATCCTTGTAGAGGATTCAAGTCCTTGAATCCAAAAGTAAAAATGCTCAAAATATATGTAGAAATTTATGTAGGATGTCTTAATCAATTTGATTAGATCTTCAACTCCAATCTTGAATGTATCTTTGCATAGAAGAAGGATTGGATGAATGTGGATAGAGAAAACTTCAAAAAGAGGGCTCCATGGAGATTGAATCCTTCAATTACTAACAATGAATCTCCTTGATGTATTGGATACTTGAACACTTGAATGCTTGATAGAACTTTAATTCAACGAATAATGAATATAGAAAGGTAATAGTTCACCCAATATCAAAATGCATGTTCTTTCTTAGAGAAAATTAAGAGAAGGAGGCTTCCTTATATAGAGATCTAGGGCACTAACTCCTAGAGAAGCTTGACATATGAGCACTAAATCTCATTTAGTATTAACACACAGGAATAGACCTAGACTAAATGTAATTTAAGAGTCTACCATTCCGAATAGTGGGAAACAATCAAGTCCATGAAAATACTCATTCAAGGCACTTGACATGACCCCAAACCACTTATTCGGATGGCTAAATGCTCTTAACATGGAAGTGCTTCTATTTTAAGATGATACATTAAGCCCCCACTTTAGTAAGATTATGGAATCAATGCAAACTCTTGGTAAAGTATATTATAATGAAAAGATAATCTTATTAAAATCAAAGGGACAAAGAAATCCTAAAGCCCCTAGAGACGTAATTCTTCATCATGTCCAAGGACAACATAAGAGAGACATCTCTAGAAAAAGAGAAAAAGAAAAAGAGTGTGATTATCTTGCCCAATGAGAACTTATGTCCCATTGTGAACCAAACAAATAAACTGCACAACTAGAAAAATGGAATTGAACTACCTACTAAATGTGACTACTCACTAGTCAATGCATCAAGGATTCACTATTAAGAATATTCTATTCTATAAGAGTAAAATCAAAAGAGATCAAATATTAAGGACACATTTGACCTTAAGGATCAATAATATTTAAAATTGGAGGGATAAAGGGATCCTAAAACAAAAGTCCATGATTTAAGGATTATTCACTAATTTGGAAAGGGGGAAAAATTATCTTGAAAAATAATATATGTGTATTCAAATGTGTGTGTGTGTGTGTGTGTGTGTGCGTGCGCGCGCACATGCAATAACTGAGAAAAGCATATGCCCCCATGTTAACACTTTAACAAGAGCAATGACTTTGATAGAAACATAAATAATTCCACTAATTACAATTCCACTATGACATGCCCCTAGACAAAGACAAGTCAAGGGAAATATCACATAAGCATACATAGAAGACAAAAGGGATCTACCTACTATGGGGTCAGTATGATCGTAAGATTTTACATACACACACACACACACACATTACTACAAATAAATTGACATCATTCTCTAAAGAAAGTAGAACTACAATCACAAATGAGGAAAGATAATATAAGAAAATACAAAGAAGAATCCTTTCATACCATAACCTAGAGACCAAAAAGAATCAATGCTACCAAGTAGCGAATCTAAGAAAATTATAGAAGGAAATATGTACGAAAATAGAACAAGTACAACATAACATGAAACAACATATGGAAGAATAAAGATACATATATAGAGGAATAATACAATAGGTTTGATTCTTTTATTACCTTGCACCAATGAAGCAAAAAAGATCATATAAAAGAATCTAACAACATTTAGAAAATATATTACAGGAGAAGTATGTAACGCCCCGCCAAGGGATCCAAAAGAATTAAGCTAAAGTTTCACTAAGTTTGCTAAACATTTTTTTTTTAAAGTAAGAAAGTATGACATACACATCAAACAAATAGTAGCGGAAGAAATAACATGTAATCATCGACAAACATACATTGCAAGTTACATTTCTTAAAGATCCCAAGACGTTGAGTCACGTTTAAATTTAATTAATTCTAAGTCTAACAACTATCACATACATATAAAAGAATAATCAGAAACTCCAATGTCCATAACATACATTTGTTCCGAATGCTCCTTGGCAAATTAATTCGGAATGCTCATTCATCCACTGTACATGTCACAGGGTATGAAAGGCTTAAAAGAATATACATATGTAAAGATCAAGATACAACATCCTCAAATCCATGATACAAAGTACAGTAAAAATATATGAAACTATTCACCATACATGATACATCCATACATCCATAATGATAAAACATCTATCATAAAATCTAACCATCCATCATACTAATCCAAGAACATAGTGTAGGTAAATGCCAATCACGAAATCTCCAACCACGGTGACCATGGAACGGATCTCAATGGTAAGAGTAAAAGCACTACCACCCGACCACGTGGAACCTAAATGGTCCACTCCCACTACGCTGAGGAGATAGTCTCAAGTCCCAAATAGGATAACAAAACCTATAATCATAAATACTCTCTAAGTCCAGGAAATCCTATAAGTATACTAACTCAAGGGTTCGTAAAAAGATCAACATCTAAATCCCAGAGGTACCACAAGACACGTAGGAAACCTAATATGCAAGCGAGAAAGTGTCATCGCAAAAGTCATGTAGAAGTTACCCGAGCAATCCCTTAGGAATCCCGGGTCCCTACTGATCCTGCAGCCACTAGTATCCTCTCGTACTGATGAGGCATACTATGGAATGCAAGGTCGTAACCAAGCATCCTCTCTACCCCATCCTAGTCTGTACTAGCACTCATGGCATGGGAGAGAACATACAATTATCTTGTTAGGTTCATTTTCTCTCATTTAGTGTAAATGTTTTCACTTATTAAAAATGACTTACAATGGGTTTCTCAAGGCAGCCTCTTAGGGCTCCGACCCCCATTGCAAGCCACTTCCCGACTCTACACATAGATAACCTACCCTAGCTCATGAACTCGTAAAATAAAGAATCATAATAAAACCATCTCAGTCCTATACGAGCAACTGAAAAAACATCATAAAAAGATAATCCACAAATTATATCAGTTCTTCATGAGCAATAGATAACATCAAATAGTAATCATGTAATCACGACAGTTCTCTATCAGCAACTGAAGGCATCAATGATAAGTCACAAAATCCAATGGTTCTCTAATGAGCAACCAGAAAGTAATACAGGTATAACTGATCGAGACTCAGAAATGGTTATCAAATATAACTGATCGAGACTCAAAAATGGTTAAGTTAGGTATTCTCAAATACATACACCTCAACTTAACACAAGGAAACTGGAAAGCAATAACAAACCGTAACACAATCATGTCATAGAGCACTTCATCACATTACCTTGGTCGGGTTAAGAAAGATCGAAACTAATTCATCATGACATCACATTCACAACCCTCGAGCCTCTGGTAACAACCTAAACTGGTCGACGCTAAACCGACCCCAAAAGATTCAAAGTACAAAGACAACATCAAAGTCTCAGGGATTGGATCTGAAAGAATATTATTTGAGTTAAGGTAAGGTTTATGTTTCAGTTTAATGTCGAATTCAAGTAACAAAGTTTTCATATTTACCCCCTTTACGATTAACCCTTTCTATAATAACTTCCATTAAGTCAATCTTCCAAATCTACTATCTAATCAGATAGTATTCATTATTAATTAACTTTAATTCAACTAATTTTAGTTAAAGTAATCAATAATCATTTGATCTAATTACTTATTTTAATCTATCCATTAATTGTTAAATTATTAATATTTAACCAAAATTATCAATAATTTAATATTTACCATTTATGTGAAATACATTTAATATTTATTATTTAAGTATTAATAAAATAAAAATTTTATTAAATAAAAATATATAATAATTTTATTAATTAAAAATTTTAATTAATAATAAAAAATCATTTTTGTAAATAATATATTAAAGAAAAATGAATTAAAAAACTATATATAATTTTTTTTAAAAAATAATAATAAAAAAAAATAAAAATAAAATAAAAATCAAACTCATTATTATAAAACCGTCGGCTTATACAAGCCGATGGCCTGTCGCAGTCCTGCGGACGCAGGGCCTGCGGCAGCAGGTACGTCGTACCTGCTGTCGCAGTACCTACGACGCAGGTCTGTCAGCTAAGCCGACCGTGGGGGGTGGGCACGGGGTAATTCCCTCCCCCCCCACAAACTTATAAAAATTATTATATTTAATTTTTTTTTAAAAAAAGGGGTACAATCAATAGATATATAAACATTTTTTTTAAAACTATATATATATATTAAAATAATTAATTAATTTTATTTTTTTTAATATATATATATATATATATGCCTTGAAAGATTGTTTCCTCCTCTATCTGGACATAGAAAATATAGTCATTCATCCAAACGTTTAATCTAGAATCTCGGTATTAAATTCAACCCTTCCCATTTAAATCTCATGTATAAAGAAGTTTATAAACAAGTAACTGATAAATACCAATATCGTAATGTTTAAGTATTCTTCACAAGAAATTTCAGATTTACAAACCCCAGACACGAAGAAGACAGGAAAGGATAATTGCGTATTAAATCGATAATCGAAAACACAAGACCCTACCTGATCTTGATGCTATTATGCAATCTCCAGGAACTGTAAAAGAATTCGCTCCTCTCAATAACCTTCCTCTGGAAAACTTTCTTGGTATCAGCTTTCTGAAATTCACTTCCAAAATTGTCTCCCCCCAAAAATTCTCGTCCAACTTCGTATCCCACAAAAATGAACCTCCAAAGTTGTGATAAGCAAATTCTCCTCAATTTGGGGCACTAATTGTGCGTTTACCCGAGAAGACTCTTTGCACAACTCAGTTAACTCTAAATTGACTTTTATTATCTTTTCTTATTCTTTTGCATTCAACTTTCATGCACATTAAGTTGAATTATTAAATAACTTTATTTAAAATTTCACTTGACTTCAATTCTTAATTAATTTATTACTTTAAATCTTATGTGCACTTTTAAGAAATTAAAATAACATTATTAATTTTTATAATTTAATCTTTTAATTTAATTCTTATATTTAACTCATGTTTAGATCATGCGATCTAGAATTCTTAATAAATTAATATCTTTCAACTTTTTAATTTATTTTAGAATTTAATTGATAACATATTTAATTAATTTAAATAACAATAATATTTAGCATTTATTTAAAAATTAACTCCAAATATATTATTATTAAATTAAATAAATATTATCTTGTTCTAAATATATCTTCAACTTTAATTTCCAACTTTAATTATTTTATTTAATTAATTAATTAATTAATTAAATATAAAGATATCATAATAATTCCTTATTAAATTAAATCATTAATTAGTCTTTTTAATTAGACTTAATTAATAGAAAATACACCAAGGACTCATAAAGCAACATACGAAAACCCATCATAGAAAATACATACCAAATCAAACAAAAGGGTTATAATCACAAAATTACATCATTTGATGCATTCGGAGGGTACTTAACTCAGATACTTGTCCTAATTATCAATTAGGACAATTGGCTAAAGGGTTTAGGATTGGACTTAAGAGTTTATCTCCCCTCTCTTACCATTGAGACAGTGCGATAGGGTACGCTCATCTTGACAATTTAGGGAAGTCGATACCCGGTACCTGCAACCTACATAAAATCCACGCATGTACAAACACAACATTCTAAGCTAAACAGGCAATGGCGGGAAGTGGTGCATCGTGTAGATCCCGACTAGCAGGTGACTACGACTCCCTTCCTTAACCATATCAGAAACACCATACATAAATAAAACAACACGCACACCATACACATGCAGTATGGGGTAAGTATCGATAAGAGGCACATGAAATAATAAGCCATCTAACTAATCATCATCGATAACTAAAACCATTGAATAATCATCATACATGCACGAAATATAGAGTACCAAGTAATCTCATCATATAATAAACTGAGTGTAAACATCCTCTGATAATCTCTAAAATAATGATACTGCTCATCAAACATAAATTGGCCTAAAAGAGTTTGGCAATCATATCATAAATGTAGCTCGAAAAATGTAAACTAGGGGCAGGCACTACAAAGTATAGTACAACAAACAAATAGATGTCAAAGACTACCATGAAGAACTAGCTAATCAAGTGTGCGGTCTACTCTCCCCATCTAATATTTAATCATTTAGGGAAGGTGGGCAACTCACAAAAGGGACTATATCCAACACAGTAGGAATAATTGCCAGCTCCAACAATGATCCTCTTAAGAATCACAATATTAAATACTAGGTGTAAGTGTTAATTATGAGGAAAGAATATTAAGTAAATCAACATCAATGTCAATAGCTTCATATTCATCATTAACATCATCAATATCATCAAGAGTATCTCCATCATCTAAATGAATCAAAATAGGATCTAAGATACAAATAGAGTCATCAAAATCATGTAACTTACCATCATTGTTAGTAACAACTTCTTCTAAGACATGATGAATAGTGGTACATATTTTTGAATAATAGAATTACAAGATTTAGCTTGAGCATGATGCTTTTTATAGTGTTCATTAGCAGATTGGTTATGTTTTTCTTTACTGGAAATTTTGGCAAGAGTTACGAGGAACAATTATAGGATCCTTGATAGGTTCTATAGGAGGATTAATGCTATTGCTAGCAGACTAGCAAGCAACAAGAGAAGCTTGATTAAGAGTTATAGAGGCCATAGATAAAGGAGGTATAGAAGGTGTAGAGAAAAGACTACACTTAAGATCCTTAGGAGGTAAGCTTAACTCAAGAATATTCTATTGCTTATAGACTTTATATAAATGAAAAAGATGATCAAGTTGATCAAGACATGAATTTAGTAATGAAGGCCAATATAAGTCAACAGTAGCAACATCCTTAGGCCTACAAGTATGGTATAAACTACATATGATTAACCATCTTCACTTCATCATCATAAATAAACTTAAGACATTTATGAATAGGTGAAGCAAAAACATGGATGAAATTTAACCATGGTAAACCAATCTTAACTTAGAATTGATTAGAGTAGGAACAATAACAAAGGTGGTGTTCACAATCTTTCCACAAAGTGCAACTGGTAAATCAATAGAATCAAATTATCAATAAATAAAACCATTACAAGTTTGAATCAATACATCTAATTTATCATAAAAAATCATGTTACAAACTTTTCATTAAATAAGGAGTTAGGATATATAAGACAACTACAAGTAGGTATCTCATCAATCTTAGCATAAATATAAAGGGGACCATTAGGAGCTTTAATAGTCTCTGAATCATCTAAGGTAATCAAAAGTTCCTGAAGTCATTTTTTCTCAAGTTGTTGTTGAGGTTTAGGTTGAGGCTTCAATTTAGGATTAGGTTTCAATTGAGGTGAAGCTAAAACTTGAGATTGAAGTGAAGGTTGAGACTGGGGTGGAGATATAGATTGAACCACATGCTCCACTTGATCAACCACATGGTTAAGATCATCCATCTTTGAATCATACACAATATCCATAGAAGATGGTTGAGCAATAGTATTATTATCATGTGTAGGTAAAGGATGTATAGACTTACAAATTTTAATTAGGAGGAGAAACATACTTATTCCCACTATCATCAAAATTATTAACAGAAAAATCATTAGAATCAATTAATTCCCGAACCTTATGTTTTAAAGAATAACATTTCTCATTATAATGACCATTCTAGTGATGATATTAACAAAAATATTTTGGAACAAAAGATTTAGCCACCATTGTAGCAATTAAGGGAGGTTGAATAAAAGGTAAAGTAATCATATTAGCAGTTAATAGCCTATTCATAATAGAATATAAAGATTTAGAGAGAGGAGTAAATGTACAATTCAATTGAAAAGCAGTGGATATAGAAGTGGCATTGTGAGATGCAACAACTTGATTAGAAATTGTATTTTCTTGTTTACTTATCTTGACATAGTTGTTAAATTTTTTAAATTTATTTGGATTAGGAGCAATATAATTTTTGTCAACAAGAACAAGAGCAATTGGTAGTAGTGCTCTCAAATTGACTCACTTGTAATTGATAACGATGGAGCATGGCACAAACTTGTTGAAAATAAGTAAATTTAGTAAGCAATATCTTATCTCGAATATTTTTTTACAATTTTGAAATAAACATACATTGAAAATCAATATTGGGAACAAGAATGGAAATTTGAGCATGCAAATGCTTAAATCTACCATTAAATTCAGTCAATTTTTCTTTAGATTTTTGTTTACAATGCATCAAATTAGTCAAAGAGACATGTAGGCCAATGTTGTTTTGAAATTTTTGAATAAAAGTATTGACAAGTTGAGGAAATGAATGAATAGAATAAGGAGTCAAAGAACAAAACCATTGCGACACCCTGTCACAAAATTTTTGAACAAACTACTTCGCTAAAATACTATGATCATGAGCATAATCACTACAAAGGATTTGAAATATTTTAACACGATGAACATGGTCTCCCTTACAATTATAATTCTCAAGATGAGGCATATCATCTTTCTAAGGAATGGAAGTATGAATAATATCCTGAGACAAAGGACTTCCCATGTCACAAGTAGGGATACTAAACTTTTTTTGAGGTAAAGATACAAGTTGTTATTGTAAAGATGACATAGTTTGAGCCAAACTGATAATTGTAGAATTTGAAATATTTTAACACGATGAACATGGTCTCTCTTACAATTATAATTCTCAAGATGAGGCATATCATCTTTCTAAGGAATGAAAGTATGAGTAATATCCTAAGACAAAGGACTTCCCATGTCACAAGTAGGGATACTAAACTTGTTTTGAGGTAAAGATACAAGTTGTTATTGTAAAGATGACATAGTTTGAGCCAAACTGATAATTGTAGAATCACGAGAAAAAATAGGAGGAATAGCAACATTATATACACTAAGTAAAGTGTAAGAAGCTACAGGAATAGAAGATACAATTGGAGGAACACTAGGGATGACAATTGGTAGAGGAATAGAATAAGTAAAAGGAACATTATGATAAGAAGGTTGTGAAATAAGAAGGGACATAAGAGGAACACTCATAGGAATAGAGGGAACCATCATAAGCAACAAAGAAGGAGTGTAAGAAGGAACACTAGGAAGAGAAATAGAAGAAGGTTCTACATAAGTGACAAGAGGAAACAACCCTAAATCTTGAGCTTCTTGAGCTAAAGGTTTAACATTGAAATACGTAAGGTTAGTAATACCATTTAATAAATTAACATCTTGGTTACTAGCATGAAGAACTTTCTTAAGAGCCTCTATAGCTTGAATAGAATCTTGATTACAATTTTCTTGAAGAGGCCAATTACCCATTTTATCAAGTTCATTTGAAAGTTTTTGGACTTGTTTAAGAGGAACTCTTAAAGAATCATCCTCATCATGAGATGAATGAGAAGAGTTTTGATCCATAAGAGGATTAGAATCAAGAAGAATCAAAGTTTCATTGGGAATCCTAAGGAAAGGAGAAGAAGACTCAAGCTCAAAGGAACCCATAAATCTACAACTACATCTAACCCTAAGATTAGAAGTAGGACTAGAAATAATAAATCTCACAAAACAATGCAAAGAAAATAAACTAAAGTAAGAAAGCATAAAACAATTATATTTTTGAATTTAGAATGGAAGACCATAAACTAAATCTAATCTTAATGCAAGAAAAGACCTAATGAATGAAAGGAAATATAACACCACAACGCACAATAGGGCATCTAATTCCACAAAGGAAAAGAGGGCAAGCATGTTAAGTTTTCCAAAATGGATACTGATGGTGAACACACAAGATAATATAAAGGGAAATTAAAAACACAATACGACATCTAATTCCACAAAAGAGAGGGGATAAGTGTGTCGAGTTCAGCAAATTGAAAATAAATAACATGAAAATATCTTCTCAACCCTTATTTCAAAAAGGAATGATCCAAATTCATTAAGTACAATAAAGTATTCAATGTAGAAATGGATCAAGTGATGAAAAATGTAGAGAAAGGAGGTTATATGATCTTTCTATTGTGGGAGAGTATATGCTTAAATCCTGAAATAGATAAAAGACAAATACTAAACTTGAATCTAAAAAAAATTATTTTCTAATGTTTATATGTAGTTTTTCAAAAATTTGCAACCAATTTTGGACGAGAAATGTTGAGACAGAGAAAACCCAGAAATATTTTTTCTTTTCAAGGGAGGTTGACCTTGACCCTATTGGTGGGGCATATTCTTACCCCAAGGAACAATTGTACCCCAAAAAGTCAACCTTGACCTACACTGCTTTGACACAAATTTTATTCACGGATCTCGCAGGTTTGATGGAAAGGGTATCCAAATCTACTCTTCAATTCGTTGTTTCGCACCTGCATTTGCAAGAAAAATGATTTATTTTTTGGATGGGGAGTTTTCCTTTATCAAACCCCAGTTTGAAATTAATGTTGAAATATATATATATATATACACACACACATATATATATATATACATATATATATATATACATATATATATATACATATATATATATACATACATATATATATATACATATACATATATATATATACATATATATGTATATATATGTATATATATATTTATATGTATATATATATGTATATATGTATATATACATATATACATACATATATATACATATACATATATATATGTATATGTATATATATATATATGTATATATATATGCTATATATGTATATATATATATATATGCATAAAAAAGTAAATGGTATATATATATGTACATATATATATATATATATATGTATATATATATATATATGTACATATATATACATATATATATATATATATATATATATATATATATGTACATATATATACATATATATATATATATATATATATATATATATATATATATATATATATATATATATATATATATATATATATATATATATATATATATATATATATATATATATATATATATATATATATATATATATATATATATATATGCATAAAAAAAGTAAATGGTACATTCACCTTACTTGTGTGGAAATCCTTGTGGAGGAGTTGAATCCTTGAATCCATAAGTACGGATGCTCCAAATTTATGTATGATGTCTAAAATAAATTTTAGTAGATCCTCAAGACCAATCTTGAATGTATCTTTTCATAGAAGAAGACATGGATGAATATGGATATAGAAATATCCAACAAGAGGACTCTTCAAAGATGAAATATTCTATATTACAATCCTTCAATTTAGAGATTAAATCCTCCAGTTTAATACTTGGTTGTGTTTTGATGAGTATATTACAATTACATCTATAATAATATTAATTATATTTACTTGAATTTGTTTTTATTTATAGTTTTATGCATATTCTTTTATTATTCTTTTATGTTTAAATAAAATGATCTTATGAAATACAACCATATTCGATATGTGAGCATTCTCAATGTTTGATTTTATTCATAATTTAAGAAAGCTACAATATCATTTTATTTTAATTATTTTCGTAGGTAATTTCTTTTTTATAGCAATATTTTTAAGTGACAATCTTTGCTTTAATTATTTTTTGAGAGCCATCATTTATAACTAACCATAAAATATTCATATAAAAAACACAGTGGGATACACCACATCGGTGTAAAACTTTAAATGCTAACTATATATAGATTTAAGATCATTAAGCTTTTGATATATCAAGATGACTCGATGGTTAGCTCTATAGAAGTTTTCTTTTAGATCTTTATTTATTCTTTACACTTTGTGTTGTGATAGCTTATCATGAAATCTTACATGGTCAAAGCTTTAATAGATTGGGTCAAAGAATAATTGCAAATAATACTAGTATATATGTGAGCTTAGATGTAGCACACACTTAGCCTACATAAGAAGTCAACTTTAGCCATATTGGTGACTATATTTTTTATATATATGACGATTAAAAACACCATCAATGATCAATGACACTTCCTTTGGGGACCTAGATAAACATGTTATCATGGATAGATGAAGCTTTTTGGGATTGAAAAATGGCCAAAGAAATAATTAATTACTTAAAAGATCCATCCCCTTTGGGATAGACTATTAAGAATATTATAAGATATTGTATCAAAATACTAAATGAGTAACAAGATTTTCTAATTTCTAACATTTACTGTAAAGGAAATCGGGTGGCAAATTTTCTTACAAATAAAGGTGTCACATCCCATCATTCTTTGAGATGGGATTACGTGGACCACATCCGAACATGCATGAGCTAGCATCTAAGGAATGGTGTTAATGGGTGACATTTTAAGGCTTAATTTTATCCCATTTCTTTGATATGTGTGAAAACATGATGCTAGAAAGGTCTCATTTTTGAAGTTGCATATGATTTTATTTTATTTTTCAGCATCCTTTCTTGGTGTGATTCTATAGAAATGCCTTATTCAAACTATGGAAGGAGATAGGAACATAGTGAAACCACTCATTTATGAGAACTAGCAAAGTATAGAGATTATGTGGAGAGCCATTTCTAATGCAAGCTTAACCACTTATATGAAAAATCTCCATAAACTAAGGCATTTGAGAATAGATGGAGGATAAAGCATTGCAAGTCAATGAAATCAAATTGTTGATCACTGAGGCTTGATCCTATTCTCTCCAATGTGTAAAGTAATTCAATTATATAAAGAGAAAAAATCACTTTAGAGGTAGTAGACATTTTCATTCTCCCTAGTGAAAGAGAAAAAGCTAGCAAAACTACTAATAAGGATTTTTAGCACCTTTCTCTACTCAAGCCATGGGTGACTGTTTGTGAGATGATAATGTAGTATGGGACTTTGGATGGAAGCTTTGGAAGCTTTTTTGGTTACCATTTAGTTATTGTCAATCATTTTCATCTTGATAAAAAAAATTTCCTATTTTTTTTAATATCTTGCTTCCTTTATAAATTATAGTATGGTGAACCATAAGAAAAGACCCTCTACACATATTTCATACAAGGGGAAAATTTTAGTTATTGTGAAATGAAATAAAGGCCTATATGTTGAAAAAAATCCACGTACATAATCTATCCTAAAATTTGAAGTCACTATTAGGATTCACTGTGATGAATCGGGACTCACTGAACCTGATTAGATGAACACGGTCTAAAAATTGAACATGACATTGTATGGAATCAAACAAGAACCATGACCATAGTATGAAATGTTGCATTCATATTTAGTTGCAAGGTTTCCATCTAATCCAAAGGAGACACACATGACGATCATGAAGTTGAAGCTTGGATATCTAAAAGGAACTAAAGATTTTGGTCTATGATGTAAGAAAGATGATGACTTTAATCTTAAAGTCTACACATTATAATGATAAGGTTGATGATATAAAAAGTGAAAGTGGCAAAGCTTTCCTTTTAGAAGAAAGATTGAGTGCATGGATAAGAAGGAAATAAACTTGTATTTCACAATCTACTGCTGAAGTTGAGTATGTTAATATTGCAATTAAGTGGTAAAATATTGTTTTGGATAAATGGTCATGTTACTATTTATTGTGATAACACTAGTGCAATAAATATATCAAAGAATCTAGTGATGCATGCAAGGACAAACCATATATCAATAAAGTATCATTACTCAAGAGGGATAAAGTACAAGATAAATAAGGCTTAAATATGGGATGTCTAAAGAAAAATTTATGGAAATATTTACTTGGTCAATGCCTAAGGATTCTTTTGAGTATTTAAGAGGTAAACTAGGGGTCTTGCCCCTATCCAAAATCTACTAGGTGAAGATGCATATTGCAACAATTCATGGATGAAAATAAATATCTTTGTGGAGTTGATCCAAGACTTCCTACTTTGTAAACATTTTTAAAGTTGTGAAGATGACTATGATGAAACTAATGTAGATTGTACATGCAATGTACAAAAATAACTTCAAGGTTTTTTAAGTTTCACATTGGAACTTATAATAACCTTTCTCATTGTTTTTGAAGGAGAGAGAATGAGTAAATAAAGATATAATTAGAATAATATAGAGGAGGAATGTATCTATAAAGAAGATAAGCATATCAAAGAAGATAATTGAATGGAAAGAAAATGGAAGCCTCTCCTCAACCCTAATTTCCAAAAAAGGAATGATCCAAATTGATTAAGTACAAGAAAGTGTTCAATGCAAAAATGGATCAAGTGATGGAAATTGGGTAGAAAGGAGGTTATATGATTTTTCTATTGTGGGGGAGTATGTGCTTATATTCTAAAATAGATAAAAGAAAAATACTAATCTTTAATCTAGAAAAGGTTGTTTTCTGATATTTGTATGTAGTTTCTGGAAAATGTACAATCTGTTATGGACCAGAAATGTTGACATGGAGAAAAACCCATATATATTTTGTCTTTTTGATGGGAGGTCAAATTTGACCCTTTTGGCTAGGCATAATCTTACCCTGGGCACTAAATTGTACCCTAAAAAATCAACCTTGACCTACACTGCACTGACTTTTTTTTTCACAGTTCTCACAAGTTTGACAAAAAGGGTATCAAATTTGCTCTCTAATTCGTTGTTCCAAACATATATTTGGAAGAAAAAATGTTTGTGTTTTGGATGGGGGGTTTACCTCTATCAAACCCTGACAGTTTGTAATTAACCTTGAAATATAATTGAAACAATATATATGCATAAACAAAGTAAATGGAATTATTCACCTTGCTTATAGGCAAATCCTTGTAGAGGATTCGAATCATTGAATCCAAAAGTAAAAATGCTCCAAATGTATGTAGAAATTTATGTAGGATGTCTTAATCAATTCGATTAGATCTTCAACACTAATCTTGAATGTATCTTTACATAGAAGAAGACTTGGATGAATGTGGATAGATAAATCTTCAACAAGAGGGATCCATGGAGATTGAATTCTTCAATTACTAACAATCGATCTCCTTGATGCATTGGATGCTTGAACACTATAGTGCCTGCCCCTAATTCATATTTTCAGTTATCTTGCCAAACTCTTTTAGGCCAGTTTTATGTTTGATAATTAGTAGCATTATCTTGAGATTATCAGATATTGTTTTACATTAAGTTTATTAAATGATGAGATTACTTGGTACTCTATATTTCATGCATGTATGAGGATTATTTAGTGTTTTCAGTTATCAATGATGATTAGTTAGATGGTTTATTATCACATGTGCCTTCTTATGGATACTTACCCCATACTACATGTGTATGGTGTGCGTGTTTGTTTTATTTATGTATGGTGTTTCTGATGTGGTTAAGGAAGGGAGTCGTAGTCACCTGCTAGTCGGGATCTACACAATGCACCACTTCTTGCCATTTTCTGTTTAGCTTAGAATATTGTGTTTGTACATGCATGGATTTTATGTAGGTTGCAGGTACCGGTATCGACTTCGCTGAATTGCCAGGATGAGCGTACCCTATCACATTGTCTCAATGGTAAGAGAGGCGAGATAAACTCTTAAGTCCAATTCCTAAACCCTTTAGCCAATTGTCCTAATTGATAATTAGGACAAGTATCTGAGTTAAGTACCCTTCGAATGCATCAAATGATGTAATTTCGAGATTACAACCCTTTTTGTTTTGTTTTAGTATGTGTTTTTCTATGTAGGATTTTCGTATATTGTTATATGAGTCCTTGATGTGTTCTCTATTAATTAAGTCTAATTAAAAAGATTAATTAATGATTTAATTTAATAGAGAATTAATATGATATCTTTAATATTTAATTAATTGAGAAATTAATTAAATATGTTATCAATTAAGTTCTAAAATAAATTAAAAGTTGGAAGATATAAATTATTAAGAATTCTAGATCACATGATCTAAGCATGAGTTTAAATATGAGAAATAAATTAAAAGATTAAATAATAGAAATTAGTAATGTTATTTTAATTTCACAAAGTGCACATGAGATTAAAGTAATAAATTAATTTAAAATACAAGTCAAGTAGAATATTAAATAAAGTTATTTAATAAATCAACTTAATGTGCATGAAAGTTGAATGCAAAATAAAAGAAAAGATAATAAAGATTAATTTGGAGTTAACTCAGTTGTGCAAAGAGTCTTCTCGGGTGAACGCACAATTAGTGCCCCGATTTGAGGAGAAAATTGCTTATCACAACTTTGGGGGGTTCATTCTTGGGGGACACGAATTTAGATGGGACTTTTTGGGAGACAACTTTTGGAAGCGAATTTTAGAAGGTTGATACCAAGAAAGTTTTCCAGAGGAAGGTTATTGAGAGAAGCGAATTCTCTTACAGTTCCTGGAGATTGCATAATAGCATCAGGATCAGGTAGGGTCTTGTGTTTTTTATTATCGATTAAATACGCAATTATCCTTTCTTGTCTTCTTCGTGTCTGGGGTTTGTAAATCTGAATTCTCTGTGATGAATGTTTAAACATTACAATATTGGAGTTTATCAGATGCTTGTCAATAAACTTCTGTATACATGAGAGTTAAATGGGAAAGGGTTGAATCTAATACCAAAATTCTAAATTAGAAGTTCAGATGGTTGACTATATTTCTATACCAATTTAATGAAGGAGGCAATGTCTTTAAATATATTTATATGTATAGGAATTAAATTAGCATATTTATAAATTTATATATATTTTTATATTCAAACAAAATTAAATTTCACCCCCACTGTTGGTAGAGCCAACAGTACCTGCGTTAGTACTGCGATAGCAGGTACAGTGTACCTACTGCCGCAGGCCCTGCATCCACAGGACTGCGGCAGGCCGTAGGCCTGGATTAGCCGACGGTTTAAACTATGCATGGTTTTTTTTTAATAAATATTTTTAATTCATTTTTAAAAAAAAAATTGTATTATTTACAAAACAATTTTTATTATTAATTAAAATTTTTAATTAATAACATTGTAATATATTTTAATTTATAATAGTTTTATCTTTATTAATATTTAATAAATAAATATTAATAAATTAAAAATTAATAAATAGATTAAAATAAGTAATTAGAACAAGTAATTATTGATTAATTTAATTAAAATTAGTTTAATTAAAGTTAATTAATAATGAATATTATTTGATTAAATGGTAGAATTGGATTATTTACTTAATGGAAATTATTATAGAAATGGGTTAATCGTAAGGGGTGGTTGTGAAAACTTAGTTACTTGAAATCAACGTTAAACTGAAACATAAACCTTACCTTAACTCAATAATATACTTTCAAATCCAATCTCTGAGACTTTGATGTTTTCTTTGTGTTCTCTGTGTTTTGGGGTTGTTCTAGTATTGACTAGTATAGGGTGTTACTAGAGGCCCGGGTTTGTGAATGTGAGGATATGACGATTGGTTCTCGATCTTTTCAAATGAACCAAGGTAATGTGATTGTATGCCCTATGATGGATGTATTTACTATTTGTTATTGCTTTCCAGTTTCCTTGCGTGAAGCTGAGGTGTATGTATTTGAGATACCTAACTTAACCATTTTTGAGTCTCGATCAGTTATATTTGATAACCATTTTTGAGTCTTGATCAGTTATACTTGGATTGCTTTTCGGTCGCTTGAGAGGACTGAAGTGTTTGTTATGTTCTTGATGATGTCATGTGTTGACTTAACCATTTTGGAGTCTTCAATCAGTATTTTAATTTACTATTGGGATACTTTTTGGTTTCTCATTGGAGAACCATTGGATTTTGTGATCTATCATTGATGCCTTCAGTTGCTGATAGAGAACTGTTGTGATCATATGATTATTATTTGATGCTTATCTGTTGCTCATGAAGAAATGATGTAAATTTTGTGGCTTATCTTTTATGATGTTTTTCAGTTGCTTGTATAGGACTGAGGTGATTTTATTATGATTCTTGATTTGTGATTTCATGAGCCTAGGGTAGGTTATCTATGTGTAGTGTCAGGAAGTGGCTTGCAATGGGGATCGGGGCCCTAAGAGGCTGCCTGGAGTAACCCATTGTAAGTTGTTTTAATAAGTGAAAACATTTACACTAAATGAGAGAAAATGAACCTAACAAGATAATTGTATGTTCTCTCCCATGCCTTGAGTGCTAGTACAGACTAGGATGGGGTAGAGAGAATGCTTGGTTACGACCTTGCATTCTGTAGTATGCCTCATCAGTACGAGAGGATACTAGTGGCCGCAGGGATCAGTAGGGACTCGGGATTCCGAAGGGATTGCTCGGGTAACTTCTACGTGACTTTTGTGATGACACTTTCTCGCTTGCATAGCAGGTTTCCTACATGTCTTTGTGGTGCCTCTGGGTCTAGATGTCTATCTATGTTGGAACCTTTGAGTTAGTATACTTTTAGGATTTCCTAGACTTAGAGAGTATTTGTGTTTTGTGTTTTGATACCTTCTTTGGGACTTGAGACTATCTCCTCAGTGTGGTGGGAGTGGATCATTTAGGTTCCACGCAGTCAAGTGGTAGTGCTTTTACTCTTACCATTTGAGATCCGTCTTGTGCTACCATGGCTGGAGTTTTCGTGATTGGCATTTACCTTCACTATGTTCTTGGATTATTATGATGGATGGTTAGATTTTATGATAGATGTTTTCTCATTATGGCTGTATGGGTGTATCATGTATGGTGAATAGTTTCATATATTTTTACTATACTTTGTATCATGGATTCGTGGAGTTTGATGCATTTCTATTTTTACATATGTATATTCTTTTAAGCCTTTCATACCCTATGACTTGTACAGTGGATGATTGAGTATTCTGAATTAATTTGCCAAGAGGCATTCAGAACAAATGTATATTATCGACATTGGACTTTCTGATTATTCTTTCATATGTATGCGGTAGTTGTTAGACTTAGAATTTAATTAAATTTAAACATGACTCAACGTCTTGGGATCCTTAAGAAATGTAACTTGCGATGTATGTTTTTCGATGATTACATGTTATTGCTTCTGCTACTATGTGTTTGATGTGTATGTTATACATTCTTACTTTCTATATAAAAAAAAAATGTTTAGAAAACTTAATGAAACTTTAGGTTAATTCTTTTGGATCCCTTGGTGGGGCATTACAAACACTTGAATTCTTGATAGAACTTCACTTCATGGAATAATGAATGTAGAAAGGTAATAGTTCACCCAATATCACAATGCATCTTCTTACATAGAGAAAAATGAGAGAAGAAGGATTTCTTATATAGAGATCTAGGGCACTAACAGGTAGAGAAGATCGACATATAAGGACTAAATCCCATTTAACCTTAACCCCTAGGAATAGACCTAGACTATATGTAATTTATGAGTCTACCATTCCAAATAGGGGGAAAACAATCAGATCCATGAAAGTACCCATTCAAGGCACTTGACATGACCCCAGACCACTTACTCGAAGGGCTAAATGATCTTAACATGGAAGTCCTTCTATTTTAAGATGATACATTAAGACCCCACTTTAGCAAGAGTATGGAATCAATGCAAACTCTTGGTAAAGTATATTGTAATTGAGAGATAATCTTATTAAAATAAAAGGGATAATGAAATCCTAAAGCCCCTAGAGACCTAAGTCTTCATCAAGTCCAAGACCATAATAAGAGAGACATCTCTAGAAAAGAGAAAAAGAAAAAGAGTGTGATTATCTTTCCCAATGAGAACTTATGTCCCATTGTGAACCACACAAGGAAACTGCACAACTGGAAAGATGGAATTGAACTACCTAGTGAGTTTGGCTACTCACTAGTCAAACCATCAAGGATTCAATTTTAAGAATATTCTATTCTATAAGAGTAAAATTAAAAGAGATCCAATCTTAAGGACACCTTTGACCTTAAGGGATCAATAATAGTTGAAACTAGAGGGATAAAGAGATCCTAAAATAAAAGTCCATGCTTTCAGGATTATTCACTAATTTGGAAAGTAGGAAAAGTTATTTTGAAAAATAATATATATGTATTGGAAAGTGTGTGTGTGTGTGTGTGTGCAATAAGTGAGTAGAGCTTATGCCCCCACGTCAACATTTTAACAAGAGTAATAACTTTGACAGAAACATAAACAACTCCACTGACTATGTTTCCACTACCATATGCCCCTAGATGAAGACAAGTTAGGGGAAATACCACATAAACATGTACATAGAAAACATAAGGGATCTACCTACTATGGGGTTAATATGATCATAAGATTGTGTGTGTGTGTGTGTGTGTGTGTGTGTGTGTGTGTGTGATATTACTCCAAATGAATTGACATCATTCTCTAAAGAAAGTAGAGTGGCAATCACCAAGGAGGAAGATCACATAACCAAAGACATAGAAAACCCATCATAAAATACTAGATACGAGATCAAAATTTTACATCATATGACGCATTTAGAAGGGTAATCATCTTAGATACTTGCCCTAATTTTCTAGAAAAATTGGTTTAAAGGTTAGGATTTGGACTCAATAATTTATCTCCCATCTCTTACCATTAAGATATTGTGATACGGTATGCTCATCTTGGCAATTTAGGGAAGTCGATACTTAGTACCTAAAATTTGCATAAAATCCACACAAGTACAACCACATACATTTTAAACTAAATAGGCAATGGTAAGAAGTGGTGCATTGTATAGATCCTAACTAGTAAGTGACTATGAGTCCCTTTCTTAACCACGTCAAAAATGTCATACATAAAGAACACACACACACACACACACACACACACACACACACACACACACACACACACACACACACACACACACACACACACACACACACATGCACGCACACACACCATAGACATGCAGTATGGGGTAAGTATCCATAAGAAAAACACATATAATAATCCATCTAATTAACCTCATCAAGGTATAATCATGCATACATGAAGTAACTAGTACCAAGTAGTCTCATCATATAATTAACTAAGCATAAAAAGTATATCTAATAATCTGAAAGATAATGCTACTAATCATCAAGCATAAACTAGCCTTAAAGAGTTCCATCCACCCCCTATACTTAGGCTTACTCTTGGAAGCCTATAAACAAGTAGGGATATAAATCCTATAAATCGGATGCTTCCTCCCATGTAGCTAATGAGTCATTAGTAGGTTCTCATTGGACCCTTACTTTCTCTATGGTCTGATCCCTGAGGGTCAACTCTTGCTACTACAAAATGTAAACCAACTCCAAAGCTAGCTAACCATATTCTAGCTATAACACATTCCAATGAAGAACATGTATCACATAAGTAATATACTATCTAAGTATAGAAACATGGAAAACATCATGAACATGAGCTAGGCTAGGCAATAATGCAAGATGGTAGGCAACTGGACCTATCCTCTCAAGAATCTCAAATGGTCCCACAAAGTGAAGTGCTAGCTTCAAACCCTTTCTATAATGGATTAGATTCTTCCGCAAATGCACTCTCAATACAAATTTCTCTCCCAAAACAAACTACTTATTTATCCTATGAGCATCAACATATTTTTTTTGTCTATCCTATGCTATAGACATGTGCTCATGGATGCACACTACCTGTTGCTCCATATCTCAAAGCATATTAGGACCCAATAAGATGTGATCCTCAAGACTATCCCAACTCAAAGGTGTACAATAATGATGACCATGCAAAGCCTGAAAGGGTGTCATGCTAATAGAATTGTGATATCTATTGTTATAAGAAAACTCAACCAGGTAAAGATAATCATCCCAAAGAGTTTATCTTTCCATCACATACATTCTCAACATATCCTCCATAACTTGATTCACTCTCTTGGTCTAACCATCTATGTCTGGGTGATAAGCTAAGCTGAAGTTCAACTGTGCTCCAAGATCATTCTATAGTGATGTCCAAAATGTAGATGTGAATACAAGATTCCTATCTAAAATGATCTTCTAGGGAATTCCATATAATCTTACAATATCACATATGGATACATTAGCTACAAAAGTGTTAGTGTAGGATGACCTCATTTGTTAAAAATGTGTCACCTTAATTTGTCGATTGATGGTGACCATGATAACATCATGTCGATGAGCAGTCATATGTAATCCCAAAATGAAATCCATAGAGATGATATCCCACTTCAATGAAGGATTGATATTTGGCTATAGAAGCCCTACTAGATGCTAATGCTCTGATTTGACTCTTTTCCACTCAGGACACCTAGCCACAAAATCAGTGATATCATGCTTTATCCCTATCCAATAGAATAGATGTCACAAATATGCATTCATCTTCTTGACACTTGGATGTGCCAAGTAAGGTGCATAATGAGCCTCTGATAGGATCAATGTATGAAGCTCATCCAGTAGTGGTACATAGATCCTTCTTAAATGTCATAAAAGGCCATCTCACTCTACAAAATAATCTAAAATCCTACCCTGGAATGGTCTCCTTGAATCTATCTCTCTACTTACCTCCCGATACCAAATATCAATAGGAAGTTACTAAAGTATATGACTCCTCAAATCCACACTAAGAGTTATAGATAGTGTCAAATTTCTCCTATGACTCAAAGTGCTAGCCACCAAGTTCTCCTTTCCCTAAATATACTTCACCTTGAATTCATACTCACAAAAAAATCTATCCAACACCTTTTCCTAAGATTCAGATTAGGCTGTGCAAATATGTACTATAGATTACAATGATAATTATCAAGTTGAAATCTATGTCCTAGAAAGAAGTGTCTCCATCTCACTAAGGCATGAACTACCACAACTAACTCAAGAACATGTGTAGGATAATTTAGCGCATGATCCTTGAGTTTGCAAGATTCATATGCAATCACCCATTCATCCTTATCAATACTGCTCTAATCCGTTCTACGAAAGCATCTATAGACACCATAAAGTTAGCTGTTGAATTAGGTATTGATAAGATAGGTGCACTGGTCAAAAGATTCTTGAGCATCTAAAATGCTTCCTGGCATTTCTCCATCCATAAAAACTTCTTTCCTTTCTTCTGAAGGGAATTGATAGGATGTGCTATTCTGGAGAAGTTTTGGATGAACCTATGGCAATAACTAGCTAGACCCATGAAACTATGAATTTATTACATGATAGTGGGTGTGGGCCAATCTATCATTTCCTAAATCTCCATAGGGTCTACAAATATACCCTCACCTAATATGATATGCCCTAAATATTGTATCTCTGATTGAAAGAAATCACACTATGCCAATTTAGCATTAAGTTGATTATCTCTCAAGCACTACAATACCAAACATAGATGTACCCTATTCTCCTTCTAGGATCTAGAATATATCAATATATCATCTAGGAACATGAGTAAAAATCTATCAATATAGGAACATAACACTCCATTCATCAGACATATGAAAACTGATGGAGTGTTTGTCTACCCAAATGGGACTACAATGAGCTCGTAGTGCCCATAATGAGTATGAAAGATAATCTTATGAATATCAATATCCTAGATGTGTAGCTGATGGTATCATGACTTAAGATCAATTTTGGAGAACACTATAGCTCCCTTCATCTGATCAAATAAATCATCAATCCTTGGTAAAGGATACATGTTCTTTATTGTCACCTTGTTTAGCTATCTATAGTTAATATATAAGTGCAATAAACCATCCTTCTTCTTCAAAAAGAGCACTAGAGCTCCCCATAGTGATACACTCTATCATATATTAACATTGGCCAAAAGATCCTCAAGTTGTAGGTGCATCTCACTCAATTCTTGAGTGGTCATACAATAAGAAGCTCTAGAAATAGGTTTTTCTCTGGAATAAAATCAATGCTGGACTTAATATCTCTCTTTGGGGGCATGCTTGGAATCTCACTAGGAAAGACACCTGCATATTCCTATAGAATAGGGTGGTCTATAGTCTTTCCTGTAGGGTATTCTTCTTCCAGCTAGCTTACTATAATAGAAAATACCAGACATCCCTTATGAAAGCTATGCTTTAATTGCATAGTAGATATCATCCATAGAGATGTAGGTCTCTGTATCCCCACAATCTCTACATCGTTCCCTGATCATCCTAGCACACAATGGTCTTCTTCCTTCAATCTATACAAGCTCTATGAGAGTCAAGCCAATCCATACCTAAGACCACATCCTAAGAGCCAAGAGGAATTACCCGAAGGTCAAGTGAGATCAAAACCCTTCCTAAGCTTAGTTCACACTTCTAAACTATGAAATTAGTAGAAACCCTAGCACTTGAGGCTAGTTCTAGTTGCCAACCTAAATCTTACTTAACCACTTCCATCTTACACTTAGCATGTAATGATGGTGAAATAAAAGAGTATGTGCTACCTAAATTAAATAATATAGAGAGAGGTGTACCTCAGATAGCTCTTGTAGTCTTAACCACAATCCCCTAATGGTCTACCTACCATTAGTCCACCACTACAAATACACTATAAGCTCTACCTACATCTCTGACTATGGCCTTATATGCTATTGGCCTAGAACTTGAATACTGAGATGCACGTTGTGGGTAGTAGGCTGCAATATGTCCAAAATACCCACAAGAATAAGATCCAGTGCCTCTACCAGATCCCCTCCCTACTGGAGGTGCATTAGATTGCTAGTGGCTATCCCTACTAGCAAAAGATTGGTTGCTCTATGCAAGCTAAGTGTTATGGTTTCATCTATTGCACTATGCATTGTGATAGTTCATAGAGTTAGAACCACCACCCCCACTCTATGCCTAAGGGTATGATCCCTTCTATTATTGTTGTTACTGAGGTTGTTGTTGGTTATTATTCCCCTTAGGAAAATGAGGTTTCATATTCCCACCTGAGTTGTGGTTACCCTTAGATCCTAACACTATAGGTGCTCCCACAAAACCCTTATGTCCTAGGTTAACACTCTTCTCTACAAGCATGGCTTGATGTACCACATATTTGAGAGTTTTAGGTTTAAATACCTTAGCACCCCCAACTAGATAGTTCTTCAAGCCTCTAATAAAATGTTGTGTCAACTATGTTGGGTTATCACTAATTCTCGCATAGGGAATGAGCTCATAAAATTTGTGCCAATACTCTACCATGGTCATAGTGAACTATCTTAGGTTATGGAATTCATCTACTCTCTGCTTTTTCCATTCCTCTAGTAGGAATCACCCACAAAAGTTTTCCAAGAATAACTCACAAGTGACATTGTCCATATTTATATACAATTTCTTCTCTTCGATAGTCCACCAAGTGGCTCCAAAGAGTTCCAAGCTAGTAATAGCAAACCTTGCTTTGACAATTAGTGTCAAGCTCTTGAATAGAAAAAACTTGTCAAGAGTAATAAGCCATTATTCAACTACATAACCTAAACCCATCCATTAAAGGTTTTTACCTTGGACCTTTGAAGGTCCTTCATTTGATCAACTACAATTAACTTTTGTCAATCTATCCAAGGGCTCCTAGACATAGGTCTATTTGCATTCCTTGCCTAATGAGCTCCATCCTAACCATGAAGAGGAGGTAGGCAATCTATGGTGGTCTTCATCATTTTCCTTAGGTCAAACTCCTCTAGTTAGCCTACTGCTCTCTGTGATTCTCTTCTTGATGCTCACTAACATGCTCTCCCCTATCTTCTTCCTAATTAGGGCCTTCACGGACAGACTCATGTACACTAATTTTTCTACTTCATCCATGACCTCTACCATGGCTAAGGATATGGTCTCTAATAAAAGATCTCATCCTAGTTACCATTCTATAGTAATACCCAAGACACAAGATGCTATAATAACCACAAAACATACTTTTGAAATGCATACATAAAAAACACATGTTTTGAAAATAGTATAAATTCAATTTCTAGTTTTTCCTAATTTAGGTGTAAGTATATTTCAACTTTGAATTCTAAGTGTTCAAGTTTGAAAATATACAACTAATACTTTAAGTTCTATTTTAGTTCAACTAGTTCAAGTTTTAGTTTGAAATAGATATACATAATAGTTTAAATTTTGTTTTAGTTCAACTAGTTAACAACTAGTGGCATTCCAATATGCCTAGAGCTCCCAATGTATAACTCGGGCTTTGATACCAAATGTAACACCCCACCAAGAGATCCAAAAGAACTAACCTAAAGTTTTACTAAGTTTGCCAAACATTTTTTTTAAGATCACATATAAAAAAAATCATAAATTAGTAGAAGCAACAGATACAATCATCCATAAGAAAACATAATAAATTACATTCCTTAAGGATCCTAGGACGTTGAATCACATTGAAATTTAAATAATACTAAGTCCAATAATTAACACATCCAAATAAAATTACTATTTACACTTACTTAAGTTTACTTAGGTTAATGCATTATTTTAATATTTATTTATTAGTCACCTAGGAGTTTGTGCACTCTTCTGAGTTGTCATGATGACATCACAGGGGTTTGCACCTCTTTTAAGAACATGTTGTCTACAACACATGAGATAGATGGTTCTACAACCCTCTAATACTTATCCACTCATCTAGAATGTTGGATAAGGCTTGTGCATAGTTGTCAGTGCTTATCTTATCTCCTGGTTGTTTCTAGAGATATTCTAGGTGCTTCTTGAGAGGCCTTTATATATAGGCACTCCTAGTGTGTTTGTACATGCTTCTAATAATAGATAGCATTATCATATTAATCATACTCTTTGGTCTACTGAGTGCTTGTGGTTGTGCTCCTTAATCTTGGGTGAATCTTTCCTTAAGAAAAAATCTTACATGGTATTAGAGCTCAGGGAGATTATCATCACTAGCCATTCGAGACTATAGTTGCTTTAGTAGCTCAACCCAAATTCAGAGAATCTACAGAAATTGGGAGCATCGAGAACCAAAGAAGAGCTCACCATTGCATCTGAAATGTCAATTTGGTGAATAATTGAGGCAAAATTGGTATCATAATTTTAGATCTATACATTTAATTTTCAGATCTACAATTTTTTCATCTACCTCTCTACATAAAAATAAATTCAGATTTACATTATTTTTTTCAAAAAAATTGGCCATTAGGCTTGTAGGAGAGATATTTTGTAGTTGAAGATTGAAGATTGCTAGTGTAAATCCAATATTTGCATCATATTTAGAAGGTCAAAAAACCCCCAAATCAAAATCTAGAGCCATTTCATTTTTGAAGTCATGGCCATGATTCAGGAAAAATAATTACAACAATCATTTTCAAACAATGATATCTTTCTCATATAGACTCCTTTTTGCGAGCAATTTTTTTGTTCTGAGGTAGAATTTCATGATCTACACATTGGTGTAGATGGTTTGAGATCTTTGTTCCTAATATTTTTTTGCAAGTCACAAATCTCAATTTTTGGCACTTCAAATGCTTGGTACGGGCCCATCTAGACTCCAAATTAAGTTCCATTTTTTTTGAAAGTGCAATTTTTTTTTGACTACTTTCTAGTTCTGTAATCAGATTATAGGTTTTGTGGATAGAAATAATGCTTTCAAAAATAGGCCCTAAATTGGCATGTGGCTATTGCACTAAGTACCCAAATCATACATTATGAGGGTTGATTAATTATTTCTATATTTTCGGGGGTTCATATATTCATTGATGTCATGGAGGATTTTTGTGACAGATGTTGGTTTGGAATCAAACCATGATTGACAAAAAGGAATTATAAAAAATAGAGTGCTTTAGTCATTGATCATCTAAGAAGTGATTATAAGGAAATATTTCCTTATTTATGTTCCAATGAATTGATCTCTAACACTGAAGGACAACCACCTCTTTACAGACTTTGGGATATTATTATCCTGAATTTATGTTCTAAAACTAAGCATGTCATTAACAAGCTCACTTATCTGCATGATATGTGGATGGCTCTTTGGAAAAAATTTATGAAGATCCCATAGTTCCTCCTTTTCTAGATGAAATTCTATCTTCTTTGGCTTTAGTCATGGTTCCTCCAACTCCAAAAGAGATCATGGAACTTTTTCCTCTTAGGGGGTTTTTTCCTTCTCCTTTTCTCTATTGTATATACTAGATGTATGTCCTAATGGGGGGGGGGGGGGGGTGGTGGCGGGGGGGGGATCTTGATTATTCTATCCATCCATGTATCCTCTTTCATTTCTCTTTTTGGGGGAGGGTTTTTCCCATGAGGTTTTCCCTCTTTCCCCACTTTATGAGAGATTTGCATTTGCATTCATTATGTACATGGGTACCTAAAATGGTCTAGTAGTCAGGACCCATCTTACATTCATCCTAGTATTTGTAAGCTTAAGGGCATTCCCCTAGGTTGCACTCAAGGGGGGGTGTTGGTGTAAATAAGTATTTACTATTTACACTTAAGTTTACTTAGGGTTAATGCATTATTTTAATATTTTTTTATTAATCACCTAGGAGTTTGTGCACTCTTGTGAGTTGTCATGATGACATCATAGGGGTTTGCACCTCTTTTAAGCACATGTTGTCTACAACACATGAGATAGATGGTTCTACAACTTTTTGATTCTTATCCACTCATCTAGAATGTTGGATAAGGCTTTTTCTTAGTTGTCAATGCTTATCTTATCTCTTGGTTGTTTCTAGAGATATTCTAGGTGCTTGTTGAGAGGCCTTTATATACAGACACTCCAAGTGTGGTTGTACATGCTTCTGATAATAGATAGCATTATCATATTGATCATACTCTTCAGTCTATTATGTGCTTGTGGTTTTACTCCTTGATATTAGGTGAATCTTAGCTTAAGGAAAATTCTTATATGGTATCAGAGCTATACCAAATTCTTACAGCATGTTTACATTTCTGCAAAGTTAATTTGACTTAGGACAACAATATGCAAAAGTTTACGATATTGAATGATCAATGTAAGCATGAGTATAAGTTGAAGTACTAAAATGTTTTATTTGTACATTTTGACATTGGATAACTAATTCACCCCCTCCCATTAGTTATTCTAAATATTCCAACACATAAGGGGTTAGAGGGATACCAACTTAACAACTTAGATATTTTGCCTCAATTTGAGCTTCCCTTAATAGTGAATCAGTAAGTAAGGGCTTTAAAATAAACTTTAAAATTAAAATTTTAGTAAATGTATTTCAAGAATCAAATACTAGTATGGAAAAATACAATGGTTTCATGAAGGATATTTATACTCAAGCTAAGGAAGTCAAATTAGTTAGGAAGAATGAATTAGAATATATCAAGGAGGGCTTTTTTTTATCGAGGAGCCACATGGGTGTAAAAGAAACCTTGCATCACCCAAAAATATTTCTATTGTCTTTTGAATAAGGTTTATCTCAGTGTAATCATAGAATTTTAATGGTAAAAAGTGACATATTTTTCGATTATTCAAAACTTTTCCTTTTAAACTATTGGATTTTAAAATTAAAGTTAATAGGAGATAAGTTTCAATTTTTTATTATGAAGCATACTTCTTTTTATTCTAACAACATTATCATAGCCAAGTATAATTTTTAAGATTACATTCACAAGGAAGTATTAAGAGAAAAGTTGTAAATTTGGAAATTAAAAATTGATACAAAATTTGGTTAAATTACACTAAGATATTTATGTAAGGGCTACACAAATGATACTTATCCATCTTTGACATTAGGTGCTCAATTGAGATTTTAAAAAAAAAAATCTGAACACAATCTTTGGCCTCATGACCTTTTGCCTATATAAAAAAGGGTTATCTCAATGTAGACTAACTATTTCTAGAATCTCACTATTTTTAGTAAATTGTTTGTTTGAGCTCAGATCATTCTAATTTCATCCATACAGGTTCATTTTCGATATATTAGCTTGATAATAAAGACTCATTGTAGTATCAAGTCTATTTGTGAAGTTATTAGAAGTTTTTAGTATTAGCAAAAGGGTATAAAAACTTTCAATTAAGTTTTGAAGTCTTTAGAGGCTCCAAAAAGTGGTCAAACCATGACTAACTAGACCTTGCATGAGTCAAGAATTGTAGATTAGATTGTGGCAATTATAAAATGGGGTCATAATAGTTAATTGAACTAACTAGTGAGGAGCTATTGTCTTCATTAGTCATGCCATCTAAGATGGGCAAAAATGGAATTATTTAAAAGAATGTTGATATTTTTATTAGTTTATATATGTTTCTTGGTATATGAAAAATATGTTGACACATATTTTTGTTGAGGTGTAGAGATCCTCTTCCTCTTTATATTTATATTTAATATCTTATATATATATATATATATATATATATATATATATATATATATATATATATATAATAAGTCAAGAGATATCCTTCTCGAGGCACCTATTTTCATAACCCCATAATTCTCATCATCACATATTTATGTGAGTCTAAGAGGTGTGAGGAAATGATTCAAGACTCTTGATTTGCCTCATTTTTTCTTCAATTTCCTCTCTGCATTTTTCATGATTTTAATTATATTTAGTCTTTTTTTTTTTTTTTTGACTAGTAAATGAACGTCAAATTTTTTTAAAAATAGAAAATGTTTACATTGAAGATTGTTACCACTATAGAAAGTCTCTCGGCTTAACTATACAAAATATTAAAACTATAACAATCGCTCTAGAAATAGGCAAGAGCCTACAACACAATGGTAAATTGTGAGCCTCTTATCGAAGAGGTCTTGTGTTTAAATATACTTGTGCTTAATAAAAATAATAATTAATAATAATACATAATAATTGATCTTGTCTTTAGCCACTTACTGATCAAAATAAAAATAAAATTTAAATAAGCCAATATACAATTAATAAGTATATTTTTTGATATATTACAATAACATTATAATTGTGATGTCAATTTATAATTTTATTCCAACTAGATAAAATATTAATATAATATCTTAGAATATTACGATATTATTATTTTTATTCAATATTTATTATTGAATAAAAAATTTAGACTGAGAAGGAGGAATTCAATAATCTAGTTATGAGTGACAAGTACACTCATTCTTACATTCTCTCATTGGATCATAGAGTGTGATATGAACTGTTGATGCTAAAAGAAACATACACGATCAAATCCACAAGAAAAATATATATGAAAAATGGATTGTGGAAATATTATATTATTAAAAGAGGATTGCAAAGAGCATGGTCTATATGTGAGGGATACCGTTAAGAACCATGCACTAAGCAATGAATTAAGTTTCAAAAAACTAAGTCAACATTGACTATTTAACACTTTAAACCCATCCTTAGTGTTTGATTTTCAAGTCATCCTATACATGAGTTGGTGTGGATTCAGGTACTCAATGAAGAACTTAGTTAGGTAGTTTAAGGATTCATTTGTGGATTAGGTTAGTATAGCAATCGTTAATTATCTAATTTTGTTAATTGATTGCAAGGAAATTTCTTCATAATAATAACTATTACACAAGAAAACAATTTAATTTAGAGGGTATTTCTAAAAAATTTAGAATGGAAACAAAACTTTGATTTAAAAGAGTTCCACAATATTAACATACCAAGGTGGATAATTATACCTATCTACTAATTGAGCTAATTCATAGGTAGATGCTTATCAAAATAAAAGACTTCATTGGAGGATTCGTAGGGATTGAGGAATTTTTTTGTTATCATTATCCATGTGAAGTTCTAATTGGTATGAAGGTATGCCTTCAACAAATTAAAACAATTAAAATTGTAAAAAAATACACAATTTATTGATTAACCCTTAAATTATATGAGGGAAATATTTATAAAAAATTAACTACAATAATTTTAAAGTCCACATCTAAGACTAGTTTTATTAAAACTCTAGAATACGAAAATGACACTATTATTAATCTTAAAAAGGGCAAGGATAGGGAAACAATTCCTTGGATAGATTAAGTTTATACACAAATAAGTCAAAAAATCATAATATGAATATCATAGAAAATACAAAGATTGAAGATGGAGAAATATTAGAAGCAGCCATGTCTCCCAAGTAGCATACACTTGACTATGCTATGACACATAAAGTTGGAACTAATAGTGAGGAATTTAATATTCACGAAGAATATGTTATTAGGATTGACTCCTTGAACCTCAAAGAAGGTTCAAATAAGGAAATTATTAAGAGATGTAAGCACATTTTAGAAAATGAAGTAGCTGAATTAATGAAACCATGGAAACAAATTCCTTGTAGAAAGAGTATCAATTATTGTAGATGTAGTTGCTTTATCTGATTTCTCAATATAAGGGCCTGTTTGGTTGCTGGAATAAAACTAGAATAGGAATAGGAAATTAGAATATGATTTGTATTCTTTGTTTGGTGCGTGGAATAGGAATAGGGAATAAGAAAACGTATTCTCATTTTTGCACCAAAATGAGCTTTTGTCCATTCCAAAAAATACCTATAATTAGAATTGCTATTCTTGCATTCATTTTAACTTTCTCAAATTTGATTAAATTTTCAAATCCACTTTGACCTGGGGTGAGCGTTGGAACTCTGTTTTCAATATTTTCAAATATTTCAACAATTTTCCAATGGCGCCGATTGCATCTTCAAAAATATTTTCAAATATTTTAGTGATTTTCCAATGACACTGATTGCAAGTTAACCCTATTCTAATTTAAGCTTGCATAACCAAACAAGGGATAAACAAGATTGGATTGCAGTTTTCCATTCCTACTCTTCATTCTCCATTCTCATTCAAATTTTCTATTCTAATTCTCAATTCCTATGCTTGCAACCAAATGGGCCCTAAATGATTGAAAGATTACTTAAAATTGCATATTCAAGAAGAAAAGAATCTGAAGCAAAAGGCGTTGGATTAAGTAAAGGGAAAATAGAATCCAACTTTCCATGCTAGAGTAGTGGTAGGAAATTTGAAAGAAAAGAGTATGGAAAAGATGTATGTTGGTCTAACTATTCCATTCTTTATGATGAGGAGAAGAAGAACATTCTAAAGGAAGCAAGTATTTTAAAGTGAAGGATATTCAAATTGGTATAGTAAATCTCTAAAATGAAGTTCTTGGGAAAAATTAGGAAAGGAAAGTAGAAGGTTTCAAACATAGCATGTGTTAAATATGGGCCTCTAATTCCACACACACTTCAACATGATCATTATTTGTTAGTAACATCCTAAAATGAATATTAGATAATTCATCTGATATTTTTGCACAAGGTCATTTGTTGTCTTCTAACTAGATGAGGTTTGACTATACACTCTCAAAATTGAGAGTTTACTAACCAAAGAAAACTAGTATGAAGGATTTGAATGAATGAAAATACAACATAATCTACATGTTTTATGTTTTTGCATGCAATGTATGCATTAATATAAATAATTTTCAAATAAATCTAAGAACAATGAGAAACAAATTAAACTAGATGAATGTATTGTGATCTAGATGATGAGCATGTAAAAGCAAGGAGATTCGAATGGAAAAGGACTTGAGTAATCAATCTAACAATGATTTGATACTCTTCATGTGCATCCTCCCAAATTACAGGTTAGGGGTCTCCTTTTATAGAATCTTGGATCTGATCAATGGTCAAGATTAGACCAAGTGTAAGGTTTAGATTGAATGTGAGATTGAGTTCTCCATTTTTTATGGAGTTAAATGAGATGAAATAGGAGATAAAATTGATCCATTCAAATATGTGCTCATAATATTTTTCTAATTAATTAAATAATTAGTTTCAACAATTATGATGAGTATATTTGATCAAATTATTATTTTTAATTCCTTTTTCATATGAGATGAATTAGGATAGAATATTTATCCATTCAAACATGACATTATAAAAAGATATTCTAATTAATTAAATAATTAGTTTTAAAAATATATATTTAATTAAATCAATGTATTTTAATTGTAATTTTTTAATGTTTCTTAGCTAAAGAGGGTGGATTTAATTTATTTAAAGTACTTAGGAATTTTAATTAAATTAATTCAATCAGAAGATTAATTTACCTATTTTGAATCCATATTTAGGAACTATATTAAATATGTGATTAATACAGATTACAGATTTTCTACATTAGACTCTTAGGTTGAGAAAAAATGATCAGAGTTAGAAATATCAAGTACAATAAGACTTAACTTGATCAACAAATAGATGTTGTAATATTAATGTACCAAAATTGGTTCAAAATTCCAATGTGCCAATTTAGGGGTATTACACATAGAGGGGCCACTTTTTGGGGAGGTGATGAGGATTATAGGGAACCAAGTTTTAATGTTACTAGCACCTATAAACAAAATAAGGAATGCAAAATTTTTGGTGAGAAACTGAAGGGCTCTTAAATGTATTAGAATAAAGGGTTGATGTAAACCTTGTTAAAACTAGGGAAGTGTATGAGCATGCGATTAAAGAACTATTGAAAGGGGATCATTCAAATGAAGAAGACTGATGAAACCTATCATGGAATAATCATTATTTTTTCACTGATGTCAAACCATCTACTTGTTGCTAAGACAATTTCTTACTTTGATTTGAATGCTATCATTTGATTGATTGATGAAGAGGATTTGAAAAGAAATGATAACAAAAGAACCTAGAGAAAAGTTGAGTTACATATTGTATAAAAGGAGCACTAAGACCAAGCAAGGTATTGATGATATAGTGTATTGTGTATCTACTTAAAAGGATACTTGAGAAAACACTAGAAGAAAGCTAAGTAAAGAAATGTGCTTGCCAAGCTTGACTGAGAAAGTCCGTGCAAATCAAGCTGAAAATTAGTTGAAGCTAAGTAGTAAGTTTAGTATGTGTCGAGCAAAGAGAAATACTATTGGAACCAAATGAAGAAATTTTAGTATGTGCCAAGTACCAATAAAGACTTAGTGTATGCCAAGAATCAAAAGATAGTGTTTGTTGAGAAAACAACTTGTTATTGTTGAGCACCAATAAATCGAGCTTGATCAAAGATTTGATGAATCCAAGCCAAAAAAGTTGATTTCTTGAATGGTGTGGAAGATAATTATGATGAGATGTGCCACAAAATTCAAGATAAACCATTTTGAGATGAATTTAAAGAGGATTATAGAGGATTATACAGTTAGCATACTAAGCAAGAAGGCCTAAGGAGATGAAGGCTTGAAGGGTGAACAAGCTATTAGAGATGAAGAGGATGGATACCAAGCAAAATGGAGGATTGAAAAAGTGATCTGTAATCTATAAGTGATTTCTTTCAATTATGAGATCAAGTCTTATTATTACTCTCTAACAATTATATTACTTCAGATAAATCCTTTGGATTAAGCTTGACATAAAAATCATCGTAAATCCATGACATTCTAATGGAACGTTCTAAAGTCCTCTAACAAGGTTCACTCCTACCAGGGTGATTGAAATCCTTTAACTAGGTCACATTCAATAGTGTTCATTATAACCTTTAACAGTGTTGGCTCCTCACAGGGCTCACTTCAGAAGAGTAAAAATTGATAGCATGTTACTAGTGTTTTTTCTCAAATTGGGTTTCCACAAAAAATCCTTGTGTCAAAATGTCTGATTGATTTTGTGGTATTGCATGTTTACATTTTTGCAAAGTTATTTTGACTTAGGACAAAAATATGCAAAAGTCTAAGATATTGAATGATCAATACAAGCATAAGCACAAGTTGAAGTACTAAAAAGTTTTATTTGTACATTTGGACCTTGGATAACTGACTCACCCCCCTCCCCTTATTTATCCTAAATATTCCAACACATAAAGGGTTGGAGGGATACCAACATAACAACTTAGTTATTCTGCCTCAATTTGAGCTCCCCTTAGATAATGAATTGGTAAGTAAGGACTTTAAAATAAACTCGAAAATTAAAATTGTAGTAAATGAATTTCAAGAATCAAATATTAGTATGGATAAATACAAAAATTTCATGAAAGATATTTTTACTCAAGTTGAAGATGTCAAGTTAGTTAGGGAGAATGAATTAGAATATATTAAGGAACATTTTTTTTACGCAGGAGCCACATGGATGTAAAAGAAAACTTGCATCACCCAAAAATATTTCTATTTCCATTTGAATAAGGGTTATCTTAGTGTAATCATAGAAATTTAATGTTAACAAGTGACATATTTCTCGATTATTCAAAACTTTTCCTTTTAAGCTATTTGTTTTTAAAATTAAAGTTAATAGGAGATAAGTTTCAAATTTTCATTATGAAAAATACTTCTTTTCATTCTAACAACACGATCATAGCCAAGTTTAATTTTTTAGATTATATTCACAAGGAATTATTAAAAGCAAAGGTATAAATTTGAAAATTAAAAATTGATACAAAAATTGGTTAAATTACTCTAAGATATTTATGTAAGGGCTACACAAATGATACATATCCATCTTTGATATTAGGTGCTCAATTGAGATTTTTTTAAAAATCTAAACACAAGCTTGGGCCTCGACATGGCTTTTTGCCTATATAAAAAAGGGTTATCTCTGTTGGAAATATTCAGGTCTAACAATGTTACTGAGAGGGGAGGGGTGAATCAGTAAGCTTTAAAATTTAAACCAATTCAACATAATAAAAAATTCACCATTCATTCATCTACTTTACTGTATGCATGAAAAGATTAACACACTGATTTGGTGACCCAGAAACCTTTCAATTTGAAAGTAAAACTGGGTGGGGATGATGCCCACGAAACTTCAATACTGTAGTATAAAGTTGGCCGGTTAAGGCTTACAGTGATCACTTCTGGTGATCTGCCCTGATAGGAGCAAGTAGGACTACTAGATCCACCTTGTTAGAGGATTTACAAACATACATTGAAGTATGCACTCTGTTAGGAGATTTACAAAAGACTGTTAAGTCTACCCTGTTAAAGGATTTACAAAACTGATTCACCTGTTAGGATGAAGCAGTGGATCTGCTTGCAACTGGTTTGCTGATTAGATCTTATGTACTGATCACTTGATGTGATGGATATATCTTTTCTGCTCCTTGATAACCTTGTTGAATACTCCACTACTGATTCTCTTTCAATTTGCTCTTACTTCACTATTACTTCTCTTCATCATTTCTATATTGCAAATGACACAATACATTACATATATACCATTCCAATATTTACAGCAACAAGGTCGGCCAAACACAAGTGGACAAAACATTACTAAGTCGACCAGATAGTAGAAAACTCAGGTTCCTCAAACTCACTCAGTGACCTTCTGACACTTGGCATCCACTACATTACATGGCATCATCATGCACCCGGTAGAGGTAGGGGCTCGGTCCATACTAATCACTCTGAGTAGCTTGGAACTTGGTAACCACTAGTGACTCGGTAAACATTGTGTCACTCGGTAGAAACTAACTCCTTCGATTCACTTGGTAAGCACTGAATACTTCTTTTACCTTTCTGTCTTGGTAATCACTGAAACCTTCATTTACCTTCCTGACTCGATAAATACTAAATCCTTCGTTTACCTTCCTGACTCGGTAAACACTAAATCCTTCGTTTACCTTTCTGACTCAGTAAAAATTAAAACCTTTGTTTACCTTTCTGACTCGGTAAACACTAAAACCTTTATTTACCTTTCTGACTCGGTAAACATTAAAACCTTCATTTACCTTCTTGACTTGGTAAACACTAAAACCTTTGTTTACCTTCCTGACTCAGTAAACACTGCTGAACATACTTGGTAACCAACGAATGCTTGGTATGAACTGTAAACTGAGTGATGAACTCAGTAAGCATTTAGAATCAAATAAGTGTTGTAACTAATGACAAATGTATCATTATTCCAACAATCTCCCCCTTTGGAATTAGTGACAAAAACACTTATGAGCCAAAATTTATATACAAGATCTGACAAAACTGATTTGATTCTGTTGTGCTATGTGCTGAATATACATGGGCTACCTTACATATAACTCCCCCATACAATATACACAAGGTTTTAACATGAGTTATATGACTTTATTCTTTATTTACTTTATTACCTTCTCCCCTTTTGTGTCTGATTTTTTGATTTTCCTCTATATATTGCTTTCTCCCCCTTTTTGACAATAATGCCAAAGAATAAAGAATGTATTTACATGGAGACACCAAAATGTGTGATAAACTCATAATGTACCTGAAGAATTAGTTGTAGATTTTTATCCCAATTGTCTTGCAGGATTTTACATGTGGAGAAAGCTACTTGAACTTCTGCAGAAATTTCAATCACATGGTCTGCAACAGAGAAATTATTGTCATGGATCAATGTTTTTGAATATGCAATGTGCTTCTGCATTGTGTTCATGATAGGAAGGATCATATTCTGGATGTCAATCAGAGTAGACCTGATCCTTGCTTCCTCTCTCAGCAATTCTGCCTATTTCTCTGACAAAAATTTGATTCTCAGATGATGGGATGAACTTGCACTGTGGTCAGATTGCAGCATTTGGGCACTGACCTTCATATCTGCATCAATTTTATTCAACTTTTCTTTTACTTCCTTTTTATACTCGGTAACATCACAAAGTTTTGCAAAAAGTGAGGTTACATTATTAAAAGAATTTTCAATGTCAGACAAAATTCAGGTTAATTCAACCTATTTTATTGCTAAGTGCTGAGCAATGTGCTCAAGCACCTTATATTCAAATTTCTTTTCTGCTTTCTCTATTAATTTTTCTTGTCCTGAGATATCCTCATTGAATTTATTCACTGCTTCTTCTAGTTGTAACAAAATGTGTTGAGATGAATCCACATCAACACCTATAGCCTCAATTATTATGTTTTTAGCACTCTCAATTATATTGAATTATCTATCCCTTTCATTTCTTAGCTGCATTTGTTGTGCCTTTTGCTCTAATAGCTGATTGATCATTCTCATTTCATCAACTGATGCAGTATCTAGATCTATCTTAGGAATGACAATGTCCTTATCCAGATCTATTTCTTCATCTACTGCCTTACTGGAAAACATGTATCTCTTTGGTTTTTCTGCAGTGACTGCACCTTTGCCCTTTGAAATTGAAATAATAGTTGATGATGCTGGATTGGCTGTCAAAACTGGAATGGAACCAACTAAAGGTAAACTAAGAGAAGTGTTGGTTGTATCAAAACTTGATATACTTCCCAAAAATGATGTACATACTGGTATATTTACAGTTGGAGAACTGACTGGAGCAAAAATTGGGGCCAATGTGGCTGAGGAAGACAAAATTGGTAAGCAACTGGGAAGACTTACTGTACAAGCTGTAGGTGGAAGAGATACACTCAGTGAAGTGACTACTGCAGTGGATGACTCAGTGGCCGATGATGTGCTTGGAGGCTTGGTAACTAAAGAAGTGACTGCTAGCTCAGTAGATGAAGTGCTTGGCACTTGCATTGCAAAAACCTAGAGCTGAGAGGAGACAGGTGGAGATTGATCAATTGATGAGGCTATTGAGCTCACAATCTCACCAGTAGAGGCTGCTTCTTCCTCCATTTCTCTTTTAGCTTCTTCCTCAATTTCTAACATTAATGATTGCAGGTCTTCTGGTATGTCTTCAATGTCATCACCCTCATCATCATCATCATTATCATCACTGCTGTCATTGTCCGTGATTTCAACAGTATTCTCATTGGGTTTGTGTAGATGATAGATATTTTTCCACATGTTTGTTGCATCATTTACTACATGCTCAATGTTTTTGACAAGTATCAAACAAGTGTGGAATCTAATCATCATATTACCTTCGTGATCTTTCAGTGATTTCTTCACTTCAGCATTAGAGAGACTTGGCAGGAGATTCCTCAGGGTCTACTTATAAATGTCTTTGACAGTCTTGGTTGCAGCTTCCCATCTTGGTTGCAATCTTTCCAATAGCTCTTTGGAGATCTGAGAGGCTATCTAGTCTGGGGAGTATTTCCATTTACCCATTTTGTTCAGTACCCGATCCTCAATCTGCATTTTCTCCTGTTCTATTCTGGTTTTGAACTTAAATGCTTTGAAGTTTGTGAAGCTACCTCCTTCATCTAATTGCTTTAGTCTTGCTTCAAAGGTGAGTGGAGGCTTAACAAATACAAGTTCCTTCTTTCCCTGTCTTGTTCTCCTGGAGAATACTGCAGTGGTTTTCTTTGTAGGTTTGGTGATAGTCACCGTACCTTTCTTTCATTGAGGCTCTTCTTCTTCTTCTTCCTTTTCTTCATCTTCTCCTCTCCCTTCTGTTATCATGAGAGGTCCAATATCAGCTTTTAGCTTTTCTATCTTTCTCCTGCCTTTAGAGATTGCTTGAAGAAGCTTGATTTCAAGCTCTATTCTAACCTTAGCCTCTTCATAGGTTCCAAATGCAGGCAACTTGGGATCCATTGGTTCATTTACCAGTGCCTCAATGATATCTTTGGCATCATCAATATTTAGCTCATAGGGCAATGGTTTTACCCATGCCACTCGGGGTTTGATTGCCTGGATGTAGACTCTGTCACAGTCAACCATGAAACAAACATCATCCTTATACTCTTCAACAAGTTTTGGAGGTATTCTGAATCTATTGTTCATCCTTTCCTTGAAATCTTCAAAATAATTATCCATTACTTTGTCAAAATTCATACCCATTTCTGCTATGAATTCGTTTATTTGATACAAAATTGGAGTATCTTTCCTCCATACAACTGCACCCTTAGATGGAAAGAATTTTTGTACATAGAAAAATAAACAAACTAGCAAAGAACCAAATTTACAAGGGTTTGTTTTTTCAGTCCTTATGCTATCCATGTTTTTATTGAATTTTTTTAATAGCACATCAGCTAGGTCAAACTCCATATTTTTCTTTACAATTTTATATGCCAAATCTACAACCTCATATGGTACACTATTCAGCCTGCTGGAACTATACAGTTTGTATGCAATAACACAAATACCAAATTTCAGTTCTATATCTGAAACATTGTTGAGCTTTAAACCTCTGCCATCCCATTCAGCTTGGGTTAATTTCTAGAGGTCATCTCGACCTAGGTTTTTGGTGGTTTTGGCTTTGGTCAACATTGGTAAGCCTGTGATCTTGTGGATCATCTTCTTTGTTATGAGGATGGGTTTTTCTAACCACAATTGTCCATTATGCACACGACTTAAGATATACCTCACCCATTTCACTTGGAAACTCCTTGGCAGATGCGGGATATGGGTTAAGCCTTTGGTTTCCAAATGTTTGAACTTAGGTTTTAGGGTTCCATCCACGCATAACTCAGCTAGGGTACTATCCATATCTAGTGTCCCTATTTCTTGCACAGTATACTTGAAATGAGTACGAATATCATTGATTAGAAGTACCTTTGGAGTGATCTACGATTGAGCTCCATGCGGGTCGAGTGATTCAGCGATGGCAAGAACAATTTTGAAATTGGGCGCCTTCCATTCGACTCCCTTTACAAGCATTTTAGAACCTCTCTTCGCCTTGCTGCCACTGGTGCTTGCAGATGCCATTGCTACTCAGTGAGAGAACGATTTCATAACACAATTTCTTTGCTGGAAAATCGCTTCAAATCACTTGAACTCACTTGGATGCACTTGAAAATATATTTGCTTTGTGAACTCTAAATTTGTGGTGAAAAATGAGATCAAATTTTGCCTTTTTGATTGAAATCTTGTCATTAATGCTCGGGTACATAGGTAGCTAAGAATTAGGGTTTTATAAATAGTCACCGACTTACTCGGTAAACCTTGCAGCTCGGTGAACACACAAAACCTTTCTTATTTTCCCAACCAAGCTCGGTAAAGTCTGAAAACCAACCTTACTCGGTAGATGCAACACTGTGAATTATGACTTGTATCTGCAATACTGATTTTTCATTTCCACTTCTTCTTTCTGGAACTGCCTAGGATATGGCTTGAAGATGCAGTCCCTTATCCTTCTTGATAAGTCTTAATTAGATATGGTGGAGTCACCCATTTCTAGAGTGACACTTCCATCATTTGAAATTTCTTGCTCAGTAGACTTAGGAATCCACTGTTGTTTCATTTTCTTTCGAATATTATCAACTCTAGTTTTCTTTTCATCTTCAACCTTTCCTATATTCATGCAATTCTTGGCTATATGACCAAGTTTAGTACAAGTATAGCATCTTATGGTTGTATCTTTCTTCCTTAGGTGATGCCTTCTACAGTTTGTTCCTATGTGTCCATATTCTCCACAATAGTGACATCTACACCAAGTATTGTGATCCCAACCAAATATTGCTTTGACAATTTTTTCTGCTGGATTGAGTGATTTTGATCTACATTCAGATGCTTTATGTCCTTGTTTCTTGCATTTGTGACACTTGCCTTCGAACTTTGGTTTCTCCTTGCATTCATTGGCTTTGTGACCATGCTGATTGCAATTGAAACATTTTCCATTGAATTTACCTTTACCATTACTCCAACATTTATTAGATGTATGACCTATCTTGCCACAATGATTACAAGTGGGTCTGTGATTCCTTTGAGTACCTTGTTTATAAGATTCACCTTCTTCCTTGTATCCAAGACCAGCTTTACCTTTTTGCTTATAGAAATTCTGCTCATTTTGCTGATTCAATTGATTCATGTCTGCTTGAGATTTCATCATCCTTTCATTGACTTGTTTTTCAATTTTTAGATCATTTTCCAAGCTTTCATTGGTTTGTCTCTCAGTTCTTAAGTCATTCTGTAGACTTTCATTTTGTGCTCTGAGAATCCTAATTTCTTTATTTGCATTGGATAGTTGATCTGCTAGATCTTCATGTTCAAGGGATTGATTTTGAGTTTCATGACTCCTATCTTCCAGTTCTTCTTGTGCTTTGTTTCTTTGTTCCAAAACTTCACATAGCCTGATTGACTGTATTTATTGCTCTCTTTTAAGCTTTCTTACCTCTTCTTGCAGAGATCCATTCCTTTCTAAAAGTTCTTTGATTGCTTTGTCAGCTTCTTTTGAATTACTTGATGGTTGTTAGTGTAGTTTTTTATTTTTCCTATTTTGCTAGGTTTTTCCTACACTTTTAATAATCTTGCTTAGGTTAACAAAGCATGTCTTATTAGGTGAATGGTTGTGAGGTGTCACCTTCCTACATGTGAGCATCCATTAGCTATCTTGGGAAGATACTTTGCTATCTTTAGTTCGATAGATGGTTGCTCCTCATTGGTTTGTGTTGCCACCTCCTCTCTCTTCCTAGCCTATATAAGCATGCTACCTGGCTTGTATTTGCATCTCTTATTTTTGCATCCTCTTAATGCTATTTTGCTTCCAGCATTTGCATTACTCTCTTGGAGACTAACTCTATGATGTTATTTTGATTTTGTATCATTTGCATTCATAGTTTAGATATTTACTGTTTGCACTAGTTTTCTGGGTTATTAATCTTTTTAGATTCTAACATGGTATCAGAGCTTTTCTATGTACAAGAGTAGATTTTAGTTTCCTTATTTGAGAGATTCGACGGGGGGGGGGGCAAATAAATTTTATTGTAATTTTTTGAAAAACGAAGTATGCTCTTCTCTTGCATCCTTGGATGATCTTGAGAATCAAAAAAGTTTTGACAAAAACGGTTTTCCTCTGGGGTTTCAATCTCAAATCTGACAACCAACTTGCATATTTGGAGTTTTCAATTAGTTTTGCAGGTTTCAGCATGCCATTAATGGACTTAGGAAGCTGATCCAGCATTTGCATGTCATATTCTGGTTGCTGGAGTCATTTTTTTATTTTTGGAGCCATTTTTTACTGTTAAAGGTGTCCTATTTACACTACAACAACATCTTCTGTACATCAACAAGAAAAACGCTTTTTGGGTTTTGTTTGCAGCCCCGAAAAACCATCTGAGTATCTTTTAGATTTTGCATGTAAGCTATATATTTTGCAGAATCGAGCATGCAAAGCTACAGCCATACCCCTCTCCATTGGCAGTCACAGATTTGAACACAGTTTTCAAATGTCTCGTTCTTGCTCATATGGACTCCGATTTTGATGATTCTTGTTATGAACTTGGCTATTTTTTTGTGCTCTATCCATTAGTGGAGTTGTTTTTTTGATTTTCATGCATGAATTCTTCAGAAATTGTAGATTCTCAACTGTGACTGTGCATAATTCTCATTTTGGAAACTTTGGTGGATCATAACTTTCTCATACAACCTCGTATCGAGGCGATTCTTTTTTTGAAAGTGCATGATTTTCCGAGTAGATCGCAATGGTGCTATTTTTTTTCTTGATTATTGTGCCCAAGTTTCACTTCTAGCATATTCTCTTCATGATGGTTTGTAATGCATTAAAATCAAGACCACTAAGTATTTCTTTCTAATGGTAGTTGTAAATGCACTAGAATAAAGTGCCAAATCATATTTCTTTGGAGGGGGGTTCTTTGATTGAGTAAAAGGGGGGGCATTGTCGTGGCTGGGTTCTCTTCTTTCTAGCATTTCTTCTCTGCATTTCTTCGTCATGGATCAAACAAATATGCCCATCCTAACTCCATATAATTACTTTGATTGGAAATCACGCATGACAATTCACTTAAGGAAAGCTGGATTAAATAGGATAACTATGGGACTTGAAACTGAACCTGCTAAAGATGAAGATAAGCCTAAGTGGATTAACAAATGTGATGAGGCATTTGGAACATTGTGTTTGTCTATTTCTCCTGACTTTCTATTTCACACTGAGTCTTTGGATACACCAAATGAAGTATGGACAAAGCTAGAAACACTATTTGGCACACAAGATTCAATGAGGGGTCATATGTTGAAAAATGAATTAATAAGTTTGAGTCCAGGCAATTTCAACACAATCCAAGATTTCTTCACCAAATTGAAATCATAAGGCTGCAGTTAAAACAATGTGGAATTGAAAAGAAAGACGAACAACTAATTCTTAGTATTCTCTCTAAGCTAAGTTTAGAATATTCTGTGTTTGTCTCTTCCTTCTATGCTACTAAGGGTGCACTTGGTACTTAATTCACCATGCCATCTTTAGATGATTTTGCTGTCAATCTCACTCGAGAACAGGACAAGCTAATCTAGATGGGCATTCTTAAGTCCTCTAAGTCACATGCCTTGGCTGCCAACCAAGGCACAAAAGAACAACAAGGACAAAGTAGTAACAACAATAGTAAGGACAAGAAACAAAAGAATAGCGAGGAGAAGAAGGATCAGATGCTAGTTTCTTCAAAAGAAACTATTGATACACCATCTTCCAAGGGCGATAAGCCTAAGAAAGAAAAGGTCAAATGTGCTTATTGTAAAAGACCTGGTCATGATGAACATAAATGTTTGCAGAAACAACTTGATCACTTGACATATATTCTTGAGAAGAATAATATCAGTGTTCTTGAGTCTATCAAACAAAGTTTTAATGAAGGGTCTAACAAGGAAAAAGAAAACAACAAGGGGAAAGGAAAGGGCAAGGCCCTTTTTGCAGTTGCTTCCTCACCATCCACTTGCGTTCTTGATTCGGGTGCTTCATACCAAATGGCTTCATCTAAGGAAGAACTTGCATCCTTGGAGCCGTGTACTATGCCTTCTATTTTGATGGGTGATAACACTCTTGTTGAGGTGTGTGGAAGAGGGTCTGTTGATGTGGGGGATGGTACATTCCATGATGTTCCTTATGTACCCTCATTGTCAACTAATCTCCAATCGGTACTCTAGATCACTCACACAGGTTTAGGCAAGCAGGTTAAGTTCACTCCTGATTTAGTGGAGATATGTGAGTTGCACAATGATTCTATAGTTGCAGTTGGGAGAGAAGATCATCAGTCACAACTCTATATGTTTTCTCACTTTGTTCCTGATCCTCCTTTGACTGTTTCACTCACTCATTTTAATGAGGTGAGCTGATTATGGCATGAGCGGTTTGGCCATCTTAACTTCCACTACTTGCATCATCTTAACCAACAGAGCATGGTCACAGGGTTGCCTTCTACTTTGACATTGGAGTCACTTGGAATACATGATAGATCTTCTGATGGGTTAGATTCACTTGAGCAGTCTTCTACCTCCACTTTTGATGCAGAGAGTGATTCAGAGGACTCACCTCCTTCCTCTCCTAATCATCATTTATAGGTTGATGATTCTCCTCTAGATTCTCCATCTTCTGGTCCACTTTGGGCTAGAAAAACCTTGCAGTTTGCAGGTGATTGGGTTGGGGATCCATCAGACACCAAGTAGACTCGTTCACAATTCTAGGATGCTCTACATATCTTCATTGCTACTACCTCAAATCCACAGTCCTTTCATGAGGCTTCTGGTATTTCTGAGTGAGATACAGCTATGTAGGAAGAGTATAGTTCCTTGATGAGGAACCACACTTGGGATCTTGTCCATTTTCCTAAGGGAAGAAAACTTGTTCAATGTAAGTGGATCTACCGGACAAAATTTGCAAGCTTTGCTAGAGGTGTAGGATGCTACATCTTTTGGGGGGGCCTCTTCCTCTCACTTGGAGTCCTAATTTTCTTTGGGGAGTCTCTTTTCTCTCTCTTTTGGGGGAATTTTATGTACATGGGTACCTCATTAGGCTTGACTTGTCGGGACCCATTTCTACATCCACCTAAGCTTCTCTTATGGGGGGGTGTTAGTGAAGTTTTTTATTTTTCCTATTTTGCTGGGTTTTTCCTACACTTTTAATAATCTCGCTTAGGTTAATAAAGCATGTCTTATTAGGTGAATGGTTGTGAGGTGTCACCTTCCTACATGTGAGCATCCATTAGCTATCTTGGGAAGATACTTTGCTATCTTTAGTTCGATAGATGGTTGCTCCTCATTGGTTGGTGTTGCCACCTCCTCTCTCTTCCTAGCCTATATAAGCATGCTACCTAGCTTGTATTTGCATCTCTTGTTTTTGCATCCTCTTAATGCTATTTTGCTTCTAGCATTTGCATTACTCTCTTGGAGACTAACTCTATGATGCTATTTTGATTTTCTATCATTTGCATTCATAGTTTAGATATTTACTCTTTGCACTAGTTTTCTGGGTTATTGATCTTTTCAGATTCTAACAATGGTAACAAATCTTCAATCCTTTCTTCAACATAAAAATGGTCATTTATTTGTCTTGCAAGTTCCTTTCTTCTTTTTACGGATTGAGAAAGATGTTCCTTTGCTTCTTTGATTTGAACCATGGCCATCTCCAAATCTAGCTTCTCATTCTCAATAGTTTTGTCAAGTCCGAATATCTCCATTGTCCTTGATCTTTGCTCAAGCTATCAAGCTCTATCCTGAGAACCACAAAGCTCTGATACCAATTGTTGGAAATATTTAGGTCTAACAATGTTACTGAGAGGGGAGGGGTGAATCAGTAAGCTTTAAAATTTAAACCAATTCAGAATAATAACAAATTCACCATTCATTCATCTACTTTACTGTATGCATGAAAAGATTAACACACTGATTTGGTGACCCAGAAACCTTTCAATTTGAAAGTAAAACTGGGGTGGGGATGATGCCCATGAAACTTCAATACTGCAGTATAAAGTTGGCCGGTTAAGGCTTACAGTGATCACTTTTGGTGATCTGCCCTGTTAGGAGCAAGTAGGACTGCTAGATCCACCTTGTTAGAGGATTTACAAACATACAATGAAGTATGCACTCTGTTAGGAGATTTACAAAAGACTGTTAAGTCTACCCTGTTAAAGGATTTACAAAACTGATTCACCTGTTAGGATGAAGCAGTGGATCTGCTTGCAACTTTTTTTCTGATTAGATCTTATGTACTGATCACTTGATGTGATGGATATATCTTTGCTGCTCCTTGATACCTTGTTGAATACTCCGTTGCTAATTCTCTTTCAATTCACTCTTACTTCACTATTACTTCTCTTCATCATTTCTATATTGCAAATGGCACAATACATTACATATATACCATTCCAATATTTACAGCAACAAGGTCGACCAAACACAAGTGGAAAAAACATTATTGAGTCGGCCAGATAGTAGAAAACTCAGGTTCCTCAAACTCACTTGGTGAGCTTCTGACACTCGGCATCCACTACATTACACAGCATCATCATGCACTCGGTAGAGGTAGGGGCTCGGTCCATACTAATCACTCTGAGTAGCTTGGAACTTGGTAACCACTGGTGACTCGGTAAACATTGTGTCACTTGATAGAAACTAACTCCTTCGATTCACTTGGTAAGCACTAAATACTTCTTTTACCTTTCTGTCTTGGTAATCACTGAAACCTTCATTTACCTTCTTGACTCAGTAAATACTAAATCCTTCGTTTACCTTCCTGACTCTGTAAACACTAAATCCTTCGTTTACCTTTCTGACTCGGTAAACATTAAAACCTTTTTTTACCTTTCTGACTCGATAAACACTAAAACCTTTGTTTACCTTTCTCACTCGGTAAACATTAAAACCTTCAGTTACCTTCTTGACTCGGTAAACACTAAAACCTTTCTTTACCTTCCTGACTCGGTAAACATTGCTGAACATACTTGGTAACCAACGAATGCTTGGTATGAACTGTAAACTGAGTGATGAACTCGGTAAGCATTCAGAATCAAATAAGTGTTGTAACTAATGACAAATGTATCATTATTCCAACAATCTCAATGTAGATTAACTATTTCTAGAAGCTTACTATTTTTAGTAAGTTGGTTGGTTGAGCTTAGATTACTCTAATTTCATCCATGGAGGCTCATTTTAGATATATCAACCTGATAATAAAGACTCATTGTAGTATCAAGTCTTTTTGTGAAGTTGTTAGAAGTTTTCAATATTAGCAGAAGGATATAAAAACTTTGAACTTAGTTTTGAAGTCTTTAGAGGCTCCAAAAAGTGGTCAAACCTTGACTAACTAGAGCTTTCATGAGTCAAGAATTGTAGATTAGATTTTTGCAATTATGAAATGGGGTCATAATAGTTAATCAAAATAAGTAGTGATGAGCTATGGTCTTCAATAGTCATGCCATCTAAAATGGGCAAAAATGTAATGATTTTAAAATATCTTTGAGTTTCAAAATTTATTGAGACCTAATCTAATGTAATAAATTATGAAAAATAATAACATATTAAGGTTTGCTATGTTAGAATCTGAAAAGATTAATAACCCAGAAAACTAGTGCAAAGAGTAAATATCTAAACTATGAATGCAAATGATACAAAATCAAAAAAGCATCATAGAGTTAGTCTCCAAGAGATTAATGCAAATGTTGGAAGCAAAATAGCATTAAGAGGATGCAAAAATAAGAGATGCAAATACAAGCCAGGTAGCATGCTTATATAGGCTAGGAAGAGGGAGGAGGTGTCAACACCAACCAATGAGGAGCAACCATCTATCGGACTAAAGATAGCAAAGTATCTTCCCAAGATAGCTAATGGATGCTCACATGTAGGAAGGTGACACCTCACAACCATTCACCTAATAAGACATGCTTTATTAACCTAAGCGAGATTATTAAAAAGTGTAGGAAAAACCTAGCAAAAAAGGAAAAATAAAAAACTACACTAACACCCCCCCATAAGCGAAGCTTAGGTGGATGTAGAAATGGGTCCCGGAAAGTCAAGCCTGATGAGGTACCCATGTACATAAGATTTCTCAAAAGAGAGAGAGAAAAGAAACCCCCCCACAAAAAAGTCAACACTCCGAGTGAGAGGAAGAGGCCCCCCCAAAAGATGAAGCATCCCGCACCCCCAGTAAAGCTCGCAAATGAAGGAACTTGCTCTCAGTGAAGGGTTTGGTAAAGATATCAGCAACTTGCTCGGAAGTCAGACAATAGCGAAGGTCAATGACATGACCATGGATGAGCTCCTGAATGTAGTGCATGTGGACCTCTATGTGTTTGGTCCGTTGATGATGAACTGGATTCCGTGAGATCTGAATGGCACTCTAGTTGTCACAAAATATGACTGATGGCCGTCTGATTTGGATACCAAACTCAGTGAGAAGATGTTGAATCCAAATGGCCTCAGTGGCAGCATTTACAGCCCCCCGATACTCAGCCTCAGTAGAAGACAAAGAAATAGCAGACTGCTTTTTACTCGACCAACAAACAGGACCTGACCCAAGTGAGAAGATATACCCTGAAGTAGACTTGCGATCCTCAGAATCACCTGCCCAATCTGAATCTATGTAGCCCACCAAATCAAGCTCAATACCTGCTGCATAGTGAATCCCAAAACTATGAGAACCCTGAATGTAGTGAAGGATCCGCTTGGCTGCTTTCCAGTGTAACTCATGGGGCTCCTGCATGAATCGAGAGACCATGCCTACAGCATAGGAGATGTCAGGTCTCGTATGAGTTAGATAAATGAGACTCCCAACAAGTTGGGGGTACAAAGTGCCATCAACAAGTGGAGAAGAACATTGAGCCTCAAGTTTGACTCCAAAAAGGAAGGGAGTCGGAGCAGGCTTACAGTCAGCCATATGAAACCTCGAGAGTAAATCTAGAGCATACTTGGATTGTGTGATGGTGATCCCAGAAGGAGACTGAAGGATCTCAATCCCGAGAAAGTAATGCAACAAGCCCAAGTCAGTCATCAAAAAACTGTCCTAAAGGGCCACTTTGACAGCCTTAATGGTGGGTGAAGAACTTCCTGTGATCAACAAGTCATCAACATACAAAACCAAAAATAGAAGTGAATCACCCTGTTGCAAAATGTACACATTAGGATCAGAATGGCACCGAGTGAACCCAACTGATAGAAGGAAGGAGTCCATCTTGGCATACCAGGCCCGATGAGCCTGTTTGAGGCCATAGAGAGACTTTCGAAGATGACACACAAGTGAAGAATCCTGAAGGAAGCCCTGTGGCTGCTCCATGCAGATCTCCTCATGAAGGTCACATGAAGAAAAGCACTCTTCACATCCATCTGATGTACTTCCCAACGATTAGCTGCAGCAATGGCAAGAACAATTCGAATGGAATTCATTTGAGCAACTAGCGCAAAAGTCTCAGAGTAGTCAATCCCCATAACCTGGGAGAATCCTTTGGCAACCAAGCGAGCCTTGTGTTTGTCAACTGACCCATCTGCTGCAAATTTTGTTCGATAGATCCACTTACATCGAACAAGTTTTCTTCCTTTAGGAAGAGGGACAAGATCCCAAGTGTGGTTCCTCATCAAGGAACTATACTCTTCCTGCATAGCTGTATCCCACTCAGAAATACCAGAAGCCTCATGAAAGGACTGTGGATCTGAGGCAGTAGCAATGAAGACATGTGGAGCATCCTAGAATTGTGAACGAGTTTGCCTGGTGTCTGATGGATCCCCAACCCAATCACCTGCAGACTGCAAGGTCTATCTAGCCCAAAGTGGGCAAGAAGATGGAGAATCTGGAGGGGAATCATTAACCTCTGAATGATGACTAGGAGAGGAAGGAGGTGAGTTCTCTGAATCACTTTCTGCATCAGAAGTAGAGGTAGAAGACTGTTCAGGTGAATCTGACTCATCAGAAGATCTGTCATGTATTCCAAGTGACTCTAATGTCAAGGTAGAAGTTGGAGAAGTGATAGAAAGTGAGCTTGAAGATCCCTCCTCAAACTGAACACTCCTCTCAATGAATAACTCATGTGTAGTAGGGTGGAGCAACCGATAACCCTTCACACCATCAGGATAACCTACAAATATGCAAGGTCTGCTTTGCGGATCCAAGGCCTTACGTTTCTCTGTAGGAATGTGGGCCCATGCAGGGGAGCCAAAAACTCAAAAGTTCTTAGCTGATGGTTTTCGACCACTCCAAGCTTCAAAAGGAGTAACTCCCTTCAAGGCTCGGTGAGGAACACGGTTCTGGATATAACAAGCACAATTAATGGCTTCTGCCCAATACTGTGGTGCAAGAGATCTAGAGTGAATCATACAGTTTGCCATTTCCTTCAAGGATCTATTCTTCCATTCTGCAACACCATTTTGTTGAGGATTGTATGGAACTGAATGCTGTAAATCAATCCCCTCTGAAGTGCAAAATCTTTCAAACCGATGGTTGACATACTCACCACCATTGTCTGTGCGCAAAATCTTGATGGCTTTCCCAGATTGCTTTTCTACAAAAATTTTGAAGTCTTGAAAATGGTCAAATACCTCTGACTTCTGTTTGAGAAAGTACACCCATGTATATCGAGAAAGGTCATCAATGAATGTGAGGACATATCGGGCCCTGCTGAAAGAAGGATGTTGAAATGGACCAACCAAATCACTGTGAACTAACTCTAGTATCTGTGAAGCTCTCCATGCCTTACTTTTGTCAAACTTTTCCTTAGGATTCTTACCAAGAATGCAACCTTGGCAAACACCTCCTGAGAATTGAACCAAAGGCAACCCTGTGACCATGCTCTGCTGGTTGAGCTGATGCAAATAGCGAAAGTTAAGATGGCCAAACCGCTCATGCCATAATTTACTCACATCATTAGAGTGAGTGAGAAAAATAGATGAAGGAGGATCAGGAACAAAGTGAGAAAACAGATAGAGTAGTGACTGATGATCTGCTCTCCCAACTACAACTACAGAATCACTATGCAACTCACGTATCTCCACTGAATCAGGAGTGAACTCAACCCGCTTGCCTAAACCTGTGTGAGTGATTTGGTATATTGATAGGAGATCAGTTGATAATGAGGCTACACAAAGAACATCATGGAATGTGCCATCCCCCACATCAACAGACCCTCTCCCACACACCTCAATAGTAGTGTCATCACCCATCAAAATAGAAGGCATAGTACATGGCTCTAAGGATGCAAGTTCTTCCTTAGATGAAGCCATGTGGTGTGAAGCACCCGAATCAAGAACCCAAGTGGATGGTGAGGAAGCAACTGCAACAAGAGCTTTGCCTTTTCCTTTCCCCTTGTCGTTTTCTTTTTCCTTGTTAGACTCTTCATTAGAACTTTGTTTGATAGACTCAGGAACACTAATATTATTCTTCTCAAGAATGTATGTCAAGTGATCAATTTGTTTCTTCAAACATTTATGTTCATCATGACCGGGTCTTTTACAATAGGCACATTTAACCTTTTCTTTCTTAGGCTTATCGCCCTTGGAGGATGAGATACCAATAGTTGCTTTTGAAGCAATTGGTATCTGATCCTTCTTTTCCTCACTATTATTTTGTTTCTCATCCTTACTATTGTTGTTACTACTTTGTCCTTTTTGTTCTTTTGTGCCTTGGTTGGTTGCTAAGGCATGTGACTTAGAGGACTTAAGAGTGCCCATCTAGATTAGCTTGTCCTTTTCTCGAGTAAGATTGACAGCAAAATCATCTAGAGATGGCATGGTGAATTGAGTACCAAGTGCACCCTTAGTAGCATAGAGGGTAGAGACAAACACAGAATATTCTGAACTTAGCTTAGAGAGAATACTGAGAATCAGTTGTTCATCTTTCTTTTCAATTCCACATTGTTTTAACTGTAGCCTTAGTGATTTCAATTTGGTGAAGAAATCTTGGATTGTGTTGAAATTGCCTGGACTCAAACTAATTAATTCATTTTCCAACATATGACCCCTCATTGAATCTTGTGTGCCAAATAATGTTTCTAGCTTTGTCCATACTTCATTTGGTGTATCCAAAGACTCAATGTGAAATAGCAAGTCAGGAGAAACAGACAAACACAATGTTCCATATGCCTCATCACATTTGTTAAACCACTTAGGCTTGTCTTCATCTTTAGGAGGTTCAGTTTCAAGTCCCATAGTTATCCTATTTAATCCAGCTTTCCTTAAGTGAATTATCATGCGTGATTTCCACTCAAAGTAATTGTATGGAGTTAGGATGGGCATATTTGTTTGATCCATGATGAAGGAATGCAAAGAAATGCAAATAATTACAATTACCACTAGAAAGAGATGTTTAGTGGTCTTGATTTCAATGCATTACAAACCCTCATGAAGAGCATATGCTAAAAGTGAAACTTGGGCACAATAATCAAGGAAAAAAATAGCACCACTGCGATCTACTCGAAAAATCATGCACTTTCAAAAAAAGAATCGCCTCGATACGAGGTTGTATGAGAAAGTTATGATCCTCCAAAGTTTCCAAAACGAGAACTGTGCATAGTCACAGCTGAGAATCTGCAATTTCTGAAGAATTCATGCATGAAAATCAAAAACTAACTCCATTAGTGGATAGAGCACAAAAAAATAGCCAAGTTCATAACAAGAATCATCAAAATCGGAGTCCGTATGAGCAAGAACGAGACATTTGAAAACTGCATTCAGATCTGCGGCTGCCAACGGAGACGGGTATGGCTGTAGCTTTGCATGCTCGATTCTGAAAAATATACAACTTGCATGCAAAATCTAAAATATACCCAGATGGTTTTTCTGGGCTGCAAACAAAACCCAGAAAGCATTTTTCTTGCTGATGAACAGAAGATGTTGCTGTAGTGTAAATCAGATGCTTTTAACAGTAAAAAATGGCTCCAAAAATCAAAAAACGACCCCAGCAACCAAAATATGACATGAAAATGCTGGATCAGCTTCTTAAGTCCATCAATGGCATGCTGGAACCTGCAAAACTGATTGAAAACTCCAAATATGCAAGTTGGTTGTCAAATTTGAGATTGAAACCCCAGAGAAAAATTGTTTTTGTCAAAACTTTTTTGATTCTCAGGATCATCCAAAGATGCAAGAGAAGAGCATACTTCATTTTTCAAAAAACTACAATAAAGTTTATTTCCCCCCCCCGAATCTCTCAAATAAGGAAACTAAAATCTACTCTTGCACATAGAAAAGCTCTGATACCATGTTAGAATCTGAAAAGATTAATAACCCAGAAAACTAGTGCAAAGAGTAAATATCTAAACTATGAATGCAAATGATACAAAATCAAAATAGCATCATAGAGTTAGTCTCCAAGAGAGTAATGCAAATGTTGGAAGCAAAATAGCATTAAGAGGATGCAAATACAAGCCAGGTAGCATGCTTATATAGGCTAGGAAGAGGGAGGAGGTGTCAACACCAACCAATGAGGAGCAACCATCTATCGGACTAAAGATAGCAAAGTATCTTCCCAAGATAGCTAATGGATGCTCACATGTAGGAAGGTGACACCTCACAACCATTCACCTAATAAGACATGCTTTATTAACCTAAGCGAGATTATTAAAAAGTGTAGAAAAAACCTAGCAAAAAAGGAAAAATAAAAAACTACACTAACATGCTAGACTCAAGGTTTAGGGTTAAATTTTTAGATCCTTCTTGGGTGGTGGAAAATTGCTTATATAAAGGAGGCCCATAGGGCTGTCTAGGATAGTTCTATAGTATTGGTAATGGCTTTGGCTTACAAAATATTGTAAGGAAAAATTCTCCATGTGGATTTTCATGTTGCATTTTTGACACTTTTATTTCCATACTTTTGGAGATAGTAAGAAGCCAATTTTTTGCTCTTGAAACTTGTTATTTCTCTATTTTTGTTATGTGTTTGTGTTATTAGGGGGATGACCTATCATCAAGTGGTACTAGAGTGGGATTTCCTAAATGTGTAGATAGATAATTGAATATGAGGTATTTTGCAATAGCACTATGGTTGTGGGTTTTAGTGATAAGAAAGAAAATGCTACTCTGAAGGGAACATAGTGCAGAAGAGTCAAAGGTCTGATATCTGAGGTTTTTAAAGCTCTCTAGAGACAATTTCAAAAATTGCAAATGGAGATTCATAGAGGAATGAATATTTTGGTAAGAGATGAAAGTGAGAATGAATTCAAAGAAGAAGGAAATTTTGAATAGGAAGGATATATAAGTAGGTTCTACATCTCGTGAGGAGGGTAGGTTTTTGAGTCATTTTGAGGATTGGAGAAAGACCCAAGATTGAAATCCTCACATTTTTGGTAAATCTTAACTTAGAAGAGTTGACTAACTGGAGAAATGATCTAGATCAATAATTTTAGAGGGTATGTGGAGGATCATGGTCAACCAAGCATGCTCTTAAGTGGTAATAAAAAATTAGAAAACCAGGGTTATGTCAACTTGACATGGAATTTTTTACTTGTTATTAACGTTATATCAAAAAGTTGAGAGAAAAGAATCTTTAGAAAATTGAATCTAGTTTCTAAACTACTAGGACTTTTCTTAAAAAATTAAAATTGATTGGTCAAAATTTTGAATTTTAATGAAATATTACAAATGTTTTAGAACAAAAATAAGAAGTAGACGTATGTCTGACCACCTTGATAAAAATCAAATGATAATATTTTTTAATAATATTCTAGATATAACGAGTAGACTAATGCGTGGATGTGATAGATATTTTTGAGTATTTTTATTCTAAATAAATAATAAGAATTTATTTATTTTTTGTATTTTTGGAATAAAAAAACTCTCATGTCTGACCACCTTAACTAAGTCAAAACTCTGCAAAATTCAATTTTTATTATTTTTCCTTATAGTAGAAGAAAGATAGAATGCAATGCATCTTTTGGATTTAAAAAATGTTGTGTCATTTAAAAGTTATAGTTGTTTTTCAAGTAGTGTGTCAGTCAACACTTTATACATAACTACATTAGAAAATAAGTAATAATTAGTTACTAAACTCATAATTTGACAAACCTTACATTTATGGAAAGATAAGATAACTCTTAAGAAACCCTTTTCATTTCATCAAAATTTGGCAAGAAAAAAGCCATCAACTACATGGTCGAAGTAAAAATCACATAAAAAAACACATTTTAAAGATGTTTTTAAAGTTGACCATATAGGTTTAGTATCAAAAGATATAGTAGACCTTATAAAGATATTAATTGTTTTCGTTTAGTATCAAGGTGGGTGGGGAAAAAGTTAGAATATATTTGTAAATGGTTTGAGATATTCTAAAACTACAAATTTTTCAAGTTGCCACTTTTTGGCACACTATGATCCTACACATACCCTTGTGTATGAGGAAATCAAATATCCTTAGAGGCTCAAATTTTTGAATGCCAAGATGAAAGGGCATGTAAAAATTTGGTTATAGGACATTCTATTGGAGCATAATATAAGAGAAAAAGATAAAGTCACAAGATCATATTGGATCATGGAGAAATTGAAGTGATAATTCAATCCTCTTAAATATGACTCAATATAGTAAAGAAAATACAAGGGTTGAAGCAAGTGAGAAAATCTATTTTGGAGTATATAAAAGAGTTCTATTGAGTTCTCATCAGAATAAGCCATGCAAAAGATGACAAGGAGAAAATTTATCATTATCTTAATTAATTGAGTCCAAGTATTCAAGAGGAGTTGAGTCTATCAAAATTATCAGTATTGAAAAAGCATGCTGATTAACCTTGAGAGTGGAATAGTATTTCAACAAGAAATTTGATAACAAGAAAGGTTGAAGAGGTCACAGTGGATGATCTAGTGTATGGTATTATGGAGGCTGTAATGAGGATTGAAAAAACAATGATGCGGTGAGTAGTAGTTAGAAATAAAGGGGGGTATTTTAACTATTTATGTGATCATAATAATAGGGATTAGAGAGGAAGAGGAAGAGGGCAAGGACTAGGAAGAGGAGGTTTTTTTGGAAATTGTTTCCATTATGGTAAACAAGGGAATCAAGCCTATGAAAGTCGTCACGACCAAGGAATGAGAAATATGAGAGATAAAGGCCAAGAAAGAATTTAACATATATATGAATATGTCAAGTCATAACATTCTAAAGATGTTGAAAGAGGAGAATTCCTAATTAATAGAAGAGACTTGTTGAATCATGAGAATGAACCTGAACAAAGGACAAGGCTATTTTGTACTAGGCACAAGTGCGTGAGTCTATTTGACCATTAGTCTATGAATGGTAAGTAAATCCAAAAAATATTTTGTCCCTAGTCTCCTCCATAGGGTTTTCCAGAAGTGACTCATGAATTTGGTGTGCCTATCTAACACAATACCCATTGGTAGCCCATGAATCCTAACTACCTCTTTGAAAAATGTATTAGAAAATTGACAAGCATCATGAATAGTCTTGAAAGGTACACAGTGAGCCATCTTACTAAACCTATCCACAATCACATAGATGCTATAAAATTTCTACTTTGATTTTGGTAAACCAACTACAAAATCCATGCTTATGCATTCCCATGGTCTACTAGGAATTGGAAGTGGTTGGTAAAGATGAAAATTTGAGGATGTCCCCTTGGCATTTTGGCATCCTATGCAACTCTCAATGTACTTCTTAATGTCCCTAGTCATCTTAGCCCAAAAATAAATCCTACTGACTAACTCTTCAGTCTTGTTAACTACAAAATGACCACTAAGTGTCCAATAATGTTTCTCTTGGATCAAATTCTCCCTCATTAATCCTCTAGGAACACAAAGTTGACTACCTTTAAATAATAGGCCATTTTGCAATGTATAATTAGAAAATTCCTCATGAAAATTATTTTTAAACTCCTTAGATACCTTGTAAATGTGAGAAAAGTCTTCATCATCAACATAGAGATCTTTGAAACTATATATACCTATGCTTTGGAGTTGAATCTCCTAGACTATGAGGAGTTTTCTAGTCAAAGACTCAACTACTTTGTTCTAAATTCCCTTCTTGTGATTGATTGTAAAATTGTAGGCCTGCAAATATTGCACTCACTTCATTCTCTTGCTACTTAGTTTTTCTTGAGAATTTAGAACCCTGATAGCTTGGTTATTTGTATACAATGAAAATTCCTTATTGAGCAGATAGTGCCTCAACTTCCTGAGAATCTGAACTAGAGCATACAACTCTAGGTCATAAGACGAGTAATTTTTCTTGGCATCATTGAGTTTCTCACTATGAAAGGCCAATGATCTCCTTCTTAACTAAGGATAGCTCCAATGAATACATTATTGACATGACATTCCACTTGGAAGAGTTTATCAAAACTAGGAAGATCTTTCGTAGAAAGCTATACTACTTTGTTTTTGAGAGTTTCAAAACCTTGGTCTTATTGAGGTGTCCAACTGAACTTTGGCTTCATGCCTCACTTGATTGTGTCCAACATAGGAGCACATATGCCACTTAAATGTCTGATAAACTTTGTATAGTACTAAGCTAGTCCATAGAAACTCCTTATATTTGATGCTACTTTAGGAGTAGACCAACTTAAGATGGAATCTACCTTCTCTTGGTCCATTTTGAGGTTACCTAAAGATAGAAAAAATCCTAGATATACTAAATCCTTCCTCATAAAGTCACACTTCTCCAAATTGATCAATAGTTTTTCATCATGAAACTTCTTTAAAAAAAATTTGTAGATGCCTAATATGTTCCTCTTTAGTTTTTCTAAAAATTAAGATGTCATCTAAATAGACAACCACAAATGTACCAATGTGAGTTTGTAACATCTCATTCATCAACCTCATAAATGTGGATGGAGCATTGGATAGACCAAATGACATCACAAGTTATTCACAAAAACCTTCATTAGTTTTGAAAGCTACCTTCCATTCATCTTCTTCATTTATCCTAATTTGACGATAACCATTTTTCAAGTCTATCTTAGTGAAATACTTGTCTTCCCCTAAATAATCCATTAGGTCTTCAATTCTAGGTATTGGAAATCTATACCTAATGTTGATCCTATTTATGGCTCTAGACTCCATATGAAGCCTCCAAGTTCTACCCTTTTTGGGTGCTAAAATAGTAGGGACTGGACATGGGTTAACTCTCTTTCTAATTAAGCCTTGGTTTAGGATCTCTTGGATTTGTTTTGCAATTTCCTCAATTTTTTGATATCTTATAGAAAACTTTATTGGTAGGGTAACTCCTAGCATAAAATCTATTTGGTAACTAACAAGTCTTTTTGGAGGCAAGGTGGTAGGTTTCTCATCACTAATAATGTCCTTGTATTCCTCAAGTAACTTTTGGACTTCATTTGGTATTTCTACTTCTTGGTAGCATTTCCATCTTTTGATTTTGAAACTAGTGCAAAACCAACTCCATCTCCTTCCTCTAAAGTTTGCAAGAACTCCTTCTCACCAACCATGCGTATTCTTGGTCTTGAGGTCTTCAACCCTCCCTCTTCTAGCAAGGATTGTATCTTGAACGTTATTCCATCCTTCTTGAATGAATATTAATTCTTATTCCCACCATCTATAGCATAATTGTCAAATTTCCATGGCCTTTCAAGTAGAAGGTGGCATGCATCCATGGGAAGAATGCCACATAGTACTCTATCCTTGTATCTTCCTATAGTGAACTCCACCCATGCTTCTTTTCCAACTAGTATACGTTGACCCTTATTGATCCATGTTACATTATATGGATTTGTATGAGGGATACTCTTTAACTTCAACTTGCTAACCTCGTCCTCATTGATTATGTTATTAGTTGGACTTGAAGTAAGGATAAATTTACATACCTTGCCAATGATCTTCCTTCCAATCCTAAAAAGTTCTCTCCTTTGGAATGGCTACTCCTTGATTGGCTCATTAATCAATTTTCTTCTTATCATCATATTCTCCCCTTCCTTTGACTCTAGGGGTACCTGAGAGGGATTGTTGCTGCTACTAGATTCCTCTTACACATAATTGATTGTTTTTGTGTCTCCTTGAGAAGCTAAGCCTTTTTTAGGGAACTTGTAGGTAGATTTCCTAGCTGATGAAAATGATAACACTTCATGGTGGCAAAATAATAGCCTCTTCCTTCATTGTTTCTCCTTACTCTCCAACTTGTGTTAGAGCCTCTACCCTTGTCAAAACCTCCTCTTCCTAGACTTCCCTTTTGTTGTTCAGTTGGTTTATTATCTCCTTGTGATGTGTAGTTAGACCTTCTTCCACCATAGCTTCTACCACTTCCATCTCCGCCCTTACCTCTTCCTCTAATGTTTGAGTCTACCTCCTTTGTATTGTTTTCTTCTACTTTCAAAGCAATTTGGAAGCATTTCTGGACTGTTCTAGGGTTTCACAAATTAATTTCCTCTTGAATACTACATTTCAAGCCTCCTATATACCCAACTATCCTAATGGATTCATCTTCTTGCACTCTTGACCTTAAGCACAACTTTTGGAACTCTTCAATTTAGGTTTCTATATCCATGTCTTTTTTCTTCAAACTTTTCCTCTTCTTATGAAGTTGAGCCTTATAATCTTATAGTAGGTATTTCTCTTTCATTTTCATTACCATAGCATTCCAATTTGCAATGGGCTTCTTTCCCACTTTTTCCCTCTCTTCCTAGAGGTACTTCTACCATATTAGGGTTGATCCCCTTCCTAGACTTTTCTACCTTGACCTATGGTACTCTAATCACCCCTTCACATTCAAAGTGATTGTCCATTTCTTCCACCCATTCCATCACTAACTCAGGGTCCATTTTATCACTGAGTAAAGGAACTCCTTCAAGAGATTTTCCAGCTAGGGCTTTGATGAGAATGTTTGAATTACATATTTTGAATTTTACTATTTATTACATCCCTACCATGTCTATATGTGTCTTATTGATCACTGTAATGGATTACCATATCTTAGTTTAAATGTAGAAACTATTTGCATATGCTTGTACAATTAAGTTTTAATTTTCATCATTTGCAGCTCTTTGTTTCACTCCTAATAGGAACTAAGATTTTTCAAATTTTGAATCAAATATAATTAAGATATGCTTTTGGTTGGTTTGAATGGTGTAGAATTTATTTGCGTCAATATTTTCCACTATAATTTTTTTTATCGGTAAGAGGCCCAAGCCAAGATTCATTATTATTATGTGATGTGATTAATTTTTATTATTTATAAAGTTTGTGTAGAGTCAAACCCAAGACCTCTCGAATAAGAGGCTCACAATTTACTATTGTGTTGTAGGCTCTTGCCTAATTTTCAAATAATTGTTATCTAATGAAATGTAGTGCAATTGAAAATGTTGTATTAATAATTTTGTAACAATTTTTCCATTTTGAGATATTGTCATCATGATTCAAGTGTGGTTTTTGAATCAAAAATATTTATCTATGTTTTATTAGTAGTAATTTAGAAAAAATCATCTCTCATGTAAATTCCAGCCCAAAGATCCTTGGAGCAAAGATAAATAAAATCTAAAACATCTTTTTTTAAAGGATAAAACATGGATACATACAACATCAACATGCAAATGATCAGAAAGATTGCAACATAAGACTTCACCAAATAGTCCAAACAACCAACGATCTCCAAGCATCACTACTTACCAACACATTCATTAACCATGTAAGTTAAACATTCTTACACTCATGTAATCATGCTTCTTATTTTATGCATCTTGGTTTTATCTTTCTTGAAGTTGAAGTTGTAGTTTCACTTCTCAATTCATGTTAAGGTTTTAGTTGAGCTTTGTATGAGTTTTTAAAAGTTGAAACCCTCTTTGTTTAAAGTCTTTGATGGTTAGTCCACCAATTAATCAAGTTGAAGTTGAAGTTGAACTTAATATTTTCAAGTTCAAGTTCAAGTTCAACATTCTATTTTATAACAGCATTTTGCCTCATTTTATCCATAGGGGTTTGTTCAAAAAGGATTTAAGAATGGAGTTTCATAAACAATACACAATGCTAGGATTGGATATCGAAAGCATGATAATAGGGATAGTTGGAAGACACATGTTAAATTATGACTCATTATTGGATGGAGTGTGATGACAAGCTGATATCATTCAAGTGTGAGATTGTGTGCCAATTTGACAAGATCAATTAACTAAATAAACTAAACTGTCTTGTCAAATAAATCCTCACATGGGTTTATTAATTATTTTACATTCCCATATATGTTCATGATCTTTCTCAAAATTTGTACCTTAAGTACTCATTTTCTTTCCTTGTATCCTAAACTTGTTATTCTATAGCTTGGAGTGACAAGCTAGTAAGGATTTTGTAGGAGTAATTTAGTATGCAAAATTAGTGAGTGCAAAGATGCCTTCCTTGTTCATTTTCATTTTACATTTTACCTTTAAGAATTTAAGATAGTTGTACTTAGTGGTTCATTTTGCATTTTGAAATAAACATGACCTTGTTTCAACCAAAACTCCTGAAACCTAAGAAAGCCTATTTGTTGAGCTCTCTCCTTGAAATTTAACAAAACTAGTTGAAAGAACGAGAAATGCCCAAAATGGAACCCTAGCTCATAAATTGACCAATAGTCGATTGTTAGAGGCCTTAAACCTTATGTTTTTAAGAAATTTTTTGACTATGCAGGGTTTACTAAAGAGAATATTAAGGTTACATCTACTTTCATACATATCCCTCATTTAGAGGATTATTGGGCCAACTACTACGATGAATTAGAGGTGAGAAAAAGGTTGTAGTCAAGGATGACCTTAGATAAAGTAAAATAAATTTTCCACAGAGTTGATGCTTGAATCATTAGAATTGAGAGGGTGCACATAGTAACAGTTCCATGACTTCTTATTCAAGGTATGGAAGGGTGGTGCATGGAGGAGAAGAAGTATAAGAGATCCCTAGTAGCTATGGTGTTCCCATCATCAGAGCCATTACAAATAACTATGAATACTTCATAAAGAAGGGCATAGAGGCATTCTTTAGAAAGTGCATAGACAAGTAGACACCATATTTAGAGTGAACATGCCAACTTAGGCTTCCCTTATCTCATGAACCTCACATCATAATTCTACTAGACACCAAGAGCTTCCTTGTCCTCTTTGACACAACTAAAGTGGAGAAGGAGAACCTCTTTAAGTGGGTCTACACACTAAACACAAAATTCATGTGTGTGTATTCAGTGCTCTTGTATTTGGATCCCTCTAAAGAGAAGCATGCCAAGTTGAAGAAATTTTGTTTCCATGTGCTCAAGTTCAATGCACCCAAATGGCTCCTAGAGTTGTGTTGTGGTGGGGCTCTATGATTTTTTTCAATACCCAAAGTCTAAGGCTTCTCCCTACTTGCCCCTCCCTTCCTAGCCTTGACTCTATAGAGTCCTTATTTACTATAGACCTACACATGAAATTGAAACACATCTACAAATTCTTGTTGTTGAATTTGGCCCTACGAGACCTGGAAAATTAGGTTTAACCAATTCTATTCATGTTTCTTGTCCACCTTTAGGGTTGTGTCCTCCTTATTTCTTTATGGTGTTCGAATGATTTATGGATTCTCCTAAAGGTAAACCTGAAACAAAGAATTGTTTTAGTAAAAATATCTCAAGTATGGTAGAAAGTAAAAAGTCTCAGCTAAAAATGGAGGTATCCCTATGGATGCCCTCACCCTTACCAACACCTTCACAACACTAGAAAATAATTCCATAGAACACAAATGGTTAGAGAATTCAATAGTCAATAAGTGAAGCATAGTACCATTGTCCATGCCAATCGATTACCTGGTGAGTAATTGTTTGGGTAGGTCATCCAAAGCTAAGAAAGCAAAGACATAATCTATGCTTGATTTTGATAAAGATACAAGGAATTGGTTAGTAGATATCACAAAGCCATCTCAAGACAAAGATTATTTTGAGATGACTACTCAAGATTATCAAGTATCAAAGGTAGACCTGGGGAAAGGAAGCAGGGCATTGGATATGAAAATATTTGAAGTCTCTATTAAGAAAATCGCTAACCAATCCTAGAAAGATGCTAAAGATAAGAAATATGTGAAAGAGATAATGAGGAGTATGGACCAATACATCAACGCTATCTTACATCTAGAACTGAAGCCACTTTATGAGATGTCTACTATCATTGATGTTAAATATTTGGTTAATAATGATTTTTAGACAATTTACAAAGGAGGAATGAAGTTTCCAAAACATTTGAAGAATTGATTCAGTTCATCTAGGACAAGAGAGTTAAACATCTAAATCTCCTTAATGAAGCACAAAAGGAAACTAATAACATGATTGGGAAGATAGAGTCAAACATTGATGCTCATGAGAAAGAAAAGACTAATTGTGTCAAAGAGGTTTCATGGATGAATGAGGTGCAAGAGTATGGTTTGCACAAGTTCCTTATAGAATGCCCAGTGATAGGGTTGGGTGGAAAAACCTTCTATGTGATCAAGGATTGCATCAAATGGAGGAATGAAGCTATCACACATGGGATTTCAAATATTAAATATTTGATCACTATACTGTAGTGCCTACCCTCATTTACATTTTGCTGGACATATTGTTGCTATTATTGTCAGACTAAGTTAGGCCAGTTTTATGTTGATGGTTAGTAGCATTGTTTTGAGACTATCAAATATTGTGCTATGGATTCAGTTGATGTATGATGAGATTACTTAGACTCTACATTTCATAAATGCATGATGATTATTACATTATGTAAGTTATTGATGATGATTAGTTGGATGGTTTATTATCACATATGTTTTATTGTGGATACTTGCCCCATACTTGCATGTGTATGGTGTGCGTGTTGTTCTTATGTATGGCGTTACTGATGTGGTTAAGGAAGGGAGTCGCAGTTACCTGCTATTCTAGATCTACACGATGCACCACTTCTTGCCATTGTCTGTTTAGCTTAGCATATATGTATATTTTATGTACATGCATGGTTTTTATGTAAGTTGTAGGTATCGAGTATTGACTTCCCTAAATTGCCAGGATGAGCATACCCTATCACACTATCTCAATGGTAAGAGAAGGGAGATAAATTATCAAGTCCATATCCTAAACCCTTAAACCATTTGTCCTAGAGAGGTAGGACAAGTATCTAGATATTTTACCTTCCAAATGTGTCAGATGACATAATTCGTGATTTTCAATCCTTTAGACTATTTTTGTATGGATTGTTCTATGATGGGTTTTCATAATTTATGTTGGAGGTCTATGGTGAATTTTCTATTAATTAAGTCTTAAATAAATAGATTGAATTAATAATTTAATTATTTGGGAAAAATTAAAATAAAATCATGATCTTTTAATATTTTGATTTTAATTAATTAAATGGGGAATTAATTGAGAAAAGAAATTAAATAAAAGAAACTAAAATTAATAATAATAAAATAATAAATAAATAATAATAATAGAAATATTAAAAGAATTAAAATAAAATTTATAAGTTTTCCTAGGAGTAAACGTACCTTGTGATTGCACATATGTCAACAGTGCAAGAGTTAGTACACTAATTAAGCACATCGTGTCTACAACCTTATGACTCATCTAGAAGGTTGGAAAAGACTCATGCTTAGTTGTCAACACCTTCTAGTTGTTTCTAGAGACATTTTAGGTGCTTCTTGAGAGTTCTTTATATTCAGGCACTCCTCGCAGCTTAGAGAGCGTGTTTGGAGGACTCAGGAATGTTGGAGAAGGAAGGAGCTTGCTCTGTAGATTGTAAAGAGAAGAAAATTAGCATCAGTGTCCAAGTAGACACTTGTGAATTTTGCATATAAAATCTCACTTCTTGCACTTCCTGTCTTCTTCGTGTCTTCTTAATACTTTCTGAGGATTTTATGTGTGAATGTTCCAGTTGTTTTATTCTTGTCATGGATATTTAAATTCTTTATTTGAGAAAACCCCATAAGCGTAGATCTGAGAATTCTATGGACTAGGGTTAAAAAAAATCTATAGTCAAACCTATTAGAAGGGTTAATGGGTAAAATTTAGAGAACAATTATTTTTAAAGTAAATATTAAGAAATTAGAAAACCCTTTTTTGTTTTATAAACTATGTGTTGTTCTGTTTCTTTTAAAATCATATAAATCTGCATGCATACATACATACATACATACATACATACATACATACATACATACATACATACATACATACATACATATATATATATATATATATATATTACTATAGTGCTTAATAAAACTTTGTGTGCATATATACATATATATATACACATATACATATATATATATATATGTATATCCATCTATATATATACATATATATATATATATATATATATATTTATTGAAATTGATTATTAATTCGCAGTGGATAATATGTATATAAAAATCTGAATTGCATTTGAGGAAAGCAATTTCGAAAAATGTTTTAAAAGCATATAAAATAATAAAATAATTTAAATCAATTTTGGGAGGGGCAGGTAGTCACATCGCACTCTCCCCCGGTGGTCACTATCCACTACAGTGGACCTGTCGGCAGTCAATAATGGCTGTGCAGTGGCCACTGCGGTGGTAGTGCTACGACAGTCCTCCCACATACAGGATGGCACTGCGACCGCAATCTGCAAAGTACTCGCAGGTACTGAGGTAAGAAATTTTAATATATGTTTTTTTTAAAATTGTAATACGTGTTGCAAAAATGAAAATTGACATTTCAACTTTTATAATGATTATAAAATGTTATTATTATTATTAAATGTTTATTTATGTATACATATATATAAGTATATATGTATACATCTCATTAATAATAGTAATTATTATATTTAAAAAATGATTTGTATTAATAGATCATTTCTTTTAATAATAAATTATTTTGTAACATTATAGTCTAATAATATAGGTTTAATTTAATTATTTAATTGACTTGAATAATGAAAAAAAGATGATAATGAAAAGAATTGGTAAATTCTCATGTTAAAAATTTATAATGTAAATTCGATGGGGGTCATTTTCAATTAACGTTTATATATAATATATCATTAGAATAATTGGAAAATTGATTCTAGACTTATGGGAAATTTTTAAACTATTACATGGGTTAGGTAAAATGCACAATTTCCCCACTTGATATCTAAATTTGAAATGAAAACTAAGACCTCCACATTTAATTCAATTATAAGATTCTAGCAAACCAAAACATTTGATTGCATTGTGTTTTCTCTATGCTTCTTGTTTTGGGCTTTTGGGTTGACTAGTGTTGACTAGTTGGAGGGATTCTACCAGAGGCTTGGGGGATTATGATTATGATGTCATGATGATATCTTTTGATTATGATCTTTAAAAACCCAACCATGGTTATGTGATGGTATGCTCTATGAGATGTTTGTATTTACTAATTGTAATTGCTTTCTAGTCTTCTTGTGTGAAGTTGAGATTCATATGTATGAGACACTTGACTTAACCATTTTGAGTCATCAATCAATTATACTTGGGTTACTTTCCAGTCATTTGATGAAACTGAAATTTTTTATTTGATCTTGATGATGTCATGTTGTGACATGTTTTGACTCAATCATTTTGGACCACTATATAATCCACTATATATCTTAGGGCTGGGGCCTTGAGAGGCTGCCAAAGTAACTCATCTTGTTCATCCAAAAACTAACACACATCAAACTATAATATTGCACGATATTCCCACTTGTTCCAAATTATCTCATAACTATATGACAAAATGATATAACTAAAACTACAATCAATTAAGTATCCCTAATGTCACACATTAACCATAATAGTTAATAATAAACTCGACCCACATTGTATTCCAACTGTAATCGGCAATCGACAATGTAAAAATAAACTCAATCATACTAGACTGATAAACACCATAACATCATTGTCTACGTTATATACTAATTTTTTGACCAAATTTTGCCTATAGTTTAAAATAGATATTTGAAGGCTTTTCTATGTTTTAAGGTTCGTTCAACTCACATAACATATAATCTTTTAATACTGGCATTTTAAATACTTTCACTGTAGGTCGACTGTACATTGATCTCGTATGTAAATGGATATACTCATAGAACAAAAACTCGGATAATACACCTCTAATCCAACAAAAACATTCTAACCTATAATAACACCTTGACCTTATGCAGATGGTTTTGACATAAAAATTAAACCCTCAGTCCATATAATTTTATAAAATTGCGAGCACACAACTCTTACAGGGTTCGACTCTATAAAGTCACATTTCTTTGCTTACAAATGACATTTAAAATTTGCATTACATATAAACCAAACTCTATTGTTTTACATATAATCAAACTCTTTCTAAAATGTATTTCACAATGAAATTGTACCCTTTCTCATATGTCGGTTATGTAACAAAACTTATTTCATACAAGAAATTGAAACACACCAAACTTAACACCACAGATATACAAAACTACATATAGAAAACTAAATATAAGTCTCAACTTATTCCAAATACACACAAAAGTGAAAGAAAATATAGAGTACCCTCCATCCAAACATGGATGGATATTAAACTCGACATTCCTTATACCCAATCCTGCATACACCCATATTTGGGTGTCGGTATAAATTAACAACAACATTTCCTATTTCCCTTCAAAAAATAACAACCAAACCAGTAAGGAATAGGGTAGAAAAATGCCCCCTACTTAAATATTGCAGATGGAAATACTTCTGAAATTTAGCTCAATGCCAAAGCCCAAAAAGCCAAGTCCAAAACACAGTTCCTAGTAGAGAACACCGACCAACTAGCATGCCATTGATAAAGAAATATAGCAGAAAAAGAAATAGTAATCCTTTTCAAGAGCAATACAAAAAACTTAGCATCATAAAATAGAGTTTCTTCTAAACCATATCACCTATTGATCAGAAACACCTTACAAGTGTTTCACTTCATAAGGTAAAACAACCTAATTCTCGGCCAAAACCCAATAGCACTGAACCAAAAAGAAATGGCCGACTAGGTGATAAATGCCAAACTAATGCCTACCTAATAAGCATTAAAGAAAACTGAAACCATACACAGGGTTGTGCGTATGACTATCCACTACCACCTCCATGTTTTTGGCAAGAACAATTCAAATAAATTTCCCAAAGTTTTGCATTCGAAAACCCTTTAGGGTTTTTGAGAAATGTAATCTCATTTTAAAATAACATATGCATTAAACCATTGCCTCATGTGCTATATCAACCGCAGGTTTTAAACCCCTCTTTTTAACAATTGATTTTAGAGAATGAACTTAAGTACAAAAGATCTATTCAAAACACATCATGAAACATTCTATTTCCATTAGGTGTTTTAACCCTTAATAACTCAAAACTATATATATATATATATATAAGGTACTCACACTAATAAGGATTACTCTAACCCTACTTATTATCATTAGTCACAAATCAATAAACCTAGGATTATAACCCCATAATCAATTCAATGAATGAATGTCGTGCGGCCCAAAGTGTATAAATTCATACATAAGAAATCATTAACACTTATGCATCAATAAAACACAAAACTATAACATAACATCATAACTATATATATATATATATATATATATATATATATATATATATATATATATATATATATATATATATATATATATATATATATATATATATATATATATATATATATATATATATATATATATATATATATATATATATATATATATATATATATATATATATATATATCCTCAAGTTTATTAAATCAAATCGAATTGTTTATAAACAATATATCTAAGAAAATGAATCACCTCGCAATGTATGCAAATTAGATTCACTAAAACAATCTGAAGTTAAACTTTCTAACATTATTACTAACAAAGATATTATAAATGTTTACATAGCAATTTTGTTAAAAAAGAGAAATCAAACATAATAATTTGAGACAATAATATGTTCTAAAATAAACATATGTCCCAAGGACATTAACAGCAAGTTCATAACATCAGAAAGAAACCTATAACTTCAAAGTCCTGATCAGTGAAAAAATAGTAGTAGTGGTCAGGCATAACACCCTCTCCCACTAGGATTCGACTTTCTCCTGGAAGTCAGTAAACAAATGGGGATGAGCTGCTCTCATCATTTCAGTGTCCTCCCAGGTAGTAAATCTTTCATCATTGGGGTCCCATAGGACCTTTACCTACCTTATTTCTCTTCCTCTTAAACTCATAGTTCTACTTTGCATGATCTGCATTGGTTCCAGCATGATTTGACCATCAAAAATCTGCAAATTTTTCCAGTCAAGCACGTGAACAATATCAAGAATGTACTTACGCAAAACTGAAACATGAAATACATTATGAATACTAGAAAGACTCGATGGAAAGGCAAGTTTTTAGGCAACAAGTCCAATCTATTCTAGAATTTCAAACGGTCCTATAAATCGTGGTGCTAGCTTGGATCCCTTTCCATAGTGAAAAGGGTTCTTACACGGTCTTACCTAGAGAAGCACTTTATCACCCACCAAGAATTGATGGTCAATCCTATGCTTATCAGCATATTTCTTTTTTCTATCTTGAGTAGTAATAAGATGCTCTCTGATCCTCTTGACCTGTTGTTCTAAATATTGCAACATATTAGGTCCTAAAAGAGTCTTGTCTTCCAAATTATCCCAACTAAGCAGTGTCCTACAAGGTCTACCATACAATGCTTGAAATGGTGCCATACCTATGGAACTATGATATCCATTGTTATACGCAAATTCTACCAAATGTAGATACTCCTCCCACTTATTCTTTCTATCCATTACATACATCCTAAGCATGTCTTCCAAAATCTGGTTGACACGTTCAGTTTGTCTGTCTGTTTCTAGGTGATAAGCTGAACTGAAATTCAGCTGAGTACCTAACTCTCGTTGCATGGATCTCCATAAAGATGAAGTAAACACTAGATCCCTATAAAAAATAAGCTTTTTAGGAATTCCATGTAACTTAACTATCTGTTCCATATATACTTTTGTCAACCATTGCTTCATTATAGGATGATCTAATAGGAATAAAATGAGCAACCTTAGAAAATTGGTCTAGTACCACCATAATAGCATCATGCCTATGAGCTGTCATAAGAAATCCAGTAATAAAATCTATAGAAATGGTGTCCCATTTCCATTCATGAATACTATGTGGCTGCAATAATCCCGTAGGGTGCTGATGTTCAACCTTAACACACTGACATTCCAAACATCGAGCCACAAAATCCACTATATCACTCTTCATTCTAGGCCAATAATAATGTGGCCTAAGATCGGCATGTATTTTCTTGGCACCCGGATGAGCTAAACATGGTGCTTTGTGGGCCTCTAACATAATCAGATCTCTCAAATCACCCAACTCAGGAACGTACATACTCCCTCTATACAGCAGTAAACCTTCAAGATTTACTGAATACCCCTCAAAACGCCCTTCCATGACACTACCACTATCCATAACAACCTTAACATCCTGAAACCAATGATCTGTGGAAAGGTTCTATAAAATCTTATCCTTAAGATCCACTATTAGGATTAGAGAAGATAATTCATGTTGCCTTTTGCTAAGTGCATCAGCCACCACGTTCTCCTTCCCTTGCACATACTTAATCTCAAAGTCATATTCACATAGGTACTCCATCCATCTTCACTACCTAGCATTGAGATCTAGTTGTGTGAAAAGATATTAAAGGCTTCGATGATTAGAATGTAACTCAAATCGTTGACACAAAAGAAAATGTCGCCACTTGATCAAAGCATGCATAATCACAACAAGTTCGAGATCATGAGTAGGGTAATTCACCTCATGACTCTTGAGATTTTTGGACTCATAAGCTATAATGCGTCCATCCTACATCAACACTACCCTTATGCCATCCAAAGATGCATTAGTGCAAACCACGAACTCCTTAGCAGAATTAGGGACTTCCAGGACTGGTGCACTGGTCAAATATTCTTTAAGTTTTTGAAATGTTGCCTCGCATTCATCTATCCACACAAATTTCTTCCCTTTTCTCTAAAGAGATGTGATAGGATGCGCTATCTTGGAGAAGTTAGATACAAATTTGTGGTAATAGCTTGCTAAGCCCATGAAACTTCAAAATTCAGACACATTTGTAGGTGCTGGCCAATCAACAATAGCCTGAATTTTGGATGGATCTACAGAAATTCCATCCCCTGAAATGATATGCCCTAAGTAACAAATCTCCATTTTGAATAATTCACACTTCTCAGGATTGGCATATAGTCTGTTCCTACGAAGGCATTCCAAAACCTACTCTAAATGCTGCTCATGCTCCTCAACAGAGTTAGAATAAACCAATACGAACTTGTCTAGGTAAGTTCTAAACAGACCATTCATTAGGCTCATGAACATAGAAGGTGCATTTGCTAACCCAAAAGGTACCATTGTGAATTCATAGTGCCCATACCTAGTGCGAAAAGTTGTCTTATAAATATCCACTTCCTGGATTCTAAGTTGATGATACCCCGATTTCAGATCAATCTTCAAAAAGACTCGGGCACCCTTGACTTGATCAAACAAGTCATCAATTATCAACAAAGGATAGTTGTTCTTAATAGTGACTTTGTTTAACTGTCTATAGTCTATGGAAAATCTTAAGGAGCCATCTTTCTTCTTGACAAAGATTACTGGAGCACCCCAAGGCAATAGACTAGGACAAATCAAACCTTTCTCCAAAAGCTCCTCCCACTAAAATTTAAGTTCAACTAACTCTTGAGCTATAATTCTATATGGAGTCTTGGAAATTAGTTTCGTTCCTGGCACCAAATCAATTCAAAAGTCAATTTCTCTTCTCAGAGGTATTCCAGGAATCTTCTCAACAAAAACATCCAAAAACCTCTGTGAGACTGGATGATCGTGAGATGAACCTCTAACTATGAAATCTTCTAAATTGTTTACTGATATAGCAAACAAACTACAACCTTTTCAAACATAGCTTGCCAATTACTTGGCAAAAATTATTCAGAAAGAGATAGGTCTCTTGATTCCTGCAATAACTCTAGGAGATCCAAAATCATCAATGAAATTGATTGTCTTATCCTTGCAATCCATTACAGCTTGATGTTGTTCTAACCAATCCATACCCAAAACTATGTCATATGATCCTAAAGGTATAACCCTAATGTTCGCTAAAGTATTGAAAGATTTCATATGAATCTTATAGTTAGGAGCAATAATATAAGCGTTCACCTTAGAACCTGATGCTAACTCCACTTGCCATCTATTCCTTGCCTTAACCAAAGGAATACCACTATTTGCAACTAAAGCAGAAGAAATAAATGAATATGTAGCTCTTGAGTCAAATAAAATAGATACTTTCATACCTTAAGTATTACCCTGAGCTTCAATAACCATGTTTCGGTGTTCGGCTTTCTTCTAATCCAAGGTTGCAAAGATACGGTGGTTCCTGGTAGAATCACCAACTGTCACTCTAGACCTAGTTGGCTTAGGTCCAACCTTCAGCTTGTCCCAGTTAGGGCATAAAGACTAGTAATGACCTATCTATCTACAATGAAAATAATCAACAGATTTCCAGAATCCCAAGTTCTAACCTGAAAGATTAGGAGATGGCTTATTACTCTACACACTCTGAGGTGGTTGAGATGATCTCGGCTATTCTGAACCCTTGGAGTCCTTAACAAACTTCCTCTTCTTGAATTTCCCACCTAAAAATCCTGATTTTGAACTACTCTTTGGAGGCTTTTTATTCTTACTGACATCCAGAGTAGGTGGATTCATGCTAGTTTTGTATGAAGCCCCATGGTATCCAGACTTCATCTCAATCAGCTTTGCTCACTCCAAAGCTTCTTGCATAGTCAAAGGTCGAAATGTTCTCACTTCCTCCCCAATCTTGGGCATAAGTCCTCTGATGAAATGCTGTATCATGGCCTTATCATTTTTTGCTCACCCATAAAAATTCTTAAGCTCGTAGAACCTACATTCATAAGCTTCCACTGTAGAGCCAGACTACACAATCTAAAAGAGCTCCTCTACATGGGCCTGACACCAATATTCAGACATGAACCTCTCCTTGAAATACTCTACAAAGAGTTCCCAAGTAACTAGGAAAATATCAATGCCAAGCTTCTCCAACTCCTATTCCCACCACAAGGAACCAAATCCCCTTAAATGCATAATTGACCATCTTACCTTCACATTACTCAAGTAATGGTGTAAGACAAAGCATCGCTCAATATTAAGCAACCAAGCTTCTACTGCTGTACCCTATTTCATACCATAGAATAATGGCCCTTTAATCTTGGAAAGATTCTTGAGTTAAGCTCTTGCCACTAGATCATCCTCAATAGGAAGGTTAATACCCTGCACAAGAGGTCTCCTATCATTCACTCCCCCACCAGGAATCTAGTTGTTAGTCTCAATATTATCGAGATGTTCTAAAATCCTCAGAAGAACCATAGCTTGATTTGCCTGGTTATCTTGGTTGTTTCCAACCCCAACATTCTGATCAAATTGATCATTCCCATCAAAATTTTGGTTCCTAGGACCTCTACCACGGCCCCTACCCCTACCTCTGCCTCTACCTCTACCAACAAGGTTATCCTCAGGAATGCCACATCCTCGAGATCCTCTAGTGACATGAGGCATGATAGCAACCTACAAACAAATAACTATTAATAATGCATAAATGACGGTTAAACCCTATAACCCAAGAGTTGTGGTTATTCTAACCTAGCTCTAATACCAAATGTAATACCATACTAAGCATAACCGAAAGAACAAATACTATAAACACAATAATTTTTTATTTATTAATTCAACTGATTACAATTACAAGAACAAAGATTAAACCATTCTCAATCTAAAAATCTCACAATGAAAGATGATATCTTCCAAATATGCTTCCATAATGATGCTAATGCAAATTGAGTTTAGTACAATAATGAAGTACAATATCATTCTTAATCACTAATGTCCAACATCTGGACTCTACTAGATACAAATTCTGCTATAAGAAGTAACTTCAATAATCATTCTTTAGCTACATGTTAATCAACTCGAAGCACCTGGAAAACACACAGAAATGCAACACAACTCAAAGAAGGGTCTCAATACACACTGAGTTGAAAAAAATAATCCACTTGCATACATATTAGATTACACATATACACAATCATAATGCAAAAATCTAATTCACTTAACAAAGTGCAATTCCATAATTAATATGCAAGAAGTAAACATTTACTTACAATGCAAAATTAAACTCGCACTAAGAATAACCCGTAAATGAAACATATATATACTGAGGTGTCATCGTTACGGTACTAAGATTCTACATCCGTGTATGGTATGCTCAAAGTCAAAACTTAACAGTATTCTCTATTATACTTGTCAATGACAGAATAGAGATATGCCTTGTTCTTCATACTTAACCATATAGGTTTAAATCATAGGTAAGGCCAATTATCTTTCATATGTAATTATCCCACCCAATTTATTTTAAATTTATCACTAAATTAATTAACTGAATAGGATAAACCAAATTCAGCCACCCTGATATATGTTCATCACAACTATTCTTAAAATACACATCAAATAGATTTACCAAGAATGTACATGCAACAAATATTAAATCAGTATACAACATGATACTACATCCTTTAATCCATTCATAAAAAATCTTATTCTACCAATTTCAGAGGTAAATATAAATAATTATAGCAACAAAACCCATAACATCAAGATCATGCAAATACAATTGAACCGTTGTCACAGCTCAACGATACCTACTCAATCTTAACAATATACATTCAATTTTCTACTGAATTGACCATCTACACATAACTTCAAAATGACAAAGATAACAAACCAAAAGGGACATGATATTCTTGCTTTTAACAAATATCATATTCTATTTCAATACTTGAGATATCCTCCACTTCAATTATGAACTAAAAAATATCTTTATACTAAAAGAATGTTGTTTCAACACATCTTATCCTAAAATGATCCTTAAATGCTATTAAAACACTTCATAATAAAATTTTAAACATAATAGGAACTAAATATAGACATTGCTTTAACGAATGACCATTAACAAAGTTGTTAATATTCAAGTGTCTACTACAGTTATATTACTGTATAACAAAAGCCACCATTCAATTATAATCACAACAGCAAATGAAATATAATATTTGAAATCAATGTAAAATACAATTCATAAAATTTATAATAACCTTCATCATGCCTATAATCAAAAGTACTAAGGAAGTAATATATCAATACTATAGAGTGTATACTAACTGTTCAAGAAATGACCACATTGATATAGATACAACAGCAACTGTCAATGCCTTTGTTTATCGAATGATGTCAAATTCAATTTTGAATAATATCTCAAAACAACAGGTAGTTATGACTCAATCTCCCTCATATTATAATAATCAAATTAAGCTATCTCTATGTTTCCTCTGATAATCTCAAATTCTATAAAATAAAATTTACAAAATGCTGCCCTTGATAACCCAATTCACAACAAACATCTTGTTCATCCAAAAACTAACACACATCAAACTATAATTCCTAATTCCTTACAAGAAACAATTTCCATATAAAAAAAACAATTTTTGTTGTCGCACGATATTCCCACTTGTTCCAAACTATCTCATAACTATCTGACAGAATGATATAACTGAAATAGCAATCAACTAAGTATCCCTGATGTCACAAATTAACCATAACAGTTAATAATAAACTCGACCCAAATTGTATTCCAACCATAATCGGAAATCGACAACATAAAAATAAACTCAATCATACTAGACTGATAAACACCATAACAACATTGTCTACGTTTTATACTAACTATTTGAACAAATGCCACCTATAGTTTAAAAAAGCTATTCGAAGGCTTTTCTATGTTTTAAGGTTCGTTCAACTCACATAACATATAATCTTTTAATACTGGCATTTTAAATACTTTCACTGCAGGTTGACTGTACATTGATCCCGTATGTAAATGGATATATTCATAAAACAAAAACTTGGATAATACACCTCTAATCCAAAAAAAGCATTATAACCTATAATAACACCTTGACCTTATGCAGATGGTTTTGACATAAAAACTAAACCCTGAGTCCATATAAGTTTATAAAGTCGCGAGCACACAACTCTTACAGGGTTCAACTCTATAAAGTCACATTTCTTTGCTTACAGCTGACATTTAAAATCTGCATTACATATAAACCAAACTCTGTTGTTTTACATATAACCAAACTCTGTCTAAAACATATTTCACAATGAAACTGTACCCTTTCTCATATGCCAGTTATGTAACATAACTTATTTCATACAAGAAATTGAAACACACCAAACTTAACACCACAGATATACAAAACTGCATATAGAAAACTAAATATAAGTCTCAACTTATTCCAAATACACACAACAGTGCAAGAAAAATACAGAGTACCCTCCATCCAAACATGGATGCATACAAAACTCGACATTCCTTATACCCAATCCTGCATACACCCATATTTGGGTGTTTGTATAAAATAACAACAACATTTCCTATTTTGCTTCAACAAATAATAGCCAAAACAGTAAGGAATAGGGTAGAAAAATGCCCCCTATCTGAATACTGAAGATGGAAATCCTTCTAAAATTTAGCTTGATGCCAAAGCCCAAAAAGGCAAGTCCAAAACACACTTCCTAGTAGAGAACACTGACCAACTAGCATGCCATTGATAATGAAATATAGAAGAAAAAGCAATAGTAATCCTTTTTGAGAGCAGTACAACAAACTCAGCATCATAAAATAGAGTTTCTTCTCAACCATATTGCCTATTCATTAGCAACACCTTACAGGTGTTTCACTTCACAAGGTAAAATGGCCCAATTCCCAGCCAAAACCCAATAGCACTAAACCAAAAAGAAATGGCCGACTGGGTGATAAATGCCAAAATAATATCTGCCTAATAAGCATTAAAGGAAACTGAAACCATACACAGAGTCGTGCGTACGACTATCCACTACCACCACCATGTTTTTGGCAAGAACAATTCAAATACAATTCCCAAAGTTTTATAGTCAAAAACCCTTTAAGGTTTTTGAGAAATGTAATTTGATTTCAAAATAACATGTGCATTAAACCATTGCCTCATGTGCTATATCAGTCGTGGGTTTTAAACCCCTCTTTTTAACAATTGATTTTAGAGAATGAAATTAAGTATAAAAGATCTATTCAAAACACATCATGAAACATGCTATTTCCATTAGGTGTTTTAACCCTTAATAACTCAAAAGAATATATATATATATATATATATATATATATATATATATATATATATATTAGGTACTCACACTAATAAGGATTACTCTAACCCTTTTTATTATCATTAGTCACAAATCAATAAACGTAGGATTATAACCCCATAATCAATTCAATGAATGAATGCCCTGTGTCTCAATGTGTATAAATTCATACATAAGAAATAATTACCACTTATGCATCAATAAAACACAAAACTGTAACATAACATCATAACTAAATATATATATATTTCCTCAAGTTTATTAAATCAAATCAAACTTTTTATAAACAATATATCTAAGCAAATGAATCACCTCGCAATATATGTAAATTAGATTCACCAAAAAAATTTGAAGTTAAACTTTTTAACATTATTACTAATAGAGATATTATAAATGTTTACACAACAATTTCGTTAAAACAGAGAAATCAAACATAGTAATTTGAGAGAGTAATATGTTCTAAAATAAACATATGTCCCAAGGACATTAACACCAAGTTCATAACATCAGAAAGAAACCTATAACTTCAAAGTCTTGATAAGTGGAAAAACAATAGTAGTGGTTAGGCATGACATGATATGAGCTTTATTTTCTAGATAGATACTATGGTCTTTTCAAAGTATGTTTTATTTTCATGTAGAAATAGATTACATGTGAAAGTGCTCTTGACTTATTACAAATAAATTCTTATTCTTGAAGTAAAAAGAAACTTAGAAAATAAAGTGAGAGTTAGATTTGGATTTCATTTTAAATGATAATCATGTGGATGATTATTGTTATTAAATTTGAATGGTTTTTCAAACTATAAATTCTCTTCATATTCATTAATTAAGTGTTATAATCTTTTCTTAGTTTTCTTGTAAAAGTACTCATGAGAAGACATTTTATCGTAACAAGAAATTAATGAATATCTTTCAAAAGGATGTTGCACTAATAATATTGAAAATTCATATTAAGTAGAGGGTTCTATATTGTTTTGTAGGAAGTCAAATAGGTTATGTTAATTAAGTATTCCCTCTGCAAATATTGTCTCACTTGCACTAGGAAAAAGTGTTCACTAAGAAACATACAATGCACGTTTCCACATAATAATGAACATACGAGGAATCCTAACTAGCCATCCTGAAAGTTGACTAAGCCTTCAATCATGAAAAAAAACCTATGTTTGAAATCTTGAAATCCGCTAGGATCTATAATCTTTATCTTAACTCCTAGAGGTCTGGAACCTAGCTCTAATGAATCATCACACACATACTTACTCACACAATACATCTTAAGTACAAGATGGCACTTTCTTCTTCCTTATTATTTCTTACACTTAAATGATATATGTTATATATCCCTTCACTATAGAAAAAAACAACTCCCAAAATGGTATCCAATACACCTTCAAAAACACAACTAACAAGTCAAAAAGTACCTGTTGTTCACCTAAGAAGGATTACTCACATACCTTGTGTGATACTTTTCACTATGGTTGTGCAACACTTTTCTCTTGTGTGATAATTTTGTCTCATGGGATACTTTTCACTATGGTCATGCGATACTTTCCACTATGGCCATGCAATTCTTTATTAGTATAATAGGATACTCTTTACTACTGTCATGCGATACTTTGTAAGTATCACATGATACTCTTGACTATTGTCATGCAATACTTTATCAGTATCTCTAAATGCTGAACAAATGTCACCCAAGTTTGGAAAGAATGGCCAAACAACTTATTTAGAAGGAAAATAGAGTTAAAACCTCCACACCAAGGAGTACTAGAACCACCATAGTTGAGGAGTAAACACTTGAAAGTGTAAAGAAGATTAAATAACTCTAACATTTGATCCATAGGATCTAATGTAATCATGTGGAAATGAACATCATAGTGAACATACATGTGCATAAATCAACTATCTTGTTAAATTGAAATAACCAAAATCACAAGGGAAACATACTCTGGAAAGGCATAGAGAACAATGTGAACATGAAACTCTAAAAATAAACTGGAGGAAAGCCAACTCTTTACATCCATCCCCAATAGTGGTATAGGTAGCTATGCCTCCCAACCATATGGAACTTGTAGGACCACTCCCACCATGCTAATGGAGATAGTGAGATCTGACAAAAAATACCTAGTATAGTCATCCATGGCTAATGTTCATGCCAAATAGTACATAGGACTGAAATGAAGATCATGAGAAAATGTAATACAACAAGTCATAGTCAGATACTCTATGTGGATACTATGTAAGGAGTATAGTGGAGTGTAGATCACCTAGTATCATGGAGCCCAAGCTAAAGATTATGTGGAAACTCTCCCTTGGGAGGCCATCACAATATGTCCTTAGTAGAATTGTATAGACACCCACACTTAGAAAACATGTATAGGCATATAACTCAGATCAACCCGTACATGTATTCTATTATATTATCTTAGTTTTGTTACCCAATATTTTATATAATTATCACTTATTAGGAAATCATTCACATTTACCTTCATGACGTTGCCTAGGGAAACAAGAGAAGCCACTCCACATGCCTACCATACATGCCCATGCTCATCACATGATGAGTTCTTGTAGGCAATGCAATTTTCCAATCCATCCCTAATGACCATAACTCTACTGATATCAACAGGGAGTTTGGGTCTTCTAAGAACCTGACAAATGCATGCTCAAATTTTTGTGTGTGGGCTCAACAACTATATAAAGGTCATAAAGAACAAGGGTTGGATGAGAAACAATAAAACACCAAGTATAAAAATCACTCAACTGAGCACATTGTTGGGAGTATAGATTCACCATGAATCCCAATACAAGAAGAATACATCTATGGCCAGTTTAGAATCCTCACAGATAATCCAAATCCATGACCAACACCAATGCCAAGAAATACCCAAGAAAATTGGGTGACATACAAATCGAGGCAAGGTCAAAATGCCCAAAATTTATCATTATGTAAATTAATGAAATTATAAACCTTTCTATAATTTGGTATAAAAACCCCAAATATCAAATAAAATTTAGGTTCAAAGTTCATATACAAAAATGACCAGCATAATGGTTCAAAAACCCAAAACCCTATGTCAAAAGATAATCAAATGGTCATACTTGTCCAATGGCATAGAGAAAGCATACAAGAAGGGAGGGGAACACTAGTTCTCTACCTTGTAGAAAACTACTATCCAAAATAGAATCTAAAACGGAGCCAAAATATACAAATATAAGAGCCCTACCTAGTAGCCAAAAGGGAAAATGAGAGAATTTTCGTGATAAAATAATTGCTCCAGTAAAGTTTTCAAAAGTCTCAACAAACCAAGGTCTTCTTGAGCTAGATCCAACAAAATGAACCTTGCACCAATCCAATGGTTGCAACTCCCACAATGACAAAAATAGTAATTCCTCCTTAATTGGATTTTGTAAATTTTCTCTAAAAAATCAAATTAAAAAGTGAGAATTGAGGAAGAACTCACTTTTTGGGAAATATATTCACTTGAAAAGTGAAATATTAAACTAAAATAAATTTGGCCCATTTAATTAAATCCTCTTTTAACCTAGAAGAAATTAGGAAATTCCAATTATATTGAATTCAACTGCGACAAAGTTTTTGTTTATTAAAATAATTAAATCAAATAATAAAATTCTCCTAAAACACTAAATCAAAATATTCCTTAGTAATTTCTGCAATAAATGCATATATATAAATGCATAGTTATAATATTGATCTAGGACCACAATTGTAAATGAATATGGATTTATTAAATCATTAGAGAGTTTAATTAAATAATTAAACAAGATACATTGCCCATACATGGACAACATTGGCTAGGTATGAAAAACCAAATCACTAACTCCATGTGCCACTTCTAGGGAGATAAATCCTACACATTAAACAACACAATCAAGTGCAATTGCATATAATAATATAGCCAAAGTGATAAATGCATTAAATCACATAATTAATCTTTTATTTAATTATAGTAAAATAATCTATTTAAATCATTTATTGCATCATAAAACATCTCAAGGAAAGAATAAAGTAAATATCAATAGCATCATTTTAAAGTATCCAAAATCCAATGAGGCCATCATATAATCATAAATAGAGTATATGTCCAAATACAAAATAACTAGATATCATCATCAAGCATCATGCCACATTAATAAGCATCATCACACTAATATGATTAAAATGAACAACATATTATATATCATCTATGATATTGGCACTCAAAATATAGTATCCACCCATTAGGTCATCTTAAATGTCATCCAACATGAGTATCAAAGTATCACTCAAATCAAAATACAACAAGGAAAAAAATGCAAACACGGGAGGAACTATATCTCATGAGAATGAATTGAACACTTTAAAATTTATTGTATTTAGGTTATTCTTACAAAGATGAGGAATTTTGAATTTCCAAGAGATCACCCATCTGAGTACTAGTCCAACATAATTGTAACCCTATTCATGAGCATAATCATAACTCTAATACCTACATCATATTGACAGCTCTAATCACAACTCTAAGATTAATAAGTATGATACTGATCCTTATTCTAAACTCTAAATGTCATCCCTTATCACATCTCTTTTTAAACCCTAATTCTTGTGATGATCATAACCCTACTTCTAACCTTAACCCTAATCAATGTTATAAAACTATACCAAATTCTTATTATTTACAAATAATATAACACTACACCTAAATCCTACACTACCAATTATATTAATGCTAACTCTAGGTGTAACCATAACTATCTTACTAAGTATGTTGGAAAGATTCTAATCAAGCGGTGAGGGGATGGGGGATGGGGTGAATTGGTACTACAAATGACTTACACTTTTTCTTAACTTTTAAGATTAAATTAATATAATAATAAACTTTTCCAATATAAAATAACTTATTCACCAAAATATAAAGCTATCAAAAATTAATGAACATGTAGCATAAACATAACACATAAAAAAATATTTTGGTCTCATAGGAAACCCATGGTTAGAGGGGGAAAATGTGGAGGGGATGGTTCCCACAACTCATCCCTGTAGTAATAAGGTGCATGGTTAAGAGCATACAATAATATAATCTTGTGAATAACTTCACCTAGTTAGAAGTGTTTGATACCATGTTAGAAGTATCTACAATTCTGTTAAGGACTACTTTGTAAAGAGATTTAATCTCACTTACGTAGTCTTCACCTATATAAAGGATGTAAAATAAGTTCAAAAATAGAAATTCTAAGTCATGTTTTGGATGAATTAGATAGTAGCCAAAAAATGGGGCTGGCCTTGTAATATAGAAGGTTGGATAACAACTGTTAGTTACTCCCCTACTATCTAACCAATACCTTTTCTAGACATCAAAAAAAATTTAATGATTAACAACATAACAAGGCACTTCATATTATCAATATCATTCAAACTACCCATAACATACATCTAATAACAAAGAGTAATGAAACAACATAAATTATAAGTGTTTTTGTGAATACATTTAATATCTACTATGATAAAAATATGCCACAATGGGAATGAAGTTCATAGTTAACCATAACTTAACAAAAGAAAACAAAAACAAAAGCATAGGGGCTAGTTCCTCTCTCTCTCCTCTAATTCCTCTCCCTCCTTCTCATCAAGATCCTCCATGACCAATTTTTCATCCTCCTCCTTGATGGTTTTTTTCCAAGAGAGTCTGGAGCCAATTGTCCCCCGAGAAGCTATAGACGGAGCAGGTGATCTCACTCTCTTTCTCCGCTTCCTTCTCTTCCTTCTTCACCTATAAAAGGTACATAAAGGTGGTCACTAAATGTATGACCTTTATAGAAAACTCAACTCAAGTTCCAATTTTATAGCACAAGGCCTCTTGATCATTGACCAGGTCATGCATGGACTTCTCCAACCTATCCAACCTATCTTTTTTATCCTTCCCATGGTTTTGATGCCCCTTCTTCCCTCCACCCTTAGTAGCTTCCTTCATAGAGGAGGTAATATCTTCCCTCAAGCTCTTATTTGGGGATGGATTAGCTTCCATGGTATTTGAAATGTGGGAAGGGATAGGAATATCCTTACTCCTAGAGCTAAGGTGCATAACTTTCCTCCTCCTCCTCCTAATGGATTTCATTTTAATATTCATGGATTCTAAACTCACATCCTATTTGAGTGGTGTCTTAAATTTTTCATTTTAAGCCTTCTACTAGATCTCCTAGAAAATTTATTACTCCACCTAGTGTTAGTATCAGAGTCAATAACATTAATGTATTTCCTGGTAACCAAGGGCTTTTTGTCCACCTTTTTCAAGGTTGATCTAGGCTAGGGTCCATGCAAACTCATGGTGTCATAGTAGCAAGGGAATTAAATAAAAGAGGTGGGTTGAAGGTGAGTTGGAATTTATAGAGTTTAAACATGAAGGCCTTGTATAGGATATAAAATTTTTTCTTTCATCCCTCTCTTTCCCGACATTAAAAACATTATCCTCCATTGAATGTAAAATAAGATGCATGAAGGAAATCAAGACCTAGTTCCTAAAGTAGTTTAAAATAGGGAAGTGATCATAGTACAACACTTGGAACTAGTCTTCAAGTGTAATGTAGCCCATGATGGAAAAGCACAATATTTTGCAAGGTTTTCATAGGTCCTCCCTTTAGAAGCTAGCATACATGCAAATAGGTTCCTCCTTAGGGTGAAATAATTATTGTAGACTTGTTTCATCTAAAACTCTATGTTTTCATTCCATCTCTTTCCCTCGAGAGACAAACCACCAACCTTCACAAGGAGCTGCTCCATCATGTTGTGGACTATGCTATTTATGTTCATCTTCTCATTATTCTAGGTGTTGACAAATTGTAGGAACACATGCTCATCATACCTTTCAACTTTCATTCCATGAATGATAGAAATCCATCTTCCTACAAATAGACCCACATCACCTCACTATCCCTAATACAATATTCAACCTCATCCAGTTCAATGTGATTTTTGCTAGCACCCATGTCTTCACCAAGCTCAATCATCAATCCCTCATTTTATACTGACATCCCCTTGTTGCAAGATAAAACTTGAAAGCCAAGGCAATTTGAAGATATAATGCTAAAAAGGAACATGGGAAAGAAATCAATTCCTATCATAAGATCACAAGGCATAATGATTTCTAATCTCCCTCTAGTTTTAGCATGTGTGGATGGTACCTTTCCAATCAATATTAGTCATTTCTAGTTGTAACCCTTATGCATGGAGTGAAGCACAAGGAAATTTCCATTATGTTTATTCACAACTTGTATCCTTGGTAGTTTTAATTGTCTAACAAAATCCTTGTGAATCATCCTCTCAACATTCTAAGTCATGTTAAAGACTACTTGGTTAAAGGATTTCACAATCTTGTTGCTAAATTATTAGTAATAGACCAACATGATTTTTGACTTGTGATTATTTTCCACTAAATCTCTTTATATCCTTTAACATTTTTCATTTTTCTACTTCTTCTCTACTCTATGATCGCTCCATGATTCTATAACTTTGTTCTTCTATTTGATGTTCTCTCTCCCAAATTATTTTTAGCACCTTTTCCTTTCATGTTTTCCTAAACAGAATCATGGTTCCACTATACTTCCCTTGAATCTTCCATAAGTCGATTTTACTTTAGATGTCACTCAAATCTTGGGCTATCACCTATGATTTTTTATTTTATTTTTAATTGCCAAAAATTCATTGAATTCAACACTCAAATCACTTTACTTATTTCTACAAACCATTTTTCATGATTTCTCCACTTGTTTCCATCCCTTTTTCTTTTGTCTAGATTTGATTGGAGAACCCACAATAGTGGGTTACACTTTTTTATTTTTACCTAAATGGACATTGAAATTTGAATTTAGAAATAAAGAAAAAATTCAATAGCTTGGTCTCTATAGAAAATAATCAGTAATATAAACTTGAAGTCCAATCTCCTAATAGTAACAAAGTTGCAAAATATAAAACATTAATATTAAAACATCTCAAATGACATCAACACAAGTATGATACTAGGATTTAACGTGGAAACCCAATATGGGAAAAACTAGTAGTAACATGTCACCAAATTTTCACTCTTCTAAATTGAGCTCTATTAGGAGCCAACCATATAAAGGGTAGAATTTTTTTTATTAAATGTAACCTTCTTAATGTATTTAATCACCCTATTAGGAGTGACCTTGTTAGGGGGTTGAAGAAAATTCCATTAGAGTGTCACCTTGACTAAAGGATTTCAATACTAATAAAATAGTTAGAAAGGAACAACAAGACGATTTGACAAATATAACAAACATTGCTAATTCATATCACAATTTGATTCATGTGTTGATCCACTGACTAGCCTCCATTGTCATCTCTATCTCTAATTGATCTGAATTATTTTTTCAATTCAAAGGACAATACCAAAGGAAGAAATAATGGTATTGTAAACACATAAAAATAATAATATCAAGAACTCAATTTATTCATAGTACTAAATAAATTTTTATACAATTGTTGAGAATCTTGTAAGTGACATGTATGCCTACAAATCAATTAAATTTGGAAAAACTCATGGAGGAGTTAAATGTCTAAGCTCATAATAGTTGGGCTATCTCATGAATGAGATGTATGTCAATGAACTCTATAGGAGTTGGGAAATCTCATGGTTGAGATGTCTATCCATAAACTCTATATATAAGATCTTATACAAATTGATAATCTCAAAAAATGAGATGTATGTCCATATTCCTATGGTATTCAATTCACCTTGAGCCTCTTTATACATGTTCATGGAAGTTGAAAGGTCATGCCATTTAAATCCTCATTAGGAATTGAATAGAGAATTCAAAATTGAAAATTCATTACTTAATATAATATGCTAGCTTAATTCTGATCATTCCTCCCCTCTTCCAAGGTAGTGGGCCCCATTGTCTTATCACCTTTTGCAAGATATATTCTGAATAATAATTCTACCATGTAGCATGAAAGTGAGCATTATGTAGAATATTTATTCTTCCCTTTCTTAACCATTGGAAACCTATCCAATCACATGTGGCTCTATAAGTGTATATATAAACATTATTTTTAGCTCTATAAATCTACCTCTGGTCCTTAAGGACCCTTCAAAACTAATTCTTCTATTTAAATTAACCTTTACTCATTTCTTGGGAGGCTTCAAAATTAGAATAAGGCATATGGCATTGTGTATATAGTAATCACTTACACTCCCCAAAAATGCCCTCTTTTCCTGAAAAATATCACAATGTGGGAAATCCATTTTAGAATAGAGGAGAGAAAGGTGAGGTTGTTTACTGGTGAGCTTTTTAACAACATGCACATTAGAATCACAAGTCACATACTTCATCAACACAAGAAAACACCAAGGCCTCCATGTTTTGCCACACATGACACTCAATCTTCATTTTTCTCACTATTTTTTCTCTCTCACCTACCAAAAATGCACCCAATTGAGGTAATGAATGAAAAGGTAGGAGATTTTTCTACCTACGCTACTAAATATAGGTGATTGGGGGGTAGGATAAACCAAATGTACTTGATAAGAGAAGAGGAGAATATATTTTGTATAAAAGAGGTATGTTGGTGATGGTCTCTTTGTCTTTGTGGGCTCACATGTATAATTGAATAGGAATGGGAGGGGGCTTCAAAAGCTAAGAGAATGAGAGAATTAGGATCGAGGAAAGTCACATGCTTAGGTCTCACTCTAACCTCTCTTAAGAAGCCCCATTGGCAAATGGATAGTGAAATAATATTGGTGCTGGTGGCATAATGGGCAATGGGTAGACAAAGCTATAGAGGATATGCAATATGTGTCATACTCTTTAAATTATTGTAATTGGGTATATCTTCTTTGACTCTTCATGAAAATAATCTTAGAGCCATCGAGGTTGGTCCCCACTCTCTCATGTAGATTCATCATAATTGACATTGCTTTGGCGGCCTAGTTTTATCCCATGAAATTCCATGAGAATAAAATTTTTCTCATTACTTGCATTGTGTTGCATGTCATCTCCAATAGCTTGTTGTAGTCATCATATATACAAAGGAGAAGAATAATCTCCTAACTAGATCATTTATCGGCTCTAATGCCACTAATCTTAATCATTTTATCAATTCAGAGGACAATACCAAAAGAAGAAATAAATTGTACATACATAAAAGATAATATCAAGAATTCAATTTAATCATAATATTAAATAAAATTTCATACAATTTTGGAAAATCTCATAAGTTAGATGTATGTCTGTAAATCAATCAAATTTTGACAAACTCATGGAGGAGTTTTGTTTTTGAGGTCATAAAAGTTGGGCTATCCCATGAATGAGATGTATGCACATGAACTCTATTGGAGTTGGGAGATCTCATGGTTGAGATGTCTTCCCATGCACTGTGTATGTAAGATTTGATACAAATTAGCAATCTCAACAAATGAGATGTATGTCCATATTCCTCTAGTGTTCAATTCATTTTTACCCTCTTTATACATCTTCATGGAAGTTGAAAGGTCATACCAATTAAATCCTCATTAGAAATTGAGTTGACAATTAAAAATTGAAAAGTCATTACTTAATATAATATGCCATCTTAATTCTAATAATTGATCTTCTTGGTAAACCTTCAAGCAATCAAATTTAACTCTTATCAGCCTTCTACTCAAGATCACACAATATCATCAATATCACACAACTGTTAGTCTAAGAATGGTTTTTACACTTAAGTGCCAACACACTTAACCACTTCCTACATTAAATCCAAGTACACTATGTATGTCAAGCCACAGGTTGTGCCAAGTTAGGAAAGCCATTAGGTGTCGAGTGATCTTTAGGTACCAAGCAGCCTTCAAGTGCTAAGTAAAGATCAAATGCCAAGTGATTACAAGTGTCAAGTATGATACAAGTGTCAAGCAATATTTAGGTGTCGATTCATAAACAATGTTGAGCAAGATAGGAATGATACAAGAGCAAAAGTTATAGAAGGTGTCGAGCATCAAGAAGCAGTAAGTGTTGAGTAGCTCAGAATCAACATATGAGTTTGTAACTTCAAAAACTCAGATGTAAACCATTTTCATGGCTGACATATGATGAATCTTGATATATTTAAGTGATAAGATCAAATCATTTATATTTCCTGTGCAATCTACATGCAGCCAATAAGAAAAATGGAGAAGACATGAAACCAATGATAGAAGTATAATGAATGAGTGGGAAACAAAGATTCAATATGGATCGTAGATCCACATCTAACCCTAAGTCTTTGAATGTCTTTATAAGGAAGACTAAGTCTCATTGTATGAAGAGGGATGAAGATGTGGAAGGCAATCTATTTTCAGAGTGAAGTATAAAAAGACTTAGAGGAAGAGATCAGTAGTAAAATATCTAGTTAATCAAGAAAAAAGCAGGGGATATAAACGAGTATCATATCTTAGAGGATCAAGGTTAGAAGAAAGCAGACCAAGTGCCTGTATTCAGCAATCAAGGATTGTAAGCTATCAGGTTTATTATTCCTAATACTCTTTAGTCATTGTATTAGAAAGGAAATCCTATGATGATAGGTTAACTTAATAGCTATTTTGTAGATCCTTTAAATAGGTGATTAAATCCTTTGACAGGGTAACACTTCATGTAAAGTGTTTGTAAATCCTTTAGCCAGGTCACTATTGATACAATGTAAAAGTCTTTAATAGGGCAGGCCTTTAACAGGGCATACCATCAGAAGGGGTTAAACATTATTGCTGCAATAATTTTTTTGTGTATCATCCCTACCCTAGTTTTACCTTCTTATTCCTAGAGGGTTTTTGGGTTACCAAAATCTCAAGTGTTATGTGGTGATGCATATTTTTCTCATAATTGCTTAATGTTTCTATGCATGCATGTTCATTTTAAAGATATATTATTAAGGATTTAAAAATAGGTTAGATGCTAGTACTTCTAATTCACCCGCCCTCTCAGAAGCATTCATTCCAATAAGATATTATAACAATTGGTATTAGAGCTCTTGTTCTCTCAAGAAGGAGCCTAACAGCTTGGAGGAAAAGATCTAAAGATGGAAGTTTTCAAACTTGGAAAGATCATTGAGAACCAAGTGATAGATGTGCATCTCACTCTACAAAAAGTAGAGGAAGCTAGAGTGGAATGAAGAAAATCTTTGAAAAGAAGAAAGGAGATAGCCATAGCTGAAAATGATATACACTACAAGGAGATTGATACCACATAAGTGTTTTCCAATGGAGACACTAAAGAGTTTGATACAGCAATAGAAGAACTAACGGAGAAAAAAAAAGTTCAAGCAGAAGAGCTAAGATCTCTCAAGATGGAACATGAATCACAGGCCATAATGTTATGTGAAATCACTAAACAAAAGAAAAGAGCAGTTGAGGATAGAGTCATGATGGAAGATGAAAAAAGAAATCTTACAAATAGACTTGAAGAAAAATGTACTGAATTAACAAGGATGTCAAACATGCAAATGGATACATTTGCCCAAATGATGAACCTTTGTCATGAACTCAATATGAAAGATATTAAGATCTCTACTCTGAAGATGTAGAATGAACAAATGATGAATGAATTGAATAGAGAAAAAGAGGTAGCAAAGAATCTAAACAAGTCAAGTGAAGCCAGAAAGTACTTTGAACAGTTGCTAAAATCCCCAAGATCTGCCCATGATACATCAGGACTTGGATACAATAGCACTGAAGTAGGTGAATCATCAAAGAGTGTTGAGAAATGAAGTGACAAAGGTAAAGATTCTAAACCCATTTGGCATTACTGTAATAAAAGGGGACATACTACTAATATTTGTAGGAGTAGAAGATTCAATTAGCAAAACACACCCAAAAGGAAGAGTTACTACTACAAATGCAACATGCAAGGACATATGACACAAGATTGCAAATCTAAAGTCCCAAGGACGCAAAGATTTAATGGACATTGTCATAATTGCAAGAAATATGGACATAGGGCATTTGAATGCAGATCAAAGCCTATGTGGACATCTAATCAACCAACAAAAGAGAATGAAGGTCACTACCACTGGGATTATAACACTAGGTAGAGTTGTCACTATTGCCAAGAGTATGGACATATACCCTAGAATTGCATAAGAACACATTTCAATGGTAACTATAAAAGATGTTTGAACTAGACTACTTGCTTCAGTTGCTTAAAAATTGGATATGTCAGCAAAAATTGTCCAACAAAGGCCAAGGCACCCAAGACTGAAGTAAATAAGGGAAAAGAAAAGATTTATGTGGAACACATAAGAACAAACATGAATAAGACATGGCAGAAAAAGGATGGATCAAGTACATCCTATGAAAGGGTCACTTCACCCATGAGGTCAAGTGATCATTTCTCATCTAACTAATCACAAGATAAGCTTATAGGGCTGATACATAAGGAAGTATCACAGATCAGCCCTAAACCATGAAGAAGCACTAGAAAGTATAAATTTGCATAAGACAAGATGCTAAGACTAAACTTTAAAGATGATGCCGAGTTGTCTTTGGATGTTGAGTGAAACTAATTTGGATGTTGAGTTATTAATAAAATAAGTATAGCTACTGAGTGGATGCCGAGTTGAAAAACATTTGGAAGCCAAGTGACAGGTGCAGGTACTAAAATGCATTAAATGCAAATTTTTGTTCGTCACTTAAAACTAAAAATTGATTCATTCTTGAGACATCCAAACAAAGAGTGATTACCTTGAGCACAACTGAGAAATTTTCAAGATTTCAACTAGCGATTCAGAATCTACTCAAGTGACCTAAGCATTTATCCAGGTATTTTCCTCAAGTGCCGAGTTTTACAGTTTGAGAAATTTTCTTTAATCATTAAACCCTAGTTAAGATATAAATGGCATCTAGTTCAAAAATGACACAAGGGATAGTAAGCCATGAGAAACAACTTGTCAGCAATGAGGTTAAGCAACCTGAGTTTAGACCTATACCAGAAGTTGCATACAAAAGCGATCTCGTTGGTGCCCTATCCGCCATCCCTAAAAAAGTCATTATGGTTCAGGATGTACGAAAGTGCTATAATTTTAAAATAGGAGCCATAGGAGATTTGGAAATCTTTAATGCCTATGACAAACTTTGTGAAATGGTAACCTGAAAGATGAGTTTTCTATTATAGAAAAGAAGAGTTTAACCAAAGCCCTAGTTTTCCCAATTGTATTAAAAAATGAATGGATACACATAATACTCAGCAGAATCCATGGTGGATCATTCTAGTTAGAACAAGGACTAGTCAAAACTACTAAGAAAATGGTTCATAGGATTATAGGTTTTCCAACCCTAGATCGGCCAAAGACATTAAGAAGTGAAAAGAAGGAAACAATTGATAAGAACACAGGTGAAAAATGGAACAATAGAGGTATGACCATAGATACCATAACTGATCCCCTTCTAGACTTTTTTGTAAGGATCATATCACATAAATTAATCAATCTAGCAGGTTAAATAGTGTACCCTACATAGCAGTTGATGTGGCACATAATCTTGTAAAGAAAGACCACACCTATGACCTTGCAAAGCTCTTGTTGCAATAGATCAATGAAAATCTTGGAGCTATTAGAAAGTCCAAGGGAGAACAGTGTAAATTTGGTTCAGTGTTGGTTTGTATTTTCTTCAATGCAATGAAGGAATTCCCTTCATTTGGAAAAATTAACTAGAGTTAGAATAGAACCATTATTGATCAAATTAATGATTTCATTGCACAAATGGGAGATAGCTTTAATGATCAAATGCCTATCTATTTTGAGGATTTCAAAAATGAAATGAAGAAAAGAATGAGAATACCAGTTTCACTAGTAGAAAAGCATGTAAATGATATATTTTTTCTTATTGATATTGATTATGCTTACATTCAAGTAGTCCTTCCAAGAACAAGATGGCTTAGACCATTGGGATATGAGCTTGATGTTGACCAAGCTTTTACAGCCATCACAACATTACTTGTAGAGGAAATGGATAAACCTGCCAAGGCATTTGAAACATATGACACTGTCAAATCAAGAGTTGTTACAGAACTCAAGACAACCATAGCAATAAAGAAAAAGGACAAGCTGGTAAAGAATTTAAAGAAGAAATTTGGTGTTGAAGAATCAAGTGTAGTAAGCGAAGTAGAAGAGATTAGTGAAGGAGAAGGAGAATGTGAGCCAGAACAAGAGCCACTTGAAGAGAAAGATGAGAGTGCCAAGGAAGCATAAACCAAGAAGGCACCCGTCAAGGGTAGAGTCATCAAAAGAAAGACAAAGACATCTCCTGCTTCTTAGCCTTCACCAAAGAAAGCTGCCATGAAACACCCAAGAAGCCAACAACTAGAGCCACAACAAGGGCCTTTACCCAAAAGGCAAAAGAGGAAGCCACAAAGAAGAAGAACAAAGTCAAAAAGGAATAGGAAGAGCCAAAGAAAAGGAAAATATGTGTGGCCCAACCTGATACTGATGAAGAAGATCAGACTAAAAAGGTAAGTCATCCTCCTAAATCTTCAGCTGATATATTATGTGAGAAGATTAGGAATGGAGATTTAAGTGAAATGAAAAAGATTAATTTCAATAAGTTTAGTAGAGAGGAACAAAATGACATAGAAGAATCAGTCTATGCATTAATGGCACAGTTCAAGTATACACCTCTTGAACTAGATGGACAATTGCCAAAGGAATTGTCTAAAACTATAGAAGACATATGGCATTTCTATCTAATGATGGAGAAAGAGATGAGGGAATCAACCCTAGCAAACCTACTACCTAATTTAACAAAGGAACAAGTAAATCAAGTAGTCAAAAGGCATAGTAAAAGGTTTACACCTAAATATAGGGAATTCTCCATCCTACAAAAAAAATTTGAAGAAGTTGTACAGAGAACTACAAGAATTTGGAAAAACTTGTACAAAACAACTGAAGATGTCCTTGAAGAGGTATACAAAGAGGAAGTTGCTACTAAACTAGAGGAAATAAGAAAGAGGAGAGAAGAGAAGATAGAAGAAGAGAAAAAGGTTGAAGAAGAGGAAAATAAGAAAGAAAGAGAGGAGGAAGCAAGAGATGAAGACAAAGGTACTAACGAATAGCAAAGTGTGCAAGACACACAACCTTCACCTCCTAGCCCACCTCTCTCTACTACCACACCTGTAGAGATAATAAAGATTAAGGATGTTGTTGACACCACATATCAAAACATCAATCCATTAACAACAGAGGATCTTACTAAGACCCTTGACCAAACAACTTTACAAGCGCAATTGTGTACGAGTTATATATTGGTCAGTGTGGATAATCTTCAAAAGTCAGTAGACAAACTCAAAGAAGCCAATGTGTCACCACAAGAACCACCTCAAATCATTCAAACTACTGGGCTTACATTTCTACCACCTCCATCACCACCAACAATAGCCATTCAAGCTCATTAGGAGTCGAGTGCAACAATAGAGGTAGTCACATGAATAATAGTTTAGACAGCGAGTATACCTCCAACAACAATGACACAAGAAGAAGCCAAGCAAGAAGAAGAGGACAAAGAAGAAACACAAGATAAAGAGGAGTCTGCAATACAAACTTTGGTTGAATTACCAAAAAAAGGAACTCCCAACCAACCCATTCATAAGTTGAGTACTGAAACAATGACCGTACATGTTAGTACACCAAGTTCAAGTTCTACTAGGGTAGCTAGGACCATTCATTATGGTATTCCTAAGCTTGATGAAGAAATTAAAATACCTTATTATGATTCAAGCACTCTAAATGAGGAAAAGATGAATGAAATACAGAGTGCATTGGATAAGAGAAGGAGGCAAGAGGCAATGAGGAAAGACTAGAAATAAAAGTAGGAAATGAATGAGATAAAAGATATATTCATGGATGCTTTTAGTCTTCAACCTCTAGATGCAAACAGGCCAATACTTGAGCAACTATCTAATATAGTTGACCAAGTGAATAATGAAGACCATGATACTAATGTCAAACTAATGGAATGGCCAGAAAAGAAGTTTGTAGGAAAAGTCAACTAGAAAATAGCTAATAACATAATTTTAGGATAGGTTGACCTAGCTAAGGAATTGGAAAATGTAAAGAGTGTATTAGGGAACATATTTTCCCTTTATAGAAAATTGTGTGATTTTTCCAGGATCACACAAGAGCTAAATTCAAAAATTTTGAGCCTTGAGAGAAAATTAAAGCTCTCCAGCAAGCAACTACCCTCAGATCCTACATAGAGTGAAAATCAATTTGCTCAAACACTTCACACTCAGAGGGAATTAGATGCATTATCAATAGAAGAGGCCACTATCAAAGAAAAGCTAATGAAAGTCCAAGCCTCCATTACTCCTCACTTGGAAGTATTACACAAGGAGAAAATGTGTGTAGAAATAGTTCTAAAGAAGGATCCAAACATTTCTACACATGAAGGACTTGTTGATCTAGCAGCAAAGCTTGCGATCTAGAAAAAGTCATTAGATATTGCCTTAAATAACTAGGATGCAGCTCTCCAAATACTCCTCGAGATAATAAGACATTTTTGGCCAAGCATGGCATTACCATTTAGGACCCTTTGATGTCCGTATCAAAAATGGGGAGATAATATTCTAAGGGGCAGATAATATTGTGAATATTATGAAGTTATAATACATTAGGCATAATGGCACAAGACATCAAAATTCATGACATGACAAGGCATGATTAATTCAGGGGGAGTTATAATAATTTTTTAGGTATATATTGTAAGTTACAACATTTTGATCAAAGTATTTTACACCTTTGTATATTTACCAAGTAGATCAGTGAACGTACTCATAAGATCAGATAAATTATGCTTAGTTAAGTGTTTTTGACACTCATGTCAAAGGGGGAGATTGTTAGTCTAAGAATGGTTTTAACACTTGAGTGCCAACACACTTAACCACTTCCTAAATTAAAGTCAAGTACACTGTATATGCTGAGCCATAGGTTGTGCCGAGTCAAGAAAGCCATCAGGTGTCGAGTGATCTTCAGGTGCCAAGTAGCCTTCACGTGCTGAGTAAAAATTAAATACCAAGTGACTACAGGTGCCAAGTATGATACAAGTGCCCAACAATATTTAGGTGCCAAGTCATAAACAATGTCAAAAAAGATAGGAATGATACAGGAGCCGAAGTTACAGAAGGTTTCAAGCATCAAGAAGCAGTAAGTACTGAGTAGCTCAAAATCAGCATATGAGTTTGTAACTTCACAAACTCAGATGTAAACCATTTTCATGGCCTACATATGAAAAATCTCAAAAGATTTAAGTAGTAAGATCAAATCATTTATATTTCCTATGCAATCTACATACAGCCAATAAGAAAAATGGAGAAGGCATGCAACCAATGATAGAAGTATAAGGAATGAGCCAGAAATAGAGATTCAATATGGATCGTAGATCCATATCTAACCCTAAGTCTTCAAATGTCTTTATAAGGAAGACTAAGTCTCATTGTATGAAGAGGGATGAAGGTGTGGAAGGTAAACTATTTTAAGAGTGAACTATAAAAAAACTTAGAGGAAGAGATCAACAGTAAAATATCCAGTTAATCAAGAACAAAGCAGGGGATACAAATGAGCATCAGATCTCAGAGGATCAAGGTCAGAAGAAAGTAGATCAAGTTCCTATATTCAACAATCAAGGATTGTAAGGTATCAGGTTTATTATACCTAATACACTTTATTCGTTGTATTGGAAAGAAAATCCTATGATGATAGGTTAGCTTAACAACTATTTTGTAGATCCTTTAAATAGGTGATTAAATCCTTTGATAGGGTAACACTTCATGTAAAGTGTTTACAAATCCTTTAACCAGGTCACTATTGATACAGTGTAAAAGTCTTTAAAGTGTTTACAAATCCTTTTACACATATACTGACACTTAGTCAATACAAATTCTTGGTCAACACTATATTTTACTCATCTTGTACTAGTGCTTGGTTGACTCTAGCATCACTTAGCATAAACTTCAAGTTCCTTAATATTTTTCTCTTTTTCTCAGTCAAGCCCATGTATTTGGTTATTCTTTGATCACTTCTTCTAGGATTCAATACAAGTATTAAATTGTCCACTTAGGTTATGATTAAACAATAATATTATCTTGTCAAAGTCCAACTCATCAAGTGCCCATTGTACTTTCTCATAACTCAACCTTTCCTCTTGGTCCTTTTGTTATCTCATTCTCAAATCCTCTTCATCAATCATCATGATATAACACTATACTCAAATAACAACTATTTTACTAATAAGGTTTGACATCAGTGACAACATAACAATTGTCTTAGTTTCCAACAATAACTATTTTTTACAATAGATATCAATGTGATTCTTTTGAATTTAATTTTTTAGCCTCTATATCAAAATCAAGGAGGTGGCTTGATTTCTTTATCCTTAGCCTATTATATTTTATTGACATTCAAAGTTGACCTAACTCTAATTTTGGCATACATGGTTTTTCATGTGTGTAATTTAGTCTCTAATTGTTTGATTTCAAAATTTAGTTTTATAATATAAAGAGGATTCAAATAAATAAATTTTGGTTATTTTTAGAATTTTTATTCTGCTATTTACTATTTTTCCATGAGCATCGAATATAGAGGGTTTTCTATAATTATAGAACTATATTTTATTGACATCAACATTTGTATACCTGAAAAATTTAAGATGGATCAAAATCCATAGTCATTAGAAACCCAAGTCATCAATTGTTTCATTTTTTCAATTCAAATTTATTAGACAATTTACATTTTTGAGAAGAAATATATTTAAATTGTATTTTTCAAATTTTGAAAAATAAATTTGTGATGGAAAATAAAAATGAAATGAAATAAATTGGAGGAAACAGAATAATGAAATCACAAAGATACATTGGCAAGATACTACAAAAGGAAACAAGGTATGCCTCTTTCTACTAGTATTTCCTACCATATAATATACATAATTATAAAACATTGTGAGAAATAAAATATTTTCCTTCAAAAAAGACCATTGAAACAACTCCACACTATGTACATATCATTTCCATTCTTAAATTAGTAGAATTTTTTTTTAAAACTCTTGACAAACTAAGAAATTCCTAAATTGATCATAATTTTTGGTTGCACAAGAGCTCATATCATTAATGTGAAATGATTCATTTATGCAACATATTAAATTAATAATCATGTAATCTTTTTCCCTAGTACATGTCCTTCTGATGGATTTTATTTGAATGACTTCAATTCTCATTTAAAATTTTATGTAATTGTAATATAAATTTATACATCTAGAGTGAAAAGGTATCAACATGATTATATAGTTAACTTCACTTTGTTGCATATCTTAAAATATATATGATATTTTGTATTTTTTTGTGGTTTTTATATTTGATTTAACTTCTTAAATCATTAACTTCAGGATTCAACATTTTATTAATTTAAGTTTTAGCATTTATTATTATAGTAGTATAATTTATAAATATGATTTTAAGGTGTCTATATAAGGCATTTGGGATCATTAAGATTCAATTATTAGGTTTAGGATAAGGGTTTTCCATAGTTTATTAGGGTTTACTATTTAGGATCATATTTTAGAATAGGATTGGGAATAGGGTAAATTACATTTAAAATTTAGGGTTGGAGAGATTTAGAATCGAGGTCAAGGTTAAAATTGTATTTTTTATAAATGAAATAAGTCTTAACTATGGAGATGACCAATAATAGTATATGTATGCATTGAACATGCTCAACGAAAACTACTTTTTGAGGTTGGTGAACGTCACTCCAAGCTAAAAAAGGAACACACCTCTCTAAATATACTTGTAATATCTCTCTATTTAGGTGAGATTTGTACGTAAACATATTTTAGAAACCTTTGTCATTACTTTCTTGATATTTCTTTATTAATGTGTGTAGTACATGATGATGGAAATGTTGGACATGGGAACTTGAAGTTGAAGCAAGAGATATTGAGGAAGGTTCATCATTAGGTCAAAGAAGTATGTGCATCTTTCTTTAGTTCATAAAGTTAAATTTATATTTTTTATCATTGGGATATAAATATATATCTGTTCTTTATGTATATGTCTCCCTAATACTATCTTAATATTTTTAAAAACTTTTCTTTCTATCAAAGATCAAGGAACAAATGAGAATGTTAATCTAGCTCAAAGTTTGAGGAGAAAAAAGAATTGTATAAATTAGATCATTTAATTGAAATGGATGTGGAAATTTTGATGTATCATGATAAATGACCTATATATACTATGAAGAGGAAGTTAAACAAACAATATATACTAATTTATGGATCATGAACCACAATATGTATTTTTTATTACTAGATTTTTTGAGACCACGTCAAGTTCTTCCACTTGATGAGTGTACTAGTGTATGTCCTACAAGTATGTGATTTCAATTCTCAATCATCTAATATAGTCTTAAATTTATTTCCTCTTGACCAATTCCATATCCATCGGTTTGTGATGATATGATTCTGATATGTGTTGTACACAACAGTCAGTCTGAAACTTTCTATCATTGCCTCTGATATGATTCTATTCTCACTCTCATAAAATATGCCTGTGAAACTTTCTATATATAGCTTTGATATCTATGTTGCTCCTCATTGATAATGCCCTTGGTTTAATGTCTCATTTTATTAAAATTTAGGAAATAGGTACAAAAATTACAAAATTAAATTGCAAGAGACTTCTTTCCTTAAAGTCTCAAATAACCCTTAAAACTGATAATGAATGATGTAAGAAAAATAGGCTCAATACCACTTTTAAATGATTATTCTTATGTTATAAAATTGATATGATAGATGAGAACAATGCCACTACTATCTCTGATACAATAATTAGGTATATGTAAGATGATTTTCATCTATATATCTACACTTAGTCCAATACAACAATGTTAAGATTATCTCTATTATTTTTTATATGAATGGTAACAATTATGCAAGGATGATCTTTAATTTGAACTATGCAACTAATGAGATTTGTAGTTATTCTGATTGGTAGCAACTAATGATGCAAATGTTGTGTTTTATTTTGATCCTTAAATATCAAAAATATTTATTTGGAATGACTCATCAGTGGAGAGTTTCTCCTAATGGTGATGTCATTTCTATTATTAGTACTTAACGTGATATGATAATATGTTGCTCCTTATATATTGTGCTCTATAGGACTGGTTTTCTCTTATAGAAATACTTGTACTAGATCATTAGAGGCATCATTATTGATGGCCGAGAAAGAAATGATTCCCTTAAAATTACCTAAGCTTCCATGTACTTTAAAATTGTAATTATTTAGATTTTAATTGTAGTTTACTTACTCATAACTCATTTTTGACTAATGATGTGGTGATGATTTTCTAGGAAATGATCTTTTTTATGAAATTTTTTATGATTTAACATTGTATATATTTGGGACCACATTACATAAAAGGTATGTAGCTTGATATAATTGGTCACTACATTTTTTCGTTCATCCTTTGACTAATTTTTTTCTATAAATTTTGTTTTTTTGTTAAAAGATGGACTAACCAAGCCCCTTTATTAAAATGTCATCTCATAAAAACTATTTAGGAGTTCTTTGGTCAAAATATTTTGAATGAAGCCTTCTGAACAAATCTTGCAAACATCAAAAGACTTTGAGAAGGGCTCTAAAGCTCAACCCAAAGTATGAGCATCCTCTTATGGTGCCACAACTGGAGTAGAATGAAATTATTGAAGATGAAAAAGAGAAGAGACTAAGGGATAAAGGAATCAACCCACCACTCGAAAAAAATAGATACGTGTCTCATAAATTTCAGTCACATTTTTTTTCAAGAATGCCAATTTGTGGTCAACTCTTCAAAAGGAGTGACAGTTATTATTCAAACTCATAAGATAACAATCAAGACAACCAAGAAACAATTAACACCTTCCCTAATCCCCATACAGTAGGGCATTGAATTTAATCTAGCACCCATAGAAGAAGGCAAAGAAATTGGCTTTAAGAAAGGCTACAAAGTAGTGGTTTCCCACCACCATATAGATTTTAGTGGCCAAACAAGTGTAGAATAGGCCAAATGAAAAATAAAAGTAATTGAGAACTTCATGAAAAATAATCTAAATGATATTAATTTTGAACAATGATAACAATGTGCGCATGACATTTCACTGCAACCTACTACTCCTGGCATAGATATTACTCATGATGAAGGTACAAATCCTACACATGATGAATACATTTATGTACATCACAATGATACAGGTACATATTCAATTTCTATTGAAAATTAATAATCTAATTATTAATAAAATTTAACATCTTAAATTGCATTCGGCGTAACCTTTATGTGATATTTTTTGAGTGTGCAGAGCATGATGTTAGTGTTCAACATGTTGAGGTTGGGGCTGAATAGAATGTGGCAATAGATGATGTGGCACTATCAAGAAAAGAAAAATCCCTGTTATGTTCTTTAGATTAATGAAATACTTATAACATTAAAAAAAAGTTTAGAATTAAACCCATTTATTTCTTATTGCAAGGGCACATCAACCTTGTCCTTGATGAAAGAAGAGGAAGCCTCATGTTGTAGGATCTGAACCACAATAGCCACAGGATGCTGAAGATAGTCAAATTGTGCCTATTAGTCTTTATCTTTAAAAAAAGGAAAAAGAAAAGAAGAAATAAATGTTAGAAATCTTGTTTGATGATGAATGTGTTAATGGATATTGATGAATGTTGCTTATTAATGGATTTTTATGATGATGAATGTTTCTTATTAAAGGGTTTTAATGAATGTTGATGGATTTCTATGGATGTTGATGAATTTTATGTCATATTATTGAATATTATTATGTGATTATAATGATTGCCATGTTCAAAAATTATTGATAAACGTTTATATGTAATTTATGTGATTATAATGATTCAATGATATTCTTCTAAAATGAATGAATCAAATATTTACTTAGTTGTTAATAGGGAATTTAGAGTGATTATGTGGGGGGTGGGGGGAAGAGGCTAAATGATGAGCTTCTACCTTCACATGGTTCACCTTGTTAAGTAGAGAATATGAAAGGATTCTCAAAACCAAGTGAAGCTCAAACTAAACCCGTTAAAATCATTTTAGTGACAACTTATTTTTGTATCATGTCATTATTGACTCTAACATGCATTATTGTCATTACTATTTATCATGGGGCTGCTCAAACTTTGAAGTCTCCAACATGATACTTACACATGAGATTGTCACAAGAGATTGTGTATCAAACTTTTCCACCAAGGAGGAGAAAGTATTTGATTGCCAATATTAAGGTATATTAATCTTCTAAGTTTATTGAAAATTCAATCATGCCCTATAGGTATACTGTTTACTTATCAAGTCACGATTTCATAATAATACTTGAATGTATGTATATGTTTTCTGTGCCAGACTTAAAATTATCAACATCAATATGGTCTTGGGTGATTAGTAGCTTAATTTTTAGTAAATTTTTATGAAGTATTGATGCTTATTTGATCTACTATATGGCATTTAATAAATATGCTACATTTGTAACACTTTGTAATATTATGTTGCAGGAAGATCTTATTAATATTATCTGAGATTGAGGTTTTGGGATCTTTCTAGCTAGATCGACCCATTATGAATGTATCATATTAGATTTTTGAGCATTTCCAACATGGGATATAGTTTTTGTTTGGTTGTTTTTTCCACATCTCAATGCACATAATCAATTAAGAGCAATAAGAGAATTTCCAACATTTTTGTTTGGTGAAACAAATAGTTAATTTTTATATTATTGTGATTAGTAATCATACTATAGGAAAGTAAATAAAATTCATAAATCAGGTATATGAAATGGCCATGCAAATGAAGGGGGAGTATGTTGGTGAATGCTACTGGAATAGATTGAGGATGGCTAAACCATTGAAGCATTGTTGACTCAAGTATCAAGTAGTTACATTCAAGACATTGAAGGAATGTAAATCAATAAAAATACTATAACAAAGACTATATACTCCTATTTAGTTTATTTAATTTTTGATTATTCATTCATGTTCAGTTTATTTGATATTTTTTGTTAATTTTCTAATAGTGCTTACTTTTTCCTCTCAAATTTTTTTAGAGATGTAAAATGATTCTTTTTTGAATTTCATCTTCTGCAATACCACCCAATGTTATATTCGATCAACTAATGTATGCCAAAGGCCAGTACAATGACCACCTATTCCTTATTCAAATCTAGTTTTTACTATGGATCATCTATAAGTATAAGCCTTTGTTCATTGGGGTCTAGTATAAAGGTGGCTATATTTTAATGTTGTTGTATCCGATGTAATAAAAATATATATTGTATTCACATAGGAAATCTAAATCTCTTGCTATGAATTATTTTTTTGATTTCATGGGCCATAAGTAAAACAAGTATATTTTTAATTGTCACAAGGCTGGAAGTTAATTACACATCTTACTTACTGATTAATAAAATAAAGGTATATTACAAAATTTGTTCTAGTAGTTGAACCAAATAGGACATAATGTTAAAAAAGAGATGAAATATAATGTTAATGTAAATTTAATGTAAAATTTGTTCCAATGCTTCATCTGTGACTTGTGAATATTGACATTTTCTAGAAACTTATCTATACCATATATCCAGATTATGTGTAAAATATTTTAAGATCAAATTAATCTATATAATCATATCACAAAGATATTATTTCTTTTCTTTAGTCTAATATTTATATTACTGAGAAAAGGATTACATCAAAAGAAGGAGCATACTCTCCAATACAAAACAACTTCAACAAAAAATTGCATCCTATTACCTTAATGAAATACATAACCTATCCCATTGCCGATAGAGATAAGCTTTTCTAACACTTATAATGGGAACAAGTTCTCGTTAAAAAATGAAAAGCCTCAAACTTGCTAATGTTGAACTATTTTACCACACATTTTTTAAACACCTTCCAAGCTTTTTTCATCAAAATTTTGTTACCTCCCTCTCCCATACAAAAAAAACTCAGAATACTGTTGCTTGATAATCTTGTATGATTCAATTCCATTACAATAGATATAGTCTCATAAATATCTTCTGCCAACATTCTACAAATCATACCATTAATAGGCACTAGGTGAACAAACACTTGGATAATAGGATGAAAATGCTCAAAAATTAGTTTACCATCACACAAATACTAATGAATGAACATTTTGGCCATCATGTTATCCCCTTGATTCTATTGGTTTTTATCAAATTATAGCAATTGCTAAGTGCCAATTATTTTGCAATGTAAGCCGAGTTGATGTTATCTCACATTAGGTTAACACTTAGGTTAGTGTGTTATCCCATTTTTACTCTTTAGTGTGTGCCAAGTTCCACAGTGTGTTCTCAGTGACTCTTCATGTGTCGAGTCGTTCTTCATGTGCTGAGTTTTATTATTGATGTTGAGTGTTAGCTTTTTGGATGTGTTTTCTACATTTTTTGTGTGAGCTGACTTGTGGGATTTATTCTAGCCACAAATTCTGTGATAAGATCTTGTCTTGGGATGTGTCTATACCATTTTTGGGTTGGCCTCCCTACTTTGTAATGTTATAGAGTATTCTACAAGAAATTTTAGCAAGTATAAATATAGTGTTTTGGCTTAGATTTTGGCAAGCAAAGGGAGAAAGCTTTGGGAGAAGAAGGCTTGGGATAAGCAAGATTTGGACATGTTATTTGGGAGAAGCAATTTTGGGAGTTGATGAAGGGTGAGTTTTCCTAAGTCCATGGATAGAGCACCGAGTGTGAGGTAGCTTATACTAGGATTATGATAGAGTTGTGAATGTGTGGACATAGTGCTAAATCTAAGGCACTTTACACTTGGATCTTGGATAAAGTTTGAGAAGGGCTAGTAGTTGCGGCTGGAAAACAAAGAGATTGCTTGGTGGGCTTGCAAGCACAAGTTGAGATTTCCTTGGTGGTTTCTTCTAGATTACTGTTATGATATAGATCTAGGCTAGGTAGGATTGAGTTGGATCTTGAGGCATCTTACATAATGAGTTTATGAACAGAGCTAGGGATGTGCCTTGAGAACTAGAGAATAGCTTGGTGGACCTAAGGATAGAAGTGTGGACTCTTCTTGGTGTTCTTATCTAGTTATAGATCTAGGCTAGCTAGGATAGGTTTGGATTTTATCTTGAGGGATCTTTTAGAATTTTTATTCTAATTTTTATTTACATTTTTCTCTAACTTGGAAGGCCTTATAGCCAGGCATATTGCATGTAAAAAGTTATTTGATAAATAAAGAGTTGTGATTTGGTATAAGATCTTGAATTTTTGCTTCTTTCTATTGTGTTTCCAATGTGTGGTTTTATTATTGGGTGCTAGGACATCTCCTTTGGGGGCTCTCCTACCCTACACTACAACACATGCCCAATCGACCAATAATCCACCCCTAGCAAATCAATAATGGTAACTTTCTCTTGATCATTATCCTACTTAAAAAGTCTCCCAATTTTCTCCTCTAGAGCCTCCACAAAGTCTAAAACCTCAGTACATTTGCACCTTATCCTCAAAAATTCCATCAACAGAAGAAAGTCAGCAAAAGAAAGAAAGAGCATAATTTCTTTAAAAAGGAAATAAACCAACTAACTCTCACTAGCTCTTAAGACAAAAGAAAGAGTATGATTCCTTTAAAAAGGAAATAAATTGATTGTCACTAGCTCTTAAACCAAGATTCAACAAGGTACTCAATCAAACTTTTTGTTGGGATGTTGAAACCTTCAAGAAAAGTAGTGGACCAAAATTGCAAAAGGACTAAGTTCACAAGAAACACTCTCTCCTTTTACATATAATGTGACTTCTTATACATTAAACTATATCCTTTCTTGAAAAGGCTCGCATATCTAGTTCTACAATAATCTCTTGTAAGGACATCAACAAGTGATCTATACATGTGTGATCTATATCACAATCAGTCACTTTATAAAATTCTTCTTGGTGGTACATTTTTTTATAAAACTTTGACTACCATTGCTATTTCAACATTATCTATCATTGACAGTATAGGAAATCTATCAAAACATCTCTATAACTCATCTATAGTTTGACAAAAACTAATATTCGAAGTATGAAAAATCTGTCACAACATATCCCCAGGTGATCTCTCCTTTGATGCATCCTATCATCGATGTTGTTGACTATCTATCGAACCATCTCTCAGAATCATCGATGTTTGACATCACTATAGGAAAATGATGGCAATAAATTTTTATGTTTTTTCCATAAATATACCAAGGTTCATACTAGTCATCAAACTCTCTCATAGGCATCAATAGTTCAACATTATGAACCGGTTGTCTAACACTGCCACGGGACAATGATGGCAATAATTTTTGATAGTTTTTCTATTGATATATTGATAATAGTCTCGGTCATCAAAAATTTGACTAAATTCTAGCAACGGTAGGTTTTGACATGTTGTAGTCACAATTTTGACAAAATGACATCAAAAAGAAGGTCCAGATTTACTAGTGAAACAAGAGAAAATGAAGTGTGAAGGAAAGAGAGGTTATGAATAAGATAAAGTGAAGAAGATCTTAATCAAGAAGAGAAACAAGATGATTTGACAAGCTTAAGGAGAAGCATAATACATGTCAATTTATCTTTTATAATACAAAAATAGTTTTTGCAAGATTAAAATGGTCCCATATAGGATTTTTGAGTTTTTTGGAGCTCTTGTTAAAGCCTCTAATAGAGGTTAATGCCTACCTAGGTAGGATACAATCTTTTAATAGAGTAGTTTTAATAGGCTAATGCTACAATTAACAACATGTATCGGTCACTTTTAATAATGTGAGTTTCTTAGAAGGAAACACTTCTATATTCCTAATTCAAAAACCTTTTTGATTGTTAAATTTTTTTGGGTTCTATCCCCACCATAGTTTTTCCTTTGACCAAGAATTTTCTAGGATGCCAAAATTAATGTGTTATGTGTGAATTTTATTTCATGTATTTTTATTTAATTCAAGGCATTTGAGTTGTTAATATTTAAATGTATGACCTATCGGGTAGATCTGGATTATCAAAATAATAATGTTACACACTATCAATTAAACCCCCACCCCCCTGTCAATACTTAACTATTCCTATCTATAATTAACAATTGGTACCAGAGCATCATTCTTTTGAAAGAATTTTAACAACTTGAGAGTGGATCTAGAAATTGAAAAGGTAAAAAATGGAAAGATGACTTGAAGAAACCCTAAATGAAGTCATAGCTCACAATGATGAATTAAAGAAGAAACTAAAAGTATCATTTAAAAAAAAGGAAGCAACTCCAAAAAAGGTTACAAATAATTCTTGAAGATCTAGAAGAAACTGATGTTGTACTAGTTGATCTATTTGAGAAAACTACTATCCCTGAAGACAACCTATAGAAAGAAAAGAGGTAATTTGAAACTCAGGTTCTAAGGATGACTAAACTACTAGACAAAATGAATACTATTGAAGATGAAAAATGGAAACTAGAAACTGATAAGAAAAGACTAGAAAAAGAAATTAAACATAAAGAAAATGCCATCCTTCAATTGCAACAAAAAATACACTAAATGGATACATAAGTGATACAAAATGAGGAGAATCGACAAGTTTCATGCCCAAAAATATGACAAGGGAAAAAATACACACAAATTTTTAATTTTTTTTTATTTTTTTATTTTTGAAAGATAAAAAAATAACTAGGTTCACTAGGGTTTAAGAGTTGATTCTAAAATTAGTTTTACTATTTTCATCTTAAGTTTAATTGTGAGAAGAATTAAAACGATAAATTTATACTCTCGTTATAAAATTGATACTGATATTTGTTTTGTCATTACATAATTCTACATGATTTTAAATTGATTTAATTAAAATCTAATATTATAAACCAATTTCTCTATTAATGCTAACTCAAAAAAATACAAGTTCAAAGCTAACACTAAGCACACTAAAACTTTTAAACATATTAATTAAATTTGCTATTTAATTTAGAATTAATTTCCAAAATTCTTTACAATCTAAAAACCTATAATGAATATTATTGTATAATTCAACAATCTTAATTTTAAAAAAAATAACTTACAAAAATAAAGCATACTTACTACTAAAACTAACTTAAATTAGTTATAAACTAACTAAATTTAATACCAACTAACTAAATTTAATATCATCTAACTACATTTAATAAAAAAAAAAAACTAAAATTTAAACTAAATCTAATAATACAACTCACTAACTAAAATAAAAAAACTAACATTAACTAAATCCTAAACTATCCTAATAACTACACCCCCTATCCCATCTAACCCTAACTTACCCCCCCCCCCCCCCCCACATCATCCCTCAAATATCATGCACTTTCCAAGCGCTTCCCCAAAGGCACTCAGCCCCACCACATGTGCTAACCAATATTGTGTGTGGTGGTGCCCAAGGACAAGGGGCAATAGTCTAATAAATCATTCAATGTAGTTTTAAAAAAATAAAGACTTTGTTTACAACTTCTTCCATGCCCTTCCAAGCGCTGGCGCTAACTATGGAGGAGTAAATGCAAAAGTTTAATTGGTAAGATAAGATATTAGTTGAGGTTTTTATATAGATTTATTTATTTGTTTTGTTTACTTAGATACTGATGGTAAGTTTATTTATTTCTTTTAAGGGTAATAAAGATTCTTGTAACATCCTCTGTTACCAAAAGGGAATAAATTTGTTTCCCATACAAAAGCTATAGAGTTTTTGCTCTCTTGGGACAATTTTTTTTTTTGTCTTTATTTTTAGAAGTGTTGAAAATTCTAAGAACAAAAGGCATAAAGATAAATATTTATCTAATTATGAACAGCAATTTTATCCATTATTCAAAGGAGGGTATATATATATAATGCTATTGAATTTTTGCTAAAACATAGTTAAGCCGAGAATTGAATAACTTCTTTAAACAACATCGCAAGATTTATTTTTGATTTCAATAACCATTAAAATGAATCTACATTCACCACATAATTTTTGTCTCAACATATATGAAAATTGAATTTTTCCTATAACATCATCATAATTTCATCTTATTTCTAATATGCACCCATATAACAGAAAGATACCAAAATCTCATGAGAAGCAATAATACTCAATCACCATTTTATTGGCAACCTGATTCAAAGGTTTCGTTGGGAAAGAACCAAGAAGAAAACCCGGTGTCATTGCCATTACAACAAAGTTTTTAAATACAATTTACATAGGATTCCAACCCCAAAATTTCAACAATCAAATAAATCTCTTTCATGACCCTTATCAAGGGATCCATATCATTTTTTGCAATACGTTGCTAAGATCATGGAGGGAATGAAATCTGACCAGGTGACAAACAAACATAACAAGGAGACAAAATCAAAAATTCATATCCATACTAGGTTTTCACAACAAGATTCAACATTGAATCAAAACTAGAGAAAGGTGGATTTTTCCAACAAGAGATGTCAAACACAACACCAAATTAGGTGTCCAATTGGGGCTATAATTCAAGAACTTTTTTTCTTCCATTTTTACATGCCAAAACTCATATGTGGTTTGTGCTGACAGATAGGGGGCCATAACACCCTACACTCTCTCCCTCTTCTCATCCTGAGAAGAGACTCTACACTCTTGGAGTCCAACTAATTACCTTCTAAAAATTTGCCACTTCTACCCTATCCAAGGGTGAGTAATGCCAAAACACCCATACAAGAAAACTTTGAAATTCAAACAAAAACATGAAAGAAAAGCATTCAAGAAACATGGTTTCAATCCTTCCCAAGAATACCCAACATACATACAAGCATACCAAAAAGAACAACATAATACATAAGCATAAACCAAGCATGAAACATCATGAGCAACATGAACAACAACAACAAGGAGATGAAGAAACTCCTATCTTCACAAAGAGGTTATGGTAAAAATGAATAATTTTGAGAAGAGCTTTTCTTTCCTTGCCTTCAATCTTCGAAGACTCCTCTCTAAAAGTAGAGATTGGGTAACAACCAAAACTACTCCAAAATGGGCCTCTAAATAAGATCCAAACTCAACCACCAAAAAGGGAAATAACTTCCCCTGCTCACCTAAAAATCTAGAAGTTCCTAACTCAACCAATCCTAAGGTTAACGTCCAAGTGGAGTTGTGGTTATCCAACTCATGGTAACAACTTTCAATTTTCGCACAAAGGCAAAAATGTACTTTTTGAGTGACCTCAAAAGTCAACAAAAGGGTCTTAGGGGATGGAAAATGCCCCCAACCCATACCCATACCCCTTGGGTATAAAAATTTCATGATTTAAGGCCTTAAGAATTGATTAGGGACCAAAAAATGCTAGGAATATTTATGACCATCTAACAACTCCAAAATGAAGATTAAGCACTAATTCAAATTAGGGGTAACTAAACTTGATTAACAAATAAATTAGTAAGAAGGGTCACTAACTTAGTTGGACTTAGGTCCAAAGGTTACATAGATAACCCTAACTAGCATGCTAGAATGCATAAGCAATTGACGAATGTCAAGTGACACTATAAGAACATAGTTACGAAACATTAACATTTACTGATCATGGAAAGATACATTCATACATCTCACAATACAATTAAGTTACGAACAATAAGGTTTCCACGAATGACACATAGGGATCAATTTTGTTCCTCCTTCAGGTTCCTCGATTAAAATATCTTGCACACTCATTGCACACATTAGTAGTCCCATAAAATCACATGCACATATGTATATATATATTAGGGAATCACATAAATTAAAACATACATCTTTTAATCAATTAGGGTTTCTTTCATACTGCTCCTATTATTAATCATTAAAATTTCATAATCAAAGTGTTAATCTTGCATTTTACTTATTTCATAAATATACATTTCATAAAACATTAAATGATGAACTCAAATATCTAAAAGTAAAAATCACACAACATGAAATAATATAATATGTTCAAGTATTCGATAATGTCTCGACATCTTGAGTCGTAAGTATCAAAATAATAATAATGTATCACTATGCTATGATGGGTCAAGGTGAGGCCTCACATCCTCCCCCACTAGGCATGAACTTCCTCTTCGAGTTCATAAAAAAGATAAGGGTATTGAGATTGCATCCGCGCTGCATCCTCCTATGAAGTCATGACCTCATTGTAACAATCCCACTGGACCCTAACCTAGTCTAGCTCTTGGCCTCAAAGTGCTAGGGTCCATCGTGCAATAATACATATAGGCTCCAGTGTTAGTTTTTCATTTGACTCCACCTGCAAAGCATCCCAATTGATAATATGAGAGTCATCATAAATGTATCCTCTAAGTACTAAAATGTGAAACACATCATGGATGCTTGACAGGCTAGGTGGCAAGGCTAAATAGTATGCAATAGGTCCTATCCTCTCTAGGATCTCGAACAGTCCAACAAACTAGGGTGCCAACTTAGAGCCCTTTTTAAAATGAATCAGACTCTTGTGCGCTCGTACTCTCAAGAATACTCTATCACTGACCTGGTACTCTTGATCTATGCTCTTTGCATCGGCATACTTCTATTGCCTATCATGTGCCTCTCTCAAGCATTTTCTAATCAAGTTCACCTACTACTCCATCTCCTTTACTAACTGAGGACCAATAGATACTTGATCCTCGATCCTATCCCAATTCAAGGGCATTCTGCATGGTCTTCCATACAAGGCCTCATAAGGCAGCATACCTATGGAGGAATGGTGCCCATTGTTATAGGAAAACTCAACAAGATGTAAGTATTCCTCCCATTTGACTTGATGGTACATCATGTACATACATAGCATGTCCTCCAAAACCTAATTCACTCACTCAATCTGACCATCAGTCTAAGGATGGTACACTGTACTAAAATTGAGCCTAGTGCCCAAAGCTGCCTGCAACTCTCTCCAAAATGAAGAAGTGAACAATGAGTCTCTATTGAAGATGATCTTATGGGGAACACCATGAAGTCTGAAAAAGTCCAACAAGAACACCTGAGCTATGTCTCATGCTATGTATGTAGTATGCATAGGTGAGAAATGGAAAACCTTGGTCAATGTGTCCACTATCACCAAAATGGCATCATGACAACAAGATGACATGGGGAGACCAACAATGAAATCCATAGATATAGCATCACATTTTTACTCTACAATCTCATGTAGCTAAAGAAGCCCACCTAGATTATGGTGCTCCACCTTCACCCTCTAACACTCAAGGCATCTCACAACTATGCAAGCAATCTACACTTTCATACCTAGCCAATGATACAACTACCTCAAATCTGCATGCAACTTCTTAACACCGGGGTGTGCTTCATAAGGTGCTTTGTGAGCCTCAAGTACAATGAGCTCATGCAAACCCATAATGGAAGGTATATATATACATCCTCTATATGCAAAAGTTTTTCAGACTCTAAGGAGAACTCAAAATACTTCCCTTCCAAGGGTCTCTAAGAATGCACTATCTAACTCACTTCTGCATAAAGCTCATTGACTGGTAAGTGTTGTAAGATACACCCTCTCAAGTCAGTACAAGTAGTCATAGATGAAAGCTCATGGTGCCTTCTACTTAAGGCATCTACAACCACATTCTCCTTTCCTTTGATGTAATGAACATCAAAATCATACTCACAAAGAAACTCCAACCACCTTCTTTTCCTAGCATTAAGGTTCAGCCGAGAAAATATGTACTGCAAGCTCTGGTGGTTAGAATGAAGCTTGAATCTATGACCTAGAAGGAAGTGTCACCATCTCACAAAGGCATGAACCACTACTGCAAGTTCTAGGTTATGAGTAGGATAATTGAGTTCATGATTCTTCAACTTCCTAGACTCAAAGGAAATAGGTCATCCATCCTACATAAGGAATGCTCCTATACCATCTAAAGATGCATCGGTGCACACCACAAAATCTGCCAAAGGATTTGGTATTGCAGTAATTGGTGCACTCCTGAGGGCTTTCTTGATCTCTTGAAAATCTCTATCACACTTCTCTATCCACTCATACTTCTTCCCCTTTATCTGAAGAGATGTGATTGGGTGTGCCAATGTAGAGAATCCTGAAATGAAATGTCGGTAATATCCTACTAAACTCATAAAGCTCCTCACTTTAGTGACACTGGTGGGTGCTGGCCAATCCATGATGGCCCTAATATTTGATGGGTCTACTGAGACACCATCACCTGATATAACATGACACAAATAATGTATCTCAGGTTTGAAGAAAGCACACTTTGACAAGGTTCCAAACAACAAATTATCTCTCACCTTCTGCAATACTTGCCTCAGGTGCTCTTCATGCTCTTTCTCACCATGAGAATAAATCAAAATGTCATTAAGGAAAACAACAAAAAATTATCCAAAAAGGTACAAAATACTCCATTCATGAGGCTCATGAATATAGCTGAAGCATTCGTGAGGCCAAATGGTACCACAATGAACTCGTAGTGACCATACCTAGTACAAAAAGTAGTCTTGGGGATATCACTATCCACAATCCTCAACTAATGATAACCCAACTTTAGATCAATCTTTGAAAATACTTGGGCACCCTGTAATTGGTCAAAGAGATCATCAATTTTGGGAAGAGGATATTGATTCTTGATGGTCACTTTGTTCAATTACCAATAATCAATACACAACCTAAGTGACTTGTCCTTCTTCTTGATGAAGATCACTTGTGCACCACAAGGTGACACACTAGGTTGAATATGCCCTTTCTCTAAGAGTTCCTCCAACTGAGCCTTTAGTTCACTAAGCTCATGAGTAGTCATCCTGTATGGTGCTCTCAAAATTGGCTCGGCTCTTGGCACAAGGTCTATATGAAAATCCACTGCTTTAGGTGGAGGCATACTAGAAATCTCTAATGGAAACACATCTGCAAACTCCAACATGATTGGAAAATCATCGAGGGATGGCTCCCCCTCTAAGTCTTCCTCTTTGTCACTAATGGTGATAGTGAAAAATTGACAACCCTTTCGCATGCACCATCTAAGCTGCATAGAAAAAATCATACGAAGGGATACAAGTCTCTTCACTTCGAAGATCTTCCTAGAGATACCATCATCATCCACACATTCCACCCTCTTCTGTCGACAATCTATCTTGGCACTATGGGCATAAAGCCAATGCATGCCAAGAAAAACATCATAAGAACCTAGAGGGGTAATGCATAGATTAGACATTGTGGACATGTCTCCAATCTGCATCTAACAATTCTACACCATGGAACTAACTAACACTTTGGCTCTTGAAGCTAACTCTACTTCCCAACTGACATCATGTCTAACTAGCACTAGCCTGCAATGCTCCACCACATATGGAGATATAAAAGAGTCAGTAGCTCCAGAATCAAATAGAAATGAAACCATATGGCCCTATATAATACCTGTAGCCTCAATAACTATGGCTTGATGCTCAACCTAGCAGTTGTCAACTATTGCAAAAAATCTGTGTGATCTACCCATGTCACCAACTGTCGGCTTTGAAAAAGCCCCTCTCAAACGACTAGATGCCTATCCCTATGGGCACTCCCTAGCTATATGACCCATGCCACCATAAGTGTAGCATGGTCCTTGAGTATAAGATCATGCACCCTATGATCCACACTATTGTGGGCCCCCTGACCTGCTAGATCCATTGTATCCACCTCTAGAAGATTGATGAGTCTTCACTAACTGTGACTATGGGGCCTATACTTTTTGATCTTGTTTGGGACCCTATGACTACTACTACTTGGGCTTGGAGCCCTGATAAACCTAAGAAGTTTTTTGCTGCTACTGCTATTGTGGTTTCTACTGCTGAGTTTGTTGGCCCTTAGAGGACCCTGTTGTATAGTTTTGATTCCCTTTCTAAGGGGTTTTCTGCTAGGTAAGGTTTCAATTCTGAGACTGATCCCGTGACTCCTGTCTACTTCAAGTATCCTCAGCAACTAGTGTTATCTGCACTACCTATTTGAAAGTGGTAGGGAAGGCAATACAAACTAGACCCTAAAGTGAGAAATATAGACCCATGATAAAATGATGCACTCATAGTTTCTCATCCTTCATGTATTCCACATAAGGAAGGAGCTCAAGAAACTTTCTCTCATACTGAGCTACTATAAGACCTCTCTGTTATAGAGAATGAAACTCCTCTATCTGCTTTTGTCTGAAGTGCTCTAATAGGTACCTCTTTCAAAATTTATCTAAGAATGGCTCCCATGTGATGGTATCCATCCTTACTCCTCTGATAGTCTCCACCTGATGCCACCAATTGGAGGCATCTCCCCTTAGCGGATGGACTTCTAGACATGTCTTTAGATTACTCCCATAAGGATGTAATCCAAAGCACCACTGTAGGCTCTGTAACCATGCCTTTTCTACTATCCCCTTAGTGGAACCAATAAATAATGGTAGCCTAAGTCGAATCAATTCCCTGATATCATCTCCTATATGCCTAGGAGGTCTATCAAGTGTGGGTCCTCTCTGGTGTATTGACTCACCCTCATGCTCACACTATCCCTCTAACTATCTCAATGGGGGACTCCTAGACCTCTCTCTAACTCTGGGTCTGCCTCCTCAAGGTCCCTCTACTTCCACTACGAGAATCTGTTGACCTGACTGAACTACAAGTACTTTCCTCTGCTGAACTACACCGATCAATGTCTAAAGTGCATCTATAATGTCCTAGTTTGGGTTCAGTGGTGGTGGAGGTGGTGGTGTTCCATCCTCCTATCTCGCTCTACCACCCCTTGCCCTATGACCTCTGCCTCGTCGGTTGCTTCAAGTAACAGGAGGCATCTCCAGAATTAAATGTTTGAGTTATGTTTCAAAAGAAGAATGGTTTAAGGTTCCTAGTGTTGAAACATGGGCTTTGATACCAAAATGTCATGCCCAAAAATATGACAAGGGTAAAAACACACACAATTATTTATTTATTTATTTATTTTTTGAAAGATAAAAAAATAACTAGGTTCACTAGGGTTTAAGAGTTGATTCGCAAAATTAGTTTTACTACTTTCATCTTAAGTTTAATTGTGAGAAGAATTAAAATGATAAATTTATACTCTCGCTATAAAATTGATACTGACAGTTGTTTCGTCATTACATAATTATACTTAATTTTAAATTGATTTAATTAAAATCTAATTTAACAATTACTAACCAATTTCTCTATTATTGCTAACTTGATAAATAAGGATGCACACATGTGCACCTTGTGGGGTGCACATGTGCACACTCTTATTTGTGCAAAGGTTTTAATTATTCAAATGGTGCATAGTTGTGCACCCCAAGAAGGTGTGCAACTACACACCATTTGTATATTATATATGTTAAGAACTTTGTAATGTTTCAATATTGTAAATAAAAGGTATGTAGTTGTGCACGTTGGATAGGTGCATAACTACACACCTTTTGTCTTAGGCATTTGTGTTTATGTGTAGGACTTGGAGAAAAGGTGCACCTCAACAAGTGCAGAGGTGCACTTAATGCTCAAGCATAGGAGATAATAAATAGGTGAAGGGGGTATCTCAGGCTTTTATAGGTTGCAATGGAGCACATCCTTTTGGGGTGCACATGTGCATAGGTGCGTACTCCCAAAGTGAAGTGCTTTGCACTAGTACAAATAGCAAACTATCATACCTTGAAGGGTGTGCTAGGTGCACTAGGTGCTCTAGTGCACCCATTTCAGTAAACAAAATCACACTTCATCCAATTTCTTCAATTTTTGGCAACTAGGTTTCTTAGGTAGAGGGCCAAGTTTTTCTTTGACACTACATAGATCCCTAAAAAGGACTCAGACCCTAGACTAGGGATTTGGAAAAGCAAAAAAATTACTAGGGGGTACCCATTTCTTGGGAGAAATGTGGCATGCATTGTGAAACCACAACAAGAAGTTATAGCAAAATGATCTATTAAGATTAGCAACTCACTTTTCTTCTTCAGATCTTTTTTCATTAAATCTCTTTCCTCTATTCATTTACTTTCACCTTCTACTCTCTTTTGGTGGACCCTCTCACTTACACATTCACTTAGAACTTCTTCTTGCTTGATCTTCACAATGAAATTATTCTCGGTTATCCTTTTGGCCATCAACTTGATCAACAACAATGAAAAAGATGTTCATCCCTTGAATAGAAAATTTATTGCAACTTAAACGGGTTCCTCCATGTCCTACCACTTAATCATAATCATCCATTCTTTTCCTAGATCAAGTTCATTGGATCTAAACAAATTTTTTTGTCTCACCTTAACCTTGAAATTTTTGTTCAATTAAAATTATTAAATCTCCTTCAACTGATCATCTTTGAATTTCTCCAATCATAGATCTCATAACTAACTTTTTCCTTATCTTCAAAACTTCTTGAACAATCTTCAATTTCAACAAATGTCAGCCTCAAGTCAATATATCTTCAATGTTTTCTTCATTTTCTTCACTTGATTAACAATACACTTGCTCAGTCAATACCAAGCTCAATTAACATTGTTCTCTCATTACTTCTTTCCAAACACTTGGTTACAACTATAGGAGCTCAATGAATATTGACCTTTTCATTCACCGACCAAACTGGATTCTTATTTCATGACTTCATAACTTTCTTATACATGATCTCATTAACTTAATCAAATCATGTAAAATAATCAAACCAAAATCATACTATCAAAGTCTAACTCATTAGAGTTTCCATTGAATACCTGATACTTATCATTATACTTTTCTTCAAATCCTCTTCATCAATTGCATCTTCTTCATTGATAAAATATTCTTATACTAAGCTAGCATAACATCTCACCAATTAAGAGTTGACATTAATTATAATCATAACAACTAATATGACTCTTTCACATGTACATTATTGACATTATCAATTGGGGCGAACACCATGTTCCTACACACATTGATGCAAAGCCCTCTATATTTACCTCCAAGGAATCTTAGTTCAACTCAAGGGGTTCATAGTAGGCTGGTACACCCTCAAAAAGCCAAGAACATTTCAAAGATTTCAACAAAGAGCTCTGACATTAGACACCAATAAAGACATCGTCACTCACAATCTAATTTCTATGTCTGATTATATTATTCATAACTTCTAATCCTTTTATTACCAAACCCTTTAGTGAAATTAATAATAATAAAACATATCAAAAGCTATGAGAAAACCAATAAATCTATTACAAGTTATAGTCTTTGTACTTAGACCCATTTTCTCCATCATAAATTAGAAGTAAAACCAATAACCCTGCCTAAGGTATCCCATATCTTTCTCAAAATGAATCCAAATGAAAAAAAACCAATTCTAGATTAAAATTATATGAGCCTAGTTTCTAAATATGTAATCCATTGATTTATCAAATTCATATATCTTTCTACAAGCACAATTCATTGTCTGCAACTTCAACAAAGATCCTTAAATGCTAGATTTTACTCAATTACACATAACTTACACAAATACAAATGAAAATGACTCAAACCAATTGAAAATGAAAACTAATTCAAATATATTTCCAATTAGTGTAAATATAGTTCTTGTTTCATCTACAGGTATTTGTACCAGATATTGCAATCCGAATGTAGTTGGGCATCCTCAAATCTGCAAATAACCACTTTACCAAAACTTCCACAACTTCTTCAAAACTTAACAAAATTGATTCAAACAAAAAATATAAGTAATTTTATTCATCCTACTATTCCAATTTATAGGCTATACATGGGTTCTAGGTTTTAAATAGATGTATAAGACCTAGAATGAACACAAAAATAGTTATCACCAATCAAAATGACAAATTCTTAAGAAACCAATTGATTCAAAATGATATCTTCTTCTTCTCATTAATTTGTCTCTATTTGGAACGACCAATAAAATGATTTTATAGTAGTTATGGTGGTTTAAAACTTCCCCACCACCTTTTTAAACCAACTTATTACATTCTTTTAACCCTTTTGCATTTTTGACAATATTTTATGCACTTAAATTATGACTAAAATGACTTTGGATGGATACAAATAGATCCAGTCACCTATTAAATAAACATTTTGACATTATTGATCATATTAAGACCTCCTTTTACGATTTTGACAACTTCTTACAAATGGCTTCTCTAGCCATTACATCTTGACTCAAAAGACTCAAATATATCATAAATGGATCACATTAATTCAACATATGACTTAAGAAATCTAAACCTCTTTGTTTTCTTGAAATTTAGGTGCTTCTACACCATACTCCCAATCTTGAAAAGTTTTCAAGTCCCTTGGAAACATCAAATTAATAACCTAGAAGAAGAAAATAGATCAAAAATATTCATTTTTAACTTTTCCTCACCATGCCTTTATCACCATCATTTTTTTCCTTCAAGGATATAGATCTATCCTCAAAATCATATTCTCAAATACTCCTATCGGTGGAGCATTAGTGGTTGTAACTCTATAGTGCTTTATCAATTAGAGATCCACCTTTACCTTGCTACTTCAAAGTCACCATAAACTACTCTCCCATATGCCCCACCTAGGAGTTCTCATCTTTGCCTCTCTCCCTCATCTCTTGGATTGCATTGGACCTTCCCATGGCCCTTAACAAAACTTCCGTATCTATCAACACAAAAACACAACATCTTCCTTTTGAAACAAGATGGATGAGCACCTGCAACCAAAATCGTCAACAAATTAAAACCAAATCTTCAATTTCTTGGTGTGGATTGCCTCCTTTGGTTCTCTACCAACACACTAAAGATCTTCAAGCTCTAATACCAATCTGATGTAGGTCCCTCTATATTTACCCCCAAGGAATCTTAGTTAAACTCAAGGGCTTCAAAATATGCTAGTACATGCTCAAGGAACCAATAACATCTCAAAGATTTCAACAAAGAGCCCTAACATTATACACCAATGAAGACAACATCTTCATTCAGACAATCTAATTTCAATGTTTGATTATGTTATTCATAACTTTTAATCTTGAACTTTTATTGCCAAACCCTTTAGCTAAATTGTTCCAAATTAGTATTAATAAAACATATCCAAAGTTTTAAGAAAAATAATAAATCCACTAAAAGTTATAGTCTATTTTCTTAGAACCATTTTCTCCATCTTAAATCAAAAGTAAAACTAGTAACCCTTCCTAGGGCGTCCCATATCTTTCTCAAAATGAAACCAAATGAAACCAAACCAATTTCACATTAAAATTATATGAGCCTAGTTTCCAAATATGTAATCCATTGATTTATTCAATTCAAAAAATCTTTCTACAAGAAAAATTCCTTTTCTAAAACTTCAACGAAAATCCTTAAAAACAAATCTTTACTCAATTACACATAACTTACACAAATATGAATGAAAATGACTCAAACCAATTTCAAATGAAAGATACTTCACATATATTTCCAATGAATATAAATATAGTTCCTATTTCATCCACATGTATCCATAACAAACATTGCAATCTAAATATAGTTGGGTATCCTCAAATCCACAAATAACCACTTTTACCAAACTTGCATAACTTCTTCAAAACTTAACAAAATTGATCCAAACCAAAAAGAGAAGTAATTATACTCATCCTACTATTCAAATTTATATTATATACATGGGTTTCAAGTTTTAAATGGATGTACAAGACCTAAAACCAAGACAAAATAGTTAACACCAATCAAAATGACAAGTTCTTAAGAAACCAATTGATTCAAAATGATGTCTTCTTCTTTTCATTCATTCATCTCTATTATGTATAAAGTGTTGATTGACACACTAATTGAAAAACAACTAAAAATCTCAAACATGAAAACATTTTTCAAATCCATCAAATGCATCACATTCTATGCTTCTTCTACTATAAGGGGAAAAAAGAAAAACTAAATTTTATAGAGTTTTGAATTAGTTAAGGTGGTAAGACATGAGAGATTTTTAATTATTAAAATACTATAGTATAAAATTCATAATAAATTATTTATTTAGAATAAAAGTACCCAAAAATATGTGTCGCATATGGGCATGAGTCTACTTCTTATATCTAGAATTTTATTAAAAAATATTCTCATTTGGTTTTGATTAAGGTAGTTAGACATACATCTACTTCTTATTTTTTTCCTAAACATTTTGTACTATTGCATTAAAATTAAAAATTTTGAGCAATCAATTTTATTTATTTTTAGATAATGCCTAGTAGTTTAGAAGCTAAATTCAAATTTCTATAGATTCTTTTATCTCAAATTTTTGATAGAAAGTTCATAACAAATTGAAAATTGTACGTCAAGTTGACATAACCCTTATTCTTTTAATTTTTAATGCCACTTAAGGGTATAGTTTGGTTGACCATGATCTTGTACATATCCATCTACTGAAACATATCAGTAATTGATTTCCATCTCATACCTAATTCTATATGTCCTTAGAATCCCATTGATTCTAGAATGACCATTCTTATTAGCAACAATGAAGTCTGCAAACTCAGATTTTGTAGAAATCAAGTAAGGTTTCCTTGAATTTCTATAACAAATAAGGTTAGACTCACTAAGGTTCCATAGGACTTGTAAAAAAATAAAAAAAATCTCCGTGATACATATTTTTTCATCACACGAGGTTGGACATTTCTAGAAACCTATATTTTAGCAGTATTTGAATGGAGAGACCTATCTCCCCAATTTTTGAACAGCAAATTTCTTTCCTTTAATTGGCTATTGATTTGATAAAATGAAATAAATCTATTGGAATTATTTTGTGGTAGAATGCAAAGTAGCTTACAAATTATGTACAAAGTGTTCTTCAAAGATGAAAAAATTATATTAAGGGGAATTCATTTCTCGCAAGTATGTCCAAAGCTAGATTTGCAACATATCACCTTAATTATCTTTCATTATAACTTAAATCTTATCATTTGAAAGTCATTTTAATATATAAAAATATAATGGAAAACCATTGACTATAATTTAAAATAATATTATTTATGCTTTCTTTTTCCTTGGCAAAATTTTGGAGTTTTTCTTTCAAATATCGCAGATAAGAAAATTCAGCATTTTTAAAATTTGGGCTTTGTATCTAAACTCTCATGCATAACATATCAATTGACATGAAATCCTTAGTATAATGACCTAATATTTCATATAGACCATATTAAATTTTGACAAAATTGTCCTCAACTATATCCAAGAGAAAATGTTCCTTCTCAAACCAAGAAATGTGAATTGTATTTCTATAAGGGCCCTTCCATTTGAATTTCGAAATGACTACTCCTATGTACAATTGTACAAGTCTTACATATTTACTCAAGCTACTTCAAATAAATTCTTATTGATAAATATTTATAAAGAAAAAAACTACATTTGTAATGGAAATATTATTTACATCAATCATTCCACAACCACATATAATTAACACTACTATTCAACCAATGTCATACCCCTATCTTCCTTGCTTTATAAAATCAATATAAAAAGAAATATTTGGTAATACAATATCTCCCATGTTGGTATCCTATCCATTCCTTATTGTGATTTTGGCCTCCAATTTCTTATACAAGTGATCAAACAATTCTTAACCCTTCTTAAGCATGTAATAATCTTTAGCACTAGTTAGGTTGTCTAACTATGTGTAGTTTATGCCTTCACAACTGCATACTAGTAATGATACTCTTTATCCATCTAATTTATTTCTTTCCTCCTCATCAAACTTTTGGAAAGTTTATTTCTTACACTTTTTTTCATTTAATTCACTTACAAACTAGGGTATATGGTTTTGTAACTAAAGTTTTCAAAGAACTATCTTTGGACATAGTTTTAACTTCTACTAAATGTCATGGCCCTGACAGTTTTACATCTGTCACCTTGGAATATGAGGATAGTTTACTTTTCTGGATAGTCTGTTATTCGTTGAAGTTGTTTTGTTTCAGATATCAATATGTTAACTCTATGGGTATTAGAGGATTATTAAAATGTGTTGCTCACATCAGATGTTTTAATGTTTACAGTATTGTGTTATATTCAGAATTTTGTTATTTGAATCAATTTTGATTCAGGAATGAAAATTTTAAATAAAGCAATGTTAGTATGGTTTCAGTTTTATTGTTGTTTGATTCGTATGTTTTCAGACTTATATTAAGGCGGCATTAAATTTTATCAGCACCTTGTTTCTGTTGTTGCTGGATTTAAGTATATATGTATATATATATTTATATAATTAAAGCATTGTATAATAAATATATATATGTATATATAAATATAAGTGTATTAGTAAAAAAAAGTTTATATATATATATATATATACACGTGTAGATATATATATATATATATATATATAATATACGTGTATATATATATATATATATACATGTATACGTATACACGTATATAGATATGTGTGTGTGTGTGTGTGTGTACGTGTATACACACACACACACACACACACACACACACACACACACACACACACACTTATCTATTAGTAATGTATATTATGTCTTTGGGATTACTAATATTAATATTAATATATATATATGATGATGATGATGATATATTAATATTAATATTAATTAGTATTAATAGTAATATATATGTTAATGTTAATATTAGTGTTAGCTAGTACTGCTGTTTATAGTAATTCATATCTATTGCTAACTATGTTAGTGCCTAAAACTAACCTAGTGGATGGATTTTACTAAGTCTAACCTAAACTTGAAACATGGCCTAAATGTAATGATGCATGACTTGAATTTGGCATTTTTTTGGGCTGGGATTTAGTGGCCAAGGTAGTGGATATTAATGGTGGCAGGTTTATTGAGCCACAAGCTGGTACTCCAGTTGCCATGTGTAGAACGGGCTCAGAAAGTGGGGTTTTCAGATTAGCTCATAGTAATGAGCATCACTTCGCATGTTAGTCAATCGATTTGGCTTGGAAGTTGGTTGAATATTTGAGTTCTTTTCGCCATTGATGCATACCAATTGGAGTAACATGGAAACCCTGTTGAACAGGTGTCTCGGCGTGAACATGTGGAAACTGTTAGCTTTACAGGAGATTTTTGAATTACTTCAATTCTATTTATGCTCACGAGTTAGTTCATGTCTTGGTTTCTGTCTTGTGGTGGTTTCATTCTTTTTGATACCGCTTTCGAAAGGGTTTCATTGTATTGTTGAAGAACGACATAGATATTTTGGAAGCTTGGGGTTTCGAGTTTGAAAAAAAGGGCTCTTTAGGCAGTTTCCATTTCGTATCACTCCGCAATTTCACAGGCAGGGGGCTTTTCTTTGACTCTCTCTTTTAGTTATGTCAATGTATCATTTAGATATGTGAATGTTGAATATCAAACTTAGTCATGTAAGGTATTTGGTGTGTTTATCGTGAAACTCTGCACTTGTGTTTGCAAATGGGTTTAAATGAGTTTGTAGTTAACACTAAAATACTGTGCATGGAAAATTTAAAAGGGTTTTGGTAACACCCAAAATGATTCTGTGGATGTTTATATTTATACAAGTTTTGTAGTTGATATTTTGAATAGGGACTTCGGGTTTGAAATTTGGCTTCAAGTATGATAGTTGTTTTCAATTTTTGGATCTTCTCGATTGTTAAAATGAGTTATACGAATATAGGTTTGTTATTATTCGCATCAAGTAAGTTTTACTATCGTTCTTAATGGTTACGGTTGCTTGTGTTAACCATTAGCATTATATTCCATTGCGGCTGTTGACTTTTATAAAGTCTTAAAATGTCAAAATGCAAACATGTTTATTTATTTTTTATTGTATCATTTTTAGGGGGAACTAGTTCTGGTAAGAGGCAATTTTTTTTACAGTCATGGGATTTGGGGTTAGATATTTATCAAACATATTGTTGAGCATGTCTTAAGAATAGATATACATTATTGGGTGTCTAGGGTGTGTAGTTATGGGCTCGTTATAATCTCATTTCACTACCATTGTGGATATCAAATTATTATGTGTGTCTCATGCCTTTATGTTCATAGCTCTTTAGTCGAATGCAACTCGGTTATCAGTCTTGGGTTCGCAGTGATCATGAGTTGGGGTTGTTTTTCTTTTGTGAATCGATTTGTAGGCATCATACTGATTTGTTTGATTGTAAGTTGAGTCGATGCCTTGTCAACTGTGCATGATGTTTTGTATTCATATGTATAACTGCATAAGGAGTTATTTGTGTCGCAGTTTTAACAGTGAGCGTGTTGTTTTTGAGTTAGAAATTGTAGTTTCTAGAAACAACAAGTTTTTAGATTTACATTGAGAAGATTATTTAATCATTTATTATTCTAACTTTAAATTTATAAGATTATGTGTGTGTGTGTGTGTGTGTGTGTGTGTGTGTGTGTGTGTGTGTGTGTGTAGATATGTAAATCTATTGAATTATATGTATCAATATATGTGTATTTATTTATTATGAATAGATTGTTAGAATTGAAATATAATTAGTCATAGGGAAATTATGGGTATTTATTCCGAAAATGGAAATTGATTAATTTTTATGTCTTAATGATAGTAAGTATCAGATTATGTGGATAGTTCTAATGGTATTTTAAGATGAGTTGTAAATATAGTGAATCTTGGAAAAGTTAATTCCTTACTATTTTATTGAATATAGTTGTTGTGTAGTTTGGATAAGTTTGGTTATTTATGAAGGATAAAAGAGTAGGTTGTTTTTTATTATATGAAATATGGATTGTATGAAGGGATTCATATATGGTTTCATTTGGTAATTTTATTGGGAATTTTTTTTTAAAGTTTGAATGTTGGTTTCATAAGATATTTCTATTTGCTGGTGCATTTGTTATATTGAGGCAAAGGAATTGAGTGTTCTAGTTGGAATTGGAAAATTTAAACTATGTTTTCTTCCAATTAGTATAACTAAAATAATGTGTATGTTAGATTATGCAAGCGTGATCCTTTAGATTGGGTGGCTGTCACAAAGCGAGTAACTTGTGGTGATAGAATTATGTTGCCAGATGCCCTCCAACACTAGTCTAGATCCTTATGGGAAAGTTTATGATAGTTCATTAATCAAGTGGTAATATTTAAAATTTCATGGGTTGGGAATCATATAATAAGATAAGAACATTATGGTTTCACCTGACCTATTGAGTTTTACGAGTAGCTGAATGTAGACTCTTATGTTGACACCCATGGACTACTGGATCATTACCTTGTCATTTTCTGTGCGAGTTTATTTCTGCATGTAAGAAAAATTATGTACTTGCATTATAATTGATTGTGAAAGAGAATTTGTAAATCTAGTATATCTATTATTTGGATTAGATAAATATAGTTTTTTCTTGAAATCTAACGTGCAGGGTTACTAGAAATTATGTCGATTTAGTTACTGTTACTAAGCCTTGATTGGTTTGTGTTGTGGTTGTGTTATTTTGGATTTTAGGTTCAAGTTAGAATTGGTATGGACCTAGAAGAAATGATTGTATACATTTAGATTCAGTGATTAATTTGGATGATTTTTTTAAAAGTTGTTTTACTTCTTATAAGAGAGTATAAATATATTATATACTCTGATGTAATATATATAAAATGTACATTGCTGATTATGAGTACTTAATTGTACCTATTGTATTAAGGATAACTTTGTAATGGAGTTTTATATAAAAAAATAAATTGCTCAGGCTTTTATCTCTTTTATGTATGGTTTATGGTTTTTATTAAGGGTATTACACTAAATAGAACATAAGATAGCTTGCAATAATAAACATAATGGTCCTAAGAAACCTAAAAGATAAGCTTTACTACCTCTTTAACTGTTTATCATTTGATTCAACAAATGAACTCTAATGTTCCTTTGAACTTTCTTTAGAGCTTGAAATGTTAAATTTTGATGATTGTAAATTATTATGATGAGGAAGATGGTGCTCAACACAGAATTTAATTGCTTGCAATAGGAAAAATTTGGCATATTTTAGTCACGCTTACTTTACTACATTTGTGGGTATTTACTATTTATAATTAGGTGTTTCCTTAGTTTGAATATGATCATTTGGTAGTTTAGTATCATGCATGGTGAGACAATGTAGATTAAAAGATTTAAAATTTAAATTAACGAAGGATTTAGTTATAAAAAATATGTCTATTATAGCTTTAGAATATGAATTCTAGTTTGACACATGGAACAACAATATTTTTTAGGGCATGTAAAGGATTTTACACTCATTCTCTATGTGGGTGCAATCTAGTAAGAACAAGAAAAAAACCTCTATTTTGTCTTAGTTCTAACAATGGTTTGTACCATGAGAGAACATTGTACATACTATGCAAGTCAATTTTCAATATAAGATAGATATGAAGGTAAGTTTTAATATCCACAAGGATAAATATAGCATATGAGACAACTTATCAAAATAAGCCAACTTTAGTAACTCAACTATTCTTTTGTGCAAGTTGATGATGAGCATGCCCAACTTCTCAATGTACTTCTCATTGAATAAGTTATTAATAGAGATAATAGATATAATATCCATAACTTTTCCTTACTTTCTTAATATGCATCACATGCTAAAATAAAGTATTGTTTAGTTTCCTCATTCCTAGAATTGTAAAAAATGTAATTTCTCTCTTCCTAGGCCTCCTTTTAGCTTCTTCAAATGTCCAAAATCAAAAAGGAGTTGACAAGATTTGGTTCTCATCTATGTAATAATATTTTTATCTCTCCATGGAATGTTGTCCCCTCTGTACACTTTTTTAAGTTCATCACATGTGGTGTTAAACTAATTAATATAATATATTTTCTTTCTTCCAATCTCATTTCCCTAATTTCTCCACAATGAAGACCTTTACTTCCTTTTTGTTAGTAGGGGGCATATTAAAGTGGATATTCCATTTACTCATCCACTTGATGTTTTTTTTCATAAACATTTTTTTAGTTTGCACAATATATCATGAAAGAAAATTTTACACTATCTACCTTCTTCCATTTTTTGGTTCTTTTAAGATATCTTATGAGGTGTATGATACAAACTTCCTCAATAGGGATAGACCCCATTTCAGTTAGCATGACATTATACGGGATAAAGCTTTTGACTTTGAACTTTCTTATGATCAAACACTTTTGGATTCCCTTAGTTTGCCTCTATTGTGAGGTTAAAGTGTTGTTGCTAATGACCTACATTGTAATGGACACTAACACTTCTTACAAGCTCATATAGGCCACAAGAAAATGCTACCCATTATTTAATCAAAGAAAAAATCAATGCTTACTTATGAAAAAATAAAATCTATGGAATGGGCCCATCCTTAATCTAATGGTTCACATTTCTTTAGAATATTGACATATAACAAGATTTTGAGACATTAGAGGGTAGTAGTTGTTGGTCTATATAAAGGAATAATTAATTCTTAGACTTAAGAAATATTTAACTTGGTATACTTAGGAAATATTATAAACAAAAAAAGTGAACAACTAGGAAGTTGGGGCCAGAGGGACACAACATGACAACCCTTAGAGACATAACTTAAAGACCTAGAAACTAACTACATCAAGTCAATGAAGAATTGTATCATGAAGGGTTTAGGGCTTTAACATAAAATACGCTTATATGTTTAGAGTTTTAAGTGCTCAAGGATATGACTAAGTCTAATAAGGAATCCTTAAAGATAATTTTTACAATAAATTTTAGAGGTTCTATCATGTACTTAATAGAAGGAAATGAAAAATGTATTACATTTCATAATACACTATGATATGGAACCACCTCTAACTTAAGAATTTTCTATAATACACTATGATATGGTGGTATGCACCACATCTAATTTAAGAATCTTCTATAATCAATTCCCAAAGAACCTATTTAAGAAGAATGAGTAGTTGCACCTCTTGAAAGATTCGTTATAGTAGACCTTGATTTGAATCTTGTATGGTTTAAAGAGGGTGAATAATGTCTCATGGACAAGAAAAAGACATTATTTGGAGTTTGGGTTCATCAAATCCTCTATGAAAAAATATTTGTAGGGAGATGACTTAAGAAGAAGGTGAGATAACAATAAAGCCAAAAGTATAGAAGTGAGCCAAAAGATTTTCTGAATGTAGTGAAAGGTGTTGTTAGAGGAAGGAAAAAGAAATGATAGGTTGGAATATTGAAGTTAGAAAAGAAGAACAAAATTGAATAAGAATTATATTAATTAAAGATGTTAAATAACTATTTAGATCATTACAAGGCCAATGGCATGGTGATCCATTTCAACATAAACAATATTTTTTACACATGACTTATCAACTACACATCCATATTATTTCACTTTTATGAAACCTCTAACAAACCTGACCACTTACAATAGGATCAACACAACAAAAAAATTATATACATTGTCAAAGAGAAACAAGAAATATAAAATATCAAGCAACATGAAAGATTAAAAACTAAAGAAAAAATCCCCAAAGAAGCCCTTTAAATAAGAATTTTTTTAACTAAACTGAGCTTTCATCAACCTATATCAATGTGATCGTTGAACAGAGTTTTACAATGCCCCCAAAATGGATTTCAGCTTACCCTACAAGTTGCCTTCTTTCAATATAGAAGAACATTGCATCGCCCACATCTATCCCATGCTTAAACGCATAATGTGGTGTTTGATGTTAATTATTCTCATCTTTCCTTCCTCCTCAAATGGATGTGAAGATTTGTATACTACCAGGTGCAGTGATGGTATTGCCAAAACACTCATCTTCGATGAAAATATAATGCCCTTCTAATTTTTACTGTGTGCATCATTTACCCCAATCAAAGAGTTTTCTTGACTTCTGTAGTCACAACATGAACACATGGCTTCTCTTTCGAGGTCTAAGGGCACATCACACAATAGATTTTTTGAAAGGAAAATAGGAAGACAGTGCATAGCTTTTTGGTGTCTATGGAATTTTGTTGAATTTAAAACCACTTTTTCATATTCTTGATGCAAATAGAAATTTGAAATAACTATTTAAATTATTTGTTATTCTTAAAAAGCTCATTAGAAGTGGAATACATATAACTGTTTTTTACTTAAGTAATAGTTTTCCAGTTTTCTCGTTGATGGTAGTAACTTTCGACAATCTGTGGAATTGTTCTATGTTATAAATTTTGAAGCTTTCCAGCTGTCCCCCACAGCGAAAATTCTCAGGATGGTCTGATTGATAGATGAAATGTCTCACGCGGAGGAATCATTTTCCGATGGAGGGTAGAGGTGGATGGGTAATCGATTCTTCTGAGAATTTGATTTGAGCCGAACGATGTGGGAAAGGGATGGAGTGAGTAAAGCTATATGTATTATAAGTAGTTCATGCGTTTCGCGTTATGGCATTCAATTTGCCGAGGAGTTGTTGCTTGAATCGTGAGAGTTGGGAGGGCGCGGGCAGTGACTATTCCATGGCTTCTTGTTCGAGGTTTGGAGAAGCAAAGGAGGTCCCTGGGAGCTACGGCTTGCCCATCATCGGAGCCATCGCGGATCGCTACGACTACGTAAAGAAGGGCGTGGAGGAGTTCTTCAGAAAGCGCATAGGCAAGTACAACAGCACCGTATTCAGGGTGAACATGCCGCCCGGGCCGCCCTTATCTCGCGACCCTCGCGTCATAATTCTGCTGGATGCCAAGAGTTTCCCCGTCCTCTTCGACGCGACCAAAGTGGACAAGAAGAACGTCTTCACGGGGGTCTACACGCCCAATGCAAAATTCACGGGCGGGTATCGGGTGCTCTCGTATTTGGACCCCTCCGAAGAGAAGCACGCCAAGCTCAAGAACTTCTGCTTCCACGTGCTCAAGATCAACGCGCCCAAATGGCTCCCGGAATTCGATCGCGCCGCGGGGGAGCTCTGTGCTAAACTCGACGACCAGTTCGCCAGGTCCCGCAGGGCCGAATTCAACAGCGAGAATCTGCAGATGTGTTTCAATTTCCTCTGCAGGTCTGTGCTGAACAAGGACCCTAACGAGTCGAGCCTGAAAAAGGAGGGGCCGAGTTGTGTGCTCAAGTGGATCGGGCTTCAGCTCGCGCCCATCGCGAGCACGGGCTTGCTTCCCAAGATGTTGGAGGAGGTCACAATCCACGCGCTCCCTCTGCCGTTCGCGCTCGTTAGCGGGGATTACAACAAGATCCGCAATTTCTTCTGGACGCACGGCAGGGAGTTGCTGGACGCCGCGGAACACCAGTTCGGCCTGGATCGCGAAGAGGCGTGTCACAATTTGGTGTTCGCCATCTGCTTCAACGCCTTCGGAGGCATGTTCATCTTCTTCCCCGCCCTCGTGCGACGCATCGCGTCGCTGGGGAGAGACGTGCAGGCAGATCTGGCGGAGGAGGTGAGAGCGGGGATCAGAGACAACGGAGGAACGCTGAGCATGCGAGCACTGGAGGGAATGGCGATGATCCGTTCGACGGTGTACGAGGCGCTGAGGATAGAGCCCCCGGTGCCGTTCCAGTACGGGCGCGCGAGGGAGGACTTGGTGGTGGAGTCGCACGATGGGATTAGATACGCGGTGAAGAAGGGGGAGATGCTGGGTGGGTATCAGCCCTTCGCCACCAGAGATCCCAGAGTGTTTCAGTACCCCGACGAGTTTCTCCCGCGGCGATTCATGGGAGAGGAAGGGGAGAAGCTGCTCAAGCACGTGCTCTGGTCCAACGGGCCCGAGACCGAGCAGCCCACGGCGCAGAACAAGCAGTGCGCGGGGAAGAACTTTGTCGTCATGGTGTCGCGCTTGCTGGTGGCGCATCTCTTCAAGCATTACGACTTCTTTGAGACCGACCCGTCCACCACAACCAAAGTTGTCTTTACTTCCCTCCACAATGCCATTTCTTAGTTCCCCATGGAGACAATTCGTAGCAGTGCAGAGGTTAAGATGTGATTTCTGGTTGTTTCGGTGGTGTAGGATTTCATGGAGAGAATTCGTACCAGCGTAGATTAAGTTAAGTTGTGATTTTGGTTTCAGTAGTGTAGGTTTTATTCGCATCAATGTTTTCCACCATGCGTTATTTTCATAGTAATTCATTGAGTGCGATGTAAACGAAATAATAATTATTATTATTGTTTTTGTGGAAATCTAATGTTTTGAATAAATAAATACATGATAATATGTATAGTAGAGTTCAGTGAAATTAGAATCGTTGTATTGTTACCTTTGTAATAATGTTGTTATGAGGGTTTAATTGTGTAGTTTTTAAATCAAAATCATTGGTTCATGTTTCATGAATATTGTAGTAGTTCATTATATGAACACATCTTTCATGAGAATGATTGAAATACTTAGTATTGATTTCATCTAGGTGATACTTACACAGAAGAAGTGTTGAGACTTTCTAGAAGATCACTTATCCCAATACTACTCTAGCTCAAGTGCACTTAACGACAAGGTTTCCTCCAAGATTAGAGGCAATGCTTTTGCAGTCATGGGAGAACCCAATGATGTAGAAGTTGTTACTTATTATTTATTATAATTTACAATGGAAAGAGAGAAGCTAACAAATAATGAGATAAGCGATGAAATTATGTTTCACATGAGTTAGTATATTGTAACTATATTTTTAGTATATTGTAACTATATTTTTAATGTATTCAAATTGACTTATACAAAAAATGTATAGATATGCGTATATATATTTAGTAAGTAATTAATCTATGGTGTTTTAAAAATGTCCATGTAGGTTCTATTTTTGTACAAGGAACATAAATGAGGAAACTTAAACTAATTAAATACGGGATTCATTTCATTGATTATCAACCTAAGAACAAGGTTTATCACTATAGTGACCATGTAATTGCCATTGTGTGTTATCTCTTCATTTAGGCATACACCATGGCATGCATAAGTGGAGGCTTAATATTGATGATCATTAGAGAATATTACATTTTATCCAAGACTCAAATGACCTGCTTGATGCAAAATAAAAACAATTTATAATATATATTGCATATATTCTTGAATTGTGCAGGAAATTTGGTTGAAAATTTTGACATGTATTTTTGGACAATTACTTTTCACTCTTAATTGGAGATGTTATATTATAATTAAAATATAACTACATTTTCAATTTATTAAGACATGTTTAAAATTAGGATGTGTAAATGTAACTACTTGTTAAAATTAGGATATGTAGGTCCAATTAGGAGGTGTGTATTAAGGGTATATTGTATTTAAATACATGTTTTTCTCTTACGTTCAAATTAGGATATGTAACTAATAGGACATGTGTCTTAAGGGAATAACATTAGTACATGTGTCTCAAGGGGGTATTATATTGCAATACACATTTTACTCTTACATTTAACTACTTGTTTAAATTACGATATATAACTATTTGTTCAAATTAGTACTATGTATCTAGTTAGGACATGTGTCTTAAGAGGATGTTAGGAATTTTATATTGTAATACAAGTTTTATTGGTTTAGGAGCACCAATGATTTTATGGATGAACCCTTACAATTTTTGGCTTGTAAACACCTTAATGAGGTCATAAGATGAATAAGGATGATGAATAGGTCTCTTAGGAGTGTTTTTGGTAGTAGAGTGTGTGTTTATAGGTATTTTGGAACCACAAGGAAAAGGTTGTCAATATATGGGCAAAAAGTTGTCAAGTAGTAAAAATATGGCATGATGGGGAAAATGACCCCAAACTAGGAAAACAAAGGTAGGAGGGCAATCTTAGAACATGTTTTTACATGGTTTTACACCAATTCGAATCATAGTTGTTGATAAAACTTGAAAGTTGTCAAAGATGAAAAAATGTTGTCATGACAACATTGACAAATTTTTTAAGTTGCATGACAACATTTTTCCCAAAATATGCATCTCATGGAGAAATAGTTATGGGTTTTAACCAATTGGTGCATCATGTTAAGGGGACATATTTAAGGTCTCCCAATCCATTGTATGGAGGTTGTATGAAATGATCAAGGAGTTTGAATGAAAAAAAGAAATCAATTTTCTAAGAAACCTAGATAGAACTATTGAATTCCTTGACATAGTTAGAATGATTTGAAAGTGGACATTTCCATTCTAGATAGTTAAAGGAGTACTTTATCAAATTATGTGTGCTTTTGTTTGAAGTTTTTTTCAGCTTTGTAGAAAAAATAGAAATTTGTTTCCTTACATCCAATTTATTGACCTAGATAGAGTGGGGTGTGTTGAGATAATGGGTGATGCACACATTGCATAATATTGTTATTTTATTATTTCATTTTATTATCTAATGTTGTACCTAGATAGACGTGCAACATGTAAAGATTCCCATGGGATATACTTGATGAGTTGTATTGTAACATTGTGATAATATTTTATGTAATTATTTAATATTGGGGAAAAGAATTAAATGCCCAATATTAAATGTGAGGTCAGTGAGTTAGGTAGCACATGGTTTTAGCACATGGTTTATGTAATACCACTTAGTGGTTTTGTGGGACTTGCTACTATATAAGCAGCCATAAGGGTAGTTGTTGTAGAGTGACAAGGAGAAGATAAAAGGAAAGAGTCAAGCGGGACAAGGCTTGACAGGTTAGCCAAGGAAGCATTTGTGAAGGTTGAAAGCATGGCATGGGATGTGTGGATTCATGCTTGTTCACATAGTTTTCTCGGTTGTGGCTATGGCCATGAAGGCTTCCATGGTTGTATGGCAATGGTATTTTTGGCTGAATAATACATGATGATGGATGCTTTTGGAGGTTGGGTTTTTTCCCTCAATGAGGGTTTCCCAGGGTATATCGTGTGTCACAATTTTGTGGGTATGTTGTCTATTATCTTACATGTGGATTTTTAATTTCGTATTTATTTTAGATCTATTATGGGTTATTTGGAAATGGTTATATTCTTTTTTGCCAAGTTTCCTTACAAGTGGTATCAGAGCTATGGTTTTATTATTTGTAACCCTAGATTGAATCCATGGGAATGCATGAGAGGATAAAAGAAAGGGGCAAGATATATGAATGATTTATTGCAGGTCTGAGGGTTTTGGATTTGCTGTTATGATGGCATGTTAAAAGATTTGGGCATGTGAAATTGTTGGAGAAAAGGATTTTTTCGGATGTTTCATTTAAATGAGGGTTTTGGGGGGTAGCTTGCAAAAATGACCTCCTGGGTAAAAACAAACCTCACCATTGGATCCGGGTTGACATTTCCTTAAAATTTGATATATAATATGCCCTAGTTTGGCCATGTTAAGAGGATATGAAAGAGTTTTTGGTTTCAACCCATAATGGCCGTCAAATTTAATCCCGTCGAAATTTTCGTCAGTGAAAAAAATAAAAAATGAAAAATCATACAGAAAATGGTAAAAAGACTGTCTTAGTAAAACAGTCATAACTTTCTCTCAGAATATCATATTTCAGAGTTCTTATAGGCATTGGAAAGCTAATTCAGAGCACTACAAGATGGTGTAGGTTTGGTTCTGTGATTTTGAGATTTTTTCAGGTTTTGAGAGCCCTAACGTTAGATGTTGTTTATTTTGAGCACGGATTAGGGCATAACTTTGGAATACGGAGTCGGATTTTGGACTTCGAGTAGTCAACGGAAAGCTCTTGGAGAGCTCTACACATTGGTTCAGATTTGGTGCAAGTTTGGAATGATTTATTTGGTGATATATTTATCTGAATAGTTTATAGATATATTTTGACTATGGTAACATTGTGAGTTTATGGCATTGAAGATTTAAGATTTGATGTCATTGTATACTTAGTTCATATTTCAGTTTGGTCTCATGATGATATGGTTATCAGTGTTTGGTTTGGATATGCATGATGACTTGTTGGATCTACAAGTTGTGTAGTGTTGTAAGTGGTCTATACTTATAGGTTGCATTTATAGCTTGGTTATGGGTTGTCTTTGCCCATCGATCTTTCATTCTTGATGCATATTTAGATTGGTGGCTTGGATTTGTGTTGTCTATGCCCTAAGTCACATGATTTTCTATTTTCTTCATGTAGAAAGGATGAGATGTTGTTACTAGGAACAGTCATGGTGGAGGATTGTGGTTGACTATTTTATGCTGACAAGTTGGACACTTTGAGAGACAGATGCTCAATTCATGGATGTGATCATGGTGCCATGGATTTTGGCATGCCATGATTGGATATATAGGTACATCTTTGATGTTCATTAGCTTAGATTTCTGATTCAGTTATGGTGGTATATTTTCTAGGTTGAGGATCATGGTTATTTGGTTTCTTTTGAGGAGCTCATGATGTGTACTTTGAGTTCTTTGATGGTTTTATGCTTTGGTTGATTCTCATGGTTAGAGGATGGTATTTTTCATCATTATGTCATGGATAGCTTGGATACACAATTTAGTGGGAGCTTGTGATAGTGATGGGGTGACAGTGCAGGATTAGTTCTTGATTTGGTTTGGATCTTCATTTAGGAGATGGATTTTATGATGCCATAGGTGAATTGGTACCATAGTTGAGTTGGAGTTTTTGGCATTCATATATTTATTAAGTGTTTGCAAATGTTGGAGGTTTGTCTTAGATCCTGTTGCTGCAGAAGCATCTTTGACATTTGCATGGTGCACTTGTTATCTTCATGGTGTGTGAAGATGGTTAGATCTTGAGGACTCATGGAGTTCTTAGTTATCTTCATGGTGTATGGAGATGGTTCTTCCTGGTATGTGGAGATGGTTTTCTTCATGGTGTATGGAGATGATTGCATCTTGAGGACTCTTAGGGTTCTTGGCAAAGGTGTGGTTTATGCTTTTATTTGGCATGTTATCCTTGGTATAAGGATGGTATCATTATTATGTCATGGTATACTCTTGATACATGTTTAGAGTTGTGACATGTTATGGTATGTTCATATGGAGCATGTTATCTCTTTGGTTGAGATGGTAAGATCATGTTGTCATGTTTATGTTCCTGAGGCCATGGTTAGAACTTGGACATTGATCTTGGTTTAGTTTCTTGGTATTGAGTACACTGATCATAAGCTGGATACTTCATGATATTGTTATGTTGCATTTGGAGTTGGCATGGATTGATTGGTTACAGGTGCTCATGAATACTTAGAGATGGTGGTGACGCTGATTTCTCTTGGATTAGAGAAGTATTTGTTGGGATGGTTGATGGTTTAAGCAGGAAGTCCGAGGGGCAGTCACCTGATATGGACTTGAGAGGAGATTTTTCTTAGATGAGTCTTGGTTGGAGACTTGGGTATCTTGATGAGCATTCTCATTCCCCACTCTTGGTCTACTCGGTGTTTTGCTACTTGAGAGGTATAGCCCATTATTTTCTCTCAATTGCATTATATTTATGCTTGTCTTTCATGGATATGGATCTTGAACTATGGCACATGAGTTAGTTCTAGAGGGTTCATTTGAGAGATGGTTTAGCATTGGTTATCTCCATGTGCATATGTTGTTATGCTGGTTGAATTTGGGAGATGGTTTTATATTGGGCATATTCCTTGGATTAGGAATGGTTTATGAGTTTGATCTTCTTGTGAGAGGCTTACATCCATGATTAGCTATATGGTATGGTTTAGGTGTTGTTGAGGCTTCTTGTTGGGGTTTTATGGAGGAGATCATACTTGCACAGTTTACATCTAGAAGTGTGTGTAGAAGGACATGATATAGGTTATGATTTGCATGGTTTCTCTTGGTCTTGGTTATATTCTTGGATGTTCATTTTTTTTCTTACATTGGATTTGAGATTGGTTGGAGATTGTGATCACTGGTTTGTGCTCATGTTTGTCATGTGAGAGATGACATGGTTATTACTTTATCTCTTTCCTCTATTGGTTGTGGAGAATTTGGGAGACTATTGGAGACTTGTTATGAGAGTTTTTTCTTGCAGGATATTGGTTTATGTATTGTGGATGTCCTTGATACTACATGGATTCACTTCTTTGAGATGTGTTGAGTGGATTGGTTATAGATTTGACATTATCTTTTGCAGTGGGAGCTTCTTGGTATATATGTGGCAGGTATTTCTCTTGAGGCTTGTGATTGCAGGTTGCAGATTGGATATGTCGGTGATATAAGATTCACTTGTTATACCTTTGAGGTATGGATAGTTGGATGGGTTTGACACTTTGCTGTGGGTGCTATTTCAGCTATGGATATTTTGACAACTACGGATACATGTGATTACCTTTGGATTAGGTTATTGTGCTTGGAATTTTTTAGTTGGTACAAGATTTTATGATCTTCTAATGTAACAGGTTGGGTGGATTTCTCTTTGGATGGCTTCTATGTATGTCTAGTGGTAGTGGCATAATAGGAGGTGAGATCATTCATGTTCGAGATGCTGGATACTTTGATTTTGTTGTGAGTACTAGGATGGAGCACTTGGTGTATTTTTATCCATGATGGTGGATGTGCTAGGAGGGATTGTTCCCTTGTTCATTTATGTGGCTATGGATTGACCCTATGCAATGTATACAACAAGTGGGAGATTGTTGAGATAATGGGTGTTGGAGACATTGCATAATATTGTTATTTTATTATTTTATTTTATTATGTAATGTTGTACCTAGATGGGCGTGCAACATGTAAAGATTACCATGGGATATACTTGATGAGTTGTATTGTAACATTGTGATAATATTTTATGTAATTATTTAATATTGGGAAAAAGAATTAAATGCCCAATATTAAATGTGGGGTCAGTGGGTTAGGTAGCACATGGTTTTAGCACATGGTTTATGTAATACCACTTAGTGGTTTTGTGGGACTTGCTACTATATAAGCAGCCACAAGGGTAGTTGTTGTAGAGTGACAAGGAGAAGATAAAAGGCAAGAGTCAAGCGGGACAAGGCTTGACAGGTTAGCCAAGGGAGCATTTGTGAAGGTTGAAAGCATGGCATGCGATGTGTGGATTCATGCTTGTTCACATAGTTTGCTCGGTTGTGGCTATGGCCATGAAGGCTTCCATGGTTGTATGGCAATGGTATTTTTTGCTGAATAATACATCATGATGGATGCTTTTGGAGGTTGGGTTTTTTCCCTCAATGAGGGTTTCCCAGGGCATATCTTGTGTCACAATTTTGTGGGTATGTTGTCTATTCTCTTGCATGTGGATTTTGAATTCCGTATTTATTTTAGATCTATTATGGGTTATGTGGAAACAATTATATTCTTTGTTGCCAAGTTTCCTTACAGGGTGCAATAAAATGGGTATCCACTAAGCCTCACCATGGTAATTCATGACCCTTTGAGGAAATTTAGTAGACTCTTTAGGTCCAGGGATTGATTCCTAAGTCTTATTCTTTCTCAATTTTCTCAAGTTCCTCTTTCATAGATTTTATCAACAAAAATCATCTTTACATGATTCATGTATAGTCTTACATTCAACTTGATGTATCAAACATAATTCTTCACTAAACTTATATCAAACATATGTACTATGTACAAACAATGTTTTTGCAATGATATGAGAACCTAAGGATGTACAAATTGTTAGTTTTCATTTATTGTAATTCACCATGGAAATAAAGAAGCTAACAAATAATGAGATAAGTGATGGAATTATGTTTCCCATACGTTAGTATATTGTATCTATGTATTTAATGTAGTCAAATTGAGTTATACAATTGATGTATTGATATATGTACATATATTTAGTAAGTAATTAATCCATGGTATTTTTTAAATGTCCATGCAGGTTTTATTGTTGTACAAGCTATTGAAAACAATTGGTTAACTATATATTGTCTTTGACATAAGATGTCAAAGAGGGAGAATTTTTTGTCATATCGTGGAAATTTTGCTAGAAGATATTAAAGAGGAAAAACTTGGTCTAATAATCAAAAGGATAGAGTTTGCTAAGAAAGGGAGAAACTGAAGTTAGAGTGAGTTCACACTGATAGAGGGAGCTCTCATGGATGAGAATCACAATGAAACTAAGCATATTATCCTTAATATTATTTTTCTCTAAAATTTCATTGTATTATGACATGTTGTGTTACTATCAATGCCAAAGAGCGAGATTGTTGAAAAAAATGTATTAATTGTCTATTTTCTTTGATGTTACACAAAATGTCATATTTGTACCAGTTAGTGTATGCCAAGCTCACTCAGGTAATGAAGATAGTTTCCTATCCTTGCTGAGCATTTCTTTGTTTGTTGAGTTCATAAGATAATGTATATTGAGTTCACTCAAGCATCGAAGAGAATTTTGTATAAGTTGAGTGTTAAGTAAGCTCACTCAATTAACGAAGGAAATTTGGATGGAACTAGTGTTAACTGAGCTCACTCGATTATCAAAGGACAATTGTGAAGATGCAATGTTAATGGAGTTCACTTGGCTAACATAGGAAAATCTTTTCAGTGTTAGTGTCTACCGAGCAAGGTTGACTAGCAAAGGATTTTCTTGTTTTGGCATATTGAGTTTAACAAATTTGTTTGTTGGTTTTAGCCAACTGAGGAGATGAATACTAATTATTCAAAGTTATATTAAAGTTAGCTTGACAATGCATAAGGTATACATATAAGGTCAAGTTGAGGATTAAATGTGTGCAAGTGAATGGATGAATAGATGATACTTACAGGAAGTGAATTAGAAGGATAATAAGAATATCCTTGAGGAGCTACACAGATACATTCAATTAGAAGGGATCAAGTATTTGAGCTAGAATTGAGATATTAAATCAACAATTCAATTGCATCAGAAATCAGGTCATATCAGTGTTACTCTCTAACCATTGTAGCAGTGAACTAAATCTCTTTACAGAGTTGTCTTAACAACTATTTGTAAATCCAAGTTCTTTTATTTACTCATCAAACATTCAATGAAAATCATGTTAGAATTTTTCACAATCTTGGGAAAATCTCTAATTGCATGTGTAGTGCTACCCTTCACAATTTTATCAAAGTTGACATGATAACATCTCTTATGCCATAACCAACTGTCATCCACTTTTGCAACCAAACATGTCATCTAAGTAGGGTTAAACTAAAATACATTACCTTCTATCCTCGTACCAGTACCAATCTACTTCCCATCTTTATCCTTGATTAAACAAGTCTTTTCTATGGATTACCACTAATATCTCTTTTGTACAAGCTATACAACACTCAAAAGATTATGTTTCAAACCAAGAACAAAGTAAATACCCTATCCATTAGTTTTCCTATCAAGTGTAATAGATCATTTTCCTTTCATCTAACATCTCTTTTTTAATTTAAGTGTAATAGATGATTTAGGATATTTTTTAGGACTCTTTTTTTTAATAAAAAAAAATCCAAGTTCATCATCCTCATCATCACTTTTTGAGAAATTCATCATCTTAACATCAATTTAATGATCTTCATTAACATAGAATAAATCTTGTGTAAACTTTGACTTATAAGGCTTCCTAGGTTTTATCTTCTTTACTCTATCAGGACATTGTGATAAAAATTGACCAAGTTCTTTGGAAGTCCAACAAAAAAAATCTTACCTTTCTGGCCCTCTCTTCATAAGAAATGCAAGTCCTTCATGAATCTTCTTATCTTCTTCTTCTTCTTTCATTGTCCATTGTCTAGCATAATCTTCACTAGTGCTCGCACTCCTTGTAAGTTTAGCTCTAAATATTTGTATACCAAAGGATATTGTGTCCTTGTCACTCCTTGATTCTACTTTAGAGATTTTTCAAATGCTTGTAGCTTCCCCAATAATGTCTGTTTGGTGAAACTAGGTGTCACAAAAAATACTCTTTCATACTATTTCATCTTTAGTTATAGTTTGCCCACAAATCTTGATTCCTATAACAATCTCAGATATTATACCAAAATATTCTCTAATAGATTCATCTTCCATCATCTTAGCATTAGCTAACATATTCTTCCAATTATGTAATCTAGACTTCTTAACAAATTTATCTCCTTCAAAAAGATTTTACAACTTAATCCAAATTTCATATGTAGTATGTAAACCTTTTACGTCAACATGCTATGTTTTAGGAAGAGATGATAAAAAAGCTTATACATGAATAAATATTTTTCTTCTTTTGAACAGGATGTCGAATCCTTTTCTTTTATCACATCCTTCTTTGTTCTTTTAATAAACCAATAATTTTCTACCATTCATAGCAAGTGACTCTTCATCCTTTCCTTCTAGTTATCATATTTAATGCCATCAAATTTCAGACTATCTTTCTTGATTGCAGCCATGGATCTCCTCAAGCTCTTAAACTTTCTCTTCAATGACCTAATACTTTGATGTCATTTGTTAGAAAGTAAAGTACACCAATATAACTAAGAAGGGGGTGGGGGATTGAATTAGTTATGTGCTTAAAATTTTAAATTTCAAGTTTAACTAAACTAAAATGTGTAACCAACAGATACAATAGCCACAAGATAATAATCATGCAAAGTGACACAAGATATGCTAACTAGGAAAAATCTTCAATAGAGGGAAAACCCTAACAAGAATGATGCCCACAAGATAATGTACTAATATAAAGAGTTCCTTGTGAAAGGGTATGACCATGTTAGGAGTCTAGCGAAATACAATTAGTACATATGAGTCCCCATTAGGAGACTTTGAATTCCTGTCAAGAGACACTAGCTCTATTAGGAGATGTCCTAGCCCTATTAACAGTGGATAAGAAGACAACTAAACCCGTTATCCAAAATAATTTAGAACTATTTTTAGTAAATAATTTAGGATAACCTATCTATGAAAAATGAAGTGACTGAAACAATAGCTTATATTTCTAATACATTTCCTTTGATGTTCCCAACATATCCTCAGTATATAACTCTTCTCTCACTTATTAAAAATAGATTGATAGAAGTATACAAGTGTGTTTCAATCATTATTTTACCATTGATGTCAAACTAGTATTTATTGGTAAGATAATTGGCTAGATGATTTGAGTACTATCATTTATTTGATTGACGAAGAAGATTTGATCAAATGAGGTAACGATAGAATCTAAAAGAAAGGTTGAGTTATGATATGGAAAAGAAGTATAAGGAACAGTTAAGATAGTGATATTATAGTGCATTGAATATCTACTTAAGGTTACAAATGTTGGATACATTGATTAAGTCTAGAAGAATAAGAAAGAAGAATTGAGTCTGCAAAGCTTGACTGAGTGGACAATATGTGCTAAGAAAAGTTAGTGCAAGTCATGCAAAAAATTAGTTGGAGCCAAGTAAAGCCAAATGATCAGTATATGCCAAGTGATATAGTGTAAGCCAAAGTAAAGTTTAGTTGATGCCAAGCACCAATAAACTTTAGTTTGTGCCAAGTTTTTTGATAGTGGATGCCAAGCAACATAGTTTGTGCTGAGTATTAGAAGCAAGTTAATGCCAAGTGACAACATTATGAGAAAGATTGTGAATTCGATGAATCTGAGCCGAAAAGTTTGATTTCTTGTATTGTGTGAATCATGTAGAAGATAATATTGATGAGCTAGTGGCACAAACATCAAGATGAACCATTTTTAAGTGAATTCAAAGAGGATTGAAGGAGAAGTCTCTAGAGGGACTGAAATGAAAAAGAGGTTAGATTCATTGAATCCTATATAATCCTACCTAACCCTAAAATGGATGATGGAGGATGAATGAAAAAAGATCTAATTTCTCTTTATAAGGGAATACAAGCCATGAAACAATAGTTTGATAGTTGGCATATGGGAGAACCCAAGAAAGACAAGGAGTCTAAGGTTATTGTTTCATATGAAGCCCAAACTCTAGAGTCTACATTGTCATACAAAGTAAAAAGACTTAGGATGAAGAATTCTTGAATGGTGAACAAGCTATCAAAGCTAAAGTGAATGATGCAAAGTAGAATGAAGGGCTGAATAGAGATCTATTATCTACAAAGTGAGTTGTATATTGGTATCAAATCAAGCCTTATTACCACTCTCTAATAATTATATTAGTTTAGGTAAATCCTTTAGACTAAGGTTGACCTAACAATCATTTCTAAATCCTTTAACCAAGTGATATTCCGAGTGAATGATCAAAAGTCCTTTAACAAGGCTCATTCCTATCAAGGTGATTGAAATCCTTTAACTGGGTCACATTTAGCAATTTGCATTATAACCTTTAATAGGGTTGGACTTTCACAAGGCATCACTTTAGAAGAGTGAGAATTAGTAGCATGTTAGCAGAAATTTTTCCCAAATTGGGTTTCCACATAAATCATTATGTCAAATGTGTTGTTGAATATTTTGTGTTTCATACTTACATTTCAACAAAAATGATTTAACAATAGCCTAAGAGTTTAAGTGATTGCATAATGTAATGGATGCATGCATGATGAAAATGTTTGAAGGATATGGGTTCACTAAATTATGAAAAGTTTTATTTGTACATCTAGACCATGGATAACTAATTAACCCCCCCCCCCCCCCCCTCCTCTCTTAGTTATTCTCAAGAAATTGGCATCAGAACCATCTACTTAAGAGAACTAGTTTGAAGGTACTAGAAGTAGGAAGATCAAGATGTCAAAGTGAGAGGTACCCAAGCTCAACTAGGAAAACTTCCTTATGTGGCAAAGCCTGATGATGCTACACCTAGGAAGTCTTGGAGACCATGCACAATCTACAATCACTATAGAGCATGTTGACCCTGTTGGTGTCCTAATTGTTGAGGATCTAAAAAAGAAGAAAGAACATAACTAGAAAATGTTGGAGATTGCCTCTACCGCAAGCTATGTCAATTTTGATGATATCAAGAGTTGTAACAATGCAAAGAAGATGTGGGATACTGTTCACACCATCTATTGAGGATATACAAATGTTCTATGATAGATGATGATAGATACAAATGTTCTATGATAGATGATGATACTATGTTAAGAAAAGTATTGAGGACATTACAACCTATTTATGTTATTAGAGTTATTGCCATACAAGAGGTAAGATGTATACCAAATACAAACCTAATTCTTAAAGGTCTAGTAGGTAGACTCACTACTTTTGAGCTATCTAATTTTGACAACTACAAATATGAAAATATAGAATCTTCTTTCAAATCTAAACTATCATTGAAGGAACCTAGTGAGAAGAAGAAGAAAAAGGTGAAATATGTGTCCAGTGATAGTGATACAAATGAGGAAGATGTGGTACAACTTGAAGCACTATTTGCAAAGAGATTTCACAGAGGTAAAGGAAATTTCAAAGGTAAGCTACCTATTGTGTGTTTTAAATATAATGAGGTTGGTCATATTTCATCTAGATGTCCAGAGAAGAAAAATTAAAGAGGTCGCAACAAGTACAAAAGTAGAAGAGATGAAGACAAAAAAGATTACAAAGACAAAGGTAGGAAGTCTCGCTACATTGTAGAAGAAGAAACCAAAGAAGGATCAGATGAACATGATGATGAAGTGGTGTATGGTACAATGAAGGATGAATTTGATGAAGATGAGGCAACTACACTAGTTTCTTGTGAGAAAAAAAAAATTGATAGATGGATCATTGATAGTGGGTGTTCACATCACATGACTATTGATAAAAGTAAGTTCATTACCATAAAATTTTGTGATGGAAATAATGAAAGGTTTGGTAATGATGCACCATGTATGATAAAAGGAAAAAGTTCTATTACACTCACAAAAACAATTGCATGTGATAATGCTTATTATGTTGAAGGAATTCACTATAATCTATTAGGTGTATCACAATTGAATAGTCTAGGATGCAAGGTTGAATTTCGATACAAGATTTCTAAGATATATGACACTGATGGAAAAATAATTGGAAAATATGATCAAACTAGAAGTAATCTATTCTATCTTGATATGAATGAAGATAGTTTTCTAGTTGTTGAATATGATGATGTGTGGCTATGGAACAAGAGGTTATGTCATGTTAATTTTTACGACTTGGTTAGTATCAGTAACATGAAAAGAGTGAGGGGTTTTCCTAAGTTGAAGAAACCTAACAATATAATGTACAAACAATGTCAGTTAGGCAAAATGATAAATTCTAGTTTTAAGAGTAAGACTCAGACCTGTAAAAGAATTTTGGAGATTTTTCATACTAAATTGTGTGGACTAATTTAAGTGCAGAGCTATAAAGGTGATAAGTGTATCATGCTATTTGTGGACGATTATTATAGGATGATGACTACCATTTTTCTGAAACAAAAATCTAATGCTTTTCAAATCTTATATGGTACTTAGAAAAAGTTGAGAAAGAAACAGGCAAAATTCTAAAATATATGAGATTAGATAGAGGAGGAGAATTTACATCAAATGAGTTTGAGATGTTTTGTAATGACAAAGGAATCAAAAGACAAACATCTACACCTAGGACCCCTCCACAAAATAGAATTGCTGAAAGGAGGAACATGTCTATAATGGATTGTGCTAGGATACTCATGATGGAGAAAAATGTTGCTTGAAATATTGGAGAGAGGCTATAAGTACAGCTATTTATACCTTGAACCATGTGCAAATCAAGAAAGGTAATTATTCAACACCTTTTGAACTATGGTATGGATACTCAACTAATGTTAAATATTTTAAGGTATTTGGAAGCAAATGTTATATTCTCAAGGACAATAGAAATGGAAAATTTGAAGCAAAAAGTGAAGAAGATATATTCCTTGGTTATTCCACAAGAATTAAATCTTACAAGTATTTAAATACTAAGACTAATAAAATTGTGGAAAGTGCAAATGTAAAATTTGATGAATATACAAAGGTACATGAAGCTAAACCTATGAAAGAACCAAAGGAATACAAATCATTTGTACGTATACTTTTATGAAGGAATGTCTATTGATGAAGATTTTGTAAATAAAATTACAAATTAATAGCAATTCAATAATTATCGAATGAAATGTTGTGAATGTCGAGTTGCATTTAGGAACTGAGTTACAATCAAGTGTCAAGTTGTAGATTGAAGCTGATGCACATTCTGATCCTAAGATTAGTGTACATAAAATAGATGTTGAACTACTTGAAAGAGAAGTACATAGTAACTTAGAATTTGATAGGCCAAATGAAGAAAATAAAGCTACTCCAAGATTGTCAAAGTATGTCAAGAGACATCACCCCATTGAACAAATTATTGGAGACAAAAATGCTAAACCTATGACAAGGAAAAATTGACAAGTGATACATGTTTTCTCAACATGCATGAACAAAAGATAGTGAAAGATGCATTAGAGAATGAGGATTGCACTAAAGCCATGAAAGAAGAGATTGAATAGATTGAGAAGAATAAGATATGGACTCTAGTTCCTAGACCAAAAGACAAAAATGTGATTGGCACCAAGTGGGTTTTCAGAAATAAGCTAGATAAAAATGGTGAATTCACAAGGAACAAAGTAAGATTAGGTTGTAAGGGATATGCAGAAGAAGAAGGGATGGACTATGAAGAAACATTTGGCCCTATTGCAAGATTAGAAGGAGTAAGAACACTACTTTCTTACTCTACATACAAAGATTTCAAAGGTTATCAAATGGATGTCAAGTTTGCATTCCTAAATGGAATACTAGAAGAAGAGGTTTACATAGGACAACCAAAATAATTTGTTGATGGTGACAACAAGAACATGTTATGTAGACTACACAAAGTTTTATAGGGATTGAAGCAAGCACCAAGAGCATGGTATGAGAGGTTTCATAACTATCTTACTATTTGAAACTTTTGTTGATGATATCATATTTGGCAACAAGGAAAAGGTATTTTACTATCTGAAATTTTTGTTGATGATATCATATTTGGAGGACAACATGCTTTATGTAAAGATTTTGCAAATGAAATGAAGATAGAATTTGAAATATTTATGTTTGGAGAGATCAAGTTCTTTGTGGGATTACAAGTACATCAACTGAAATATGGTATATACATCACCCAATCAAAATATGTAAAGGAGATAATGAGAACTTTTGGTTTGGAGGATTCCAAACTAGTAAGTACCCCTATGGTGACATGACATAAATGATCAAATAATAATGATTCAATTGAGGTGAATCAAACATTGTATAGGTCTATGATTGGTAAATTGCAATATGTCGTGCATAACAAACCTGATATTGCATTATCTATTGGGATAGTTGCAAGATTCCTTGCTAATCTTAGGGAGAATCATTTGATGGTTTTTAAAAGAATAATGAGATATCTAAAAGGAATAGATGATTATGGTCTGTACTATAAGAAAAATGAGAAGTTTGAATTGATAACCTACATTGATGTTGATCGGGCTAGAAATGTAGATGATAGAAAGAGCACTAGTGGAGAAGCATTTTTCTTAGGAAAGAGGTTGGTTACTTGAACCAACAAGAAGTAATATTGTATATCTCAATCTACTGTTGAAGAAGAGTATGTTGCTATTGTAGTAAATTGTACATTGTATATATCAAACAACTACTCAAAAGGTATGAAGGAGGAAATCACTGAACCTGTGATACTTTATTGTGATAATATAAGTGCTATCAATATATCGAAGAACCCTATGATGCATACAAAGACTAAGTACATTTCAATCAAGTATCACTACTTAAGAAAGTTAGTTCAAGACAAAGTGGTGTAGATAGGATATGTCCATACCAAAGAACAAATTGTTGACATCTTCACAATAGTAGTACCTAAGGATGATCATGAGTATCTAAGAGGTAAACTAGGGGTGATACCCCTATCAAAAGTTAATTGAGAAGCATGAGAAGTGCCTTACATCAACTACAGTTGAATGTTATATCTTATAACTTGATGTAGTGGATCTTACTTTCAAATTTACCTAAAGTAATCAAAGAACCAAAACTGAAAATCAATCACAAGCTAGGTGATAGAGGGAGTAATTGCAAAAGGTTTTTATTTGCATATTAAGATGACAAGTCTTTGGAATTGTTGTCAAAGATGGAGAATTGTAGATAAAGAGGTAAATATCTACTCAAAGGGAGAAATAAGTAATACTAGATTATCAAACACAAAAATGTGTAAGTGGGAGAATTAGTATGAATAACTGATGTTTACTACAAAAGGAGAAAACATTTCAAGAGATATCTACCTAGTAAGAGGGAGATAGTGTCAATAAAGATATAAGAATAAATTAAATTAATGAAAGAGGACCTCTGACTAATAGGCAAACATTTTAAACAAGCTTTAACCTCTCCAAAACAAGACAACATGAACAATGTCATATAGTTTCTTGTAAACTATCATGCACCAAATCTTCATAAAATCTTGTTTTACTCATTACAAACTACATAACTCTTGAATCTTGTGTTTAATCATAACATCTATAAGCATCCTAGACTACACTATTGGCCCTCCTGAAAGAAACACAACAAACAAAAACCTTGTTGAACAAATCTATCTCTTCTACTCTAGTAGAACTACTCGAAAGATGATATGTTGACATCAGTGACAAACAAAGTCATGAATACAACACAAAATCACTCAATCAACAACAAAACACTTCTTACAATCTTGTGAACACATGATCCTATCAATGTGGAAGTCCCTTTGGTTTTTTTCATCCTTTACCCAAAAGAAGGAATTGTAATGTAATGATAGTAAGTGATATAAAATAAAAAGAATGAAAATTCACTTACCAAGACTCAAACCTAAAAAAATGAGTATTAAACTATCAGAAAAATAAAAACTAAGTAATATTTGAAGCCTACAAGATATAATCTATAAACCCTAAAAAATTGGTAGCCTTGGGAGAAGATTGACTTCTTAGGTCATGGTTGAATTTTGGGTTAAGGTGTAGTTCAAGTGGTCAAGATAAACTTGTACCCTCTATGTAAAAAAATATGAGATCCAAAGGTCCAACATTAACTATGACCCCAAGTCTTCTAATTTTGATCTTAAAACTTGTAAAATTAAACTTGCAAAGAAGAAAGGGGAAATATTGTTGGTGGGAAGAGGATTTCCTTGTTCAAGCCCCATGTAGGAATCAATCATGAATTTAAATAGATATAAATTTAAAAAATCCTAGCATGTAGTAGAAGTAAATCTAACAATGGATAATATTATAACATTGTTCATGAAATTATGTTTAATATGTGATCAAATATGTTTAAAAATTAGCCTTGATTTAAGGCAAACACCAAAAGGAAATCATGTAAGAAAAAAACTCAGGTTTATGAATTCTTATAATTTTCTACAATATGGCTTGAAGAACTTGTATAATGAAAGTAGTCTCCTCTTTGATGGCCAACTTAACTATTTCCAATGAAGAACGAAGAAAGATATATGATAGTTAATGCAAGATGAATACTTAAATGGAAAATGACACCATGATTTATAGATTGCATTGTTAGATACTAAATAAATCTTAAAAGATAAATTCATTCCAAAGATTATATCAAAGTACATAGACCATTTAGACATGAGAGTTGACTAATTTTGTTATAATTGTATGCGTTGTATCAATGATCATCAAGTGTTTGGGTAGAGACAAAGATTCTTCAACATCTAACTCTTTTATCTCAAACAATATCTTGTTTGCATGATAGTATATAATTTTTAGTTGGATATGATCATATCTTATATATTTTTCTTCTATGACATATTTTTGTAGTTTCATCATACATATGGGGAGTGAAGAGAGGCCATACTAATTGTTGGTGTGATGTGTAATTATTGCCTCAATTTTAGAGGGGCCGATTTTTTTTAAATGTTGACATTTTCCTCTTATACATTAAAAAAATATTGGAACCAATAAATGTTTGTGAATAGTTACCTCAAATGCAAACATTTTGTGATTTCTAATGTTAACTCTTAACTTTTTCAAAAACTATTTTTCAAGTCCCAACTTTTTGCATAAGATTTCCTTAGCCATTAACATTTTAAAATTTAAAAAAAAAATCAAATATTTTCCCCAAACCCAACCTTTTCTTAAATCATTAAATTTTCACATTTCAAACCTATGTGCCTTAAATTCTTAATTAATTTAGTTTTAAAAGTAAAATGGATAGAAATAGTTGTTAACTACCTCCTACCTATTTTTGACAAAATGTAATTGCCATAACATTTTCAAGTTATCATGATATTTTGAAGTACAAATCAAGTGATAACTGATGATAAATATCACATGGTGTTTTATTATTATAGTTTTTTTATTGTTATGATTTACTTATTTTATTACAAGGTTATTTCCTATATAGGGGCTTGATCAAGGTGATCACCTTTCCGCTAATAATTTCATGTTCTCCTGTGTGCATGTTTGGATTAGTCAACTTTTAGATTTAGAATTATTAATATAAGGATGTCGTATGTGTTATAATCTTGAGACCTTATTATTCAGACCTAATTGGTGTGTTCTAACCTACTTCAACATATACTAAGAGAGATCAAACCTATTTTTCCTTTTCTTTATAGACCCAAGTTTTTGACAACCAACATACATAACCTTTATGTCTCATAATATTCATCTATTTCTAGTTTTGACATAATTTGATAGGGTTACTATAGATCGAAAGTTTATCCTATGTGTCAAATAGATTTTCATCCTTCTTCTTTCAAAGCCTCACTTTAATAGACTAGATCTAATATTCCATTGTTTTTCATTACATGCTTGTTTACTTTGCTTTACTTTTATTCCTTATAAATTAAACTTCAATCCCTATATTCATACATTTCTTAGGTCTAGATCATGAAATAATACTCCTACATCTACTTGGGCTTTTACTAATCATTTTTATTCTCAAATAGGGGTCACATTTTAGGTCCCCTTTAAATGTATTTTAGTGAAGTGGGAGTATACTATTGATAACCATTTATCATTGTACGCTTCCATTTCTCCACTAAGGGGTTTCATGAAGGGATTTACAATTTTCCTAATAGAAACCCTTGTTGAGTCTAGTATATGTTAATCCTATATATTGAGGTCTAATCATTTAATGAGATATGAAGAAAAAGGTATTTTGATCTATGATGAAATGCATTTCATTTCAATTGTGCACAATTAGATATACTAATAAAAAATACTTAATTGATGTGATAGTTGCTAACATGTTTGTATCATATATTGTTTAACACAATAACTTATTTGTGTTCAGTGGTGTATAGTATAAGGTTTTCATAACTATACAAGATCATATTTTCTGACTCTCTATGTTTAAAAATGTTGTTGTGAGTGTTGTTAAATAGATTTTTTCTTTTGGGTTATTACTCTTAAATGCCTAATTTAGAACAATATCTAATTACAAATAGTTGGAAAGCTACTTATGGTTTATTTGGCTTTCCTCTGAATTAGTAGGTATAGCTCCCTAAAGTAGATATGCAATGAATTTTGTTTTCTTTCTAAATTACTTTGGGGTATGTTCTTAACTTAAGAATAGTAGAGGTATAACCAAGCTAGATCTAAATAGAATCTAACTCAAGCAAGTAGAAGTTTCCCAACACCAAAATGGTTTTATGCACTCACACATCTTATGAATTCATAAAACTTATCTAAACAATAATAAATACTAAACTAAGTGAATTTGAATGTGAACTTTGATTAATAAATTGAAAACACTAAAAGGATTTCTCTTTGAATGAAGAATAACAACACCTATTACACTCATTCATTGCCTCAATTCAAACAAAAGAGAAAATGTATACTAATTATAACATTAACTAGAATAGAGAATGATTGATATAAAATACCATTCAATTCTCTCTATAACAAAAAGTACTTCACACCAAAAATTTGTTGACCTTTCATTAATCTTTTAATTTCATACATATAGAGTTTTTGAGATGACCATTACAATGGAATCTTAATTAGTTCATCTTCTGAGGATGATAAATGGCAAGGTGCCAATTTTTAGTATTAAAAAATTACAAAAGAAAATAAAAATGGGGCATAATATGAATCATTTAGACTTCTTCCCCTTTTTAGTTTTTTCCCTATATGCCTTAGTAGCAACCATTATTGGGATTAGCTCTTTGTGGTTGGGCACATGTATATTAGTGGATCTTAAGAGCCATTTTGAATGTTCCCTTACTAGCTCCTTTATAGCATGCAATTGATCCAACAACTCCTCCATCGAGCTTCTAGACTTCTATGATTTTATTTTGACTACTAGAAGCCACTCCATACAGATTATCCAAAAATGTAGAGAAGTTACTTTTCATTACATGCAGTCCAATGAGAGCCTTTGGTTTGTGAATTAGTGTGTAGCCCTCTCATAAGTTAGCATCCTCTGTCTTGAGTCTTCTTTACTTTACTCTCTATTTCCTTGAGGCCCTTCTCAGCTACATGAATCATTTCTAGCTTGAACTGCATACTTTGGAGCCACTCAAATAGAGGTTCATTTCTTTTCTTTAGAATTTTTTCTTTCATCTGGATTATCATCCTTAAAAGGGAGATGCAGTCATCAAATCTGACCCTTTCTCTAGCTAGAGAATTATTATTAGACAAGATGTTGTCCTTTTCTATCTCCAGTCTGAGGATAACATTTTAGATTTGATCTATGAGAGAAACTCCTTGTGATTTAAGTCTCTCAATCCATTCTTTACCAATCTGGCCATGATGCCTATCTTCTAGGAGCTAAGAAATGAGGGCTTGCACTTTAGCTCCACTACGAGTTTGGGTCATAGACATACCAGAAATAGTTGCTAGTGGAGTGACTAGTTTCTTGATAAATTTGTTCAATTCTTCTATCTCAACTTTCATCTTGATCTTTGACAATTTGAGACTTTCCAATTGTTCTTCTATCACTTCATTACCTGATCTCCACCAGCCAACTTTTGTATCATGTTTGGCTTCTCCAAGATCAATCGAATGTAGAGTAAAATCATCAGGTGTCATATCCTCAATTATCCCCCCTTTTTTTATCTTGGCTATTTGCCCAAGTATTGACATAGTCTTTTACTTCTTCACCTTTGTAAATGTAATCCTAGAACGAACTACGAGAGATACACTATCTTTTGTAGAAGCACTTTCATCTTTTCTCTTTCTTTTCCTTTGTAAAGTATCTTCTAACAAAGAATCTATTCCTATCAATTTGGAAGCTATTCTGAGTGATTCAATACTTAACATTTTCTTCTTCACTAGAGCCATTATTACAACAGTTGAACATAAAGGATTCTTTATATCCTTAGAGATGAGTCTAAAAGAAGTCTAGCCCTTTTCCATTTCTAAAGTCTTCTTCATCTCCTCATTTGACTTAGTTGACTTGCTACTACTACTCTTCCATCTCCTAGGTCTACTATCTATATAGGGGAACCACCTAGCTTAAAAAGTGAAGCACCTACTAATGGCATGGGGCTATGATGAGGAGATGGAATTGGGGTGGTATGTAGAGAAGGAACAAGTGTAGTATGATGAGATGGAACTAGAGTAGCATGAGGGGATGGGACTGGAGTGGAGACATTGTCCTTTTTTCCCTCCATTTTCTTCTCCTTAGTTCCAGTTTGGGTTGCTATGACTAACAAGGAACCATCATGATAGATCTAGGCTATAGGAATATTCTTGTCTGGAGGTTGATCACCTCTGCCTACAGTTTGAGTTGGTCCTTGGGTGGAATCTATTTTCATACCCACTATAGCACTCTATGATGAAGTAGGTGTCGTAGCTATCAGAGAAGCTTGAGTGGCTACACCCTTGCTTTGACTATTCCTTGTTGTCCACTCAACCCATTTTTGGGTTCTCTTGACGATCCTAGCCATCATGATCTAAAAATTCTCTTCCACATCTACATATGGCTTGGAACTAATAGGAATCCCCCTTAATTTGGTAAAATATGTATTGCTATACATATTTTAACCATCATCTCCCAATCCTTCAACATTGAGATCAATGCCATACGTCTTTATTTGTCCCATCGTGAGCCTGGCAAAAGCATGAACTTAGATCTCCAACTCATCCTTGCAATCTGCCCAATAATCCTCTATAGTGGTGACATGCATGATCACACTCCTAATTTGAAGCAGCTCTCTTGCATATCCATTTGGGTCGAACATGGGTCTCACAATCTCATATTCTTCGAATTTGTACTTATTCTCAAATGCTTTGAGCATGTTTTTGGCATCAGATCGAGACTAGCAACTATAAATCCCAACCTTTATGGGTAATTCATACCCCTTCTTCCTTAAACTGGCACTTAGCACGTTCACCTAGATAGCTTTTCTCATGATTTCTATTAGCTCAATCATGTCGCTTGGGTATCTAGGAAGCTTCAAAGGAAATCCATCAAAAGCTGCAAGATGCAAAAGTGAAAAGGATGAGAATTGAATAAAGAAGCTACCAAATTGATTGATGCCCACCATCGCTTTTGGGTTGAACCTCCTCTCTGGACATCCTTGGAGCTCTTTGCAAATCCTCATTATAAATGAATCATTAGCTCTAACATAGTATACATACCTATTATGTAATTGTAACCATGGATAAAATTCATAACTTTTCACATCATCAGGGAAATTCTCTATTAGGAAATAAGACATGTAGAAGGTATTCTCGAACTTTGCGACACTGAGGGCTCTGGACAGATGCTTACTTACCTCATATGCCCAATCAACATAATGTGTGTTTAAACAAATGATTTGTACCAAAAAGAATTTTTTTTCAAAAAAATTAATTGCTTCTACCTCACCTTTCAATCGATGTAAAAGAACCAGAATGTCTACAAACTCTAGCTTGAGATCAATGTTGAAAAGAGTTTTAGGAACCTTACTCTTAGCTCCCCATGGATTTTGGAACTAGAACCTCATAATTTCCTTCCACCACACCATCCTCTTTAAGGAGAACTCGGACATGGCTCCTCCTATTGTCAATTCAAAAAATTCTTCTCACTCTAGAATTTGAAGGCAATTTACTGTACTTTACCAATCAATTGAGATCAAAATTGTCTGATCAGGCATCAAAAAAAATTTAGTGTCTAGATTGTAGTGGTTAATACATTCAATGATTAGCTTGGGAGCTTGAACTACCACTAGAAACTCGATTGCTTCCACTAGCCTACTTCCTTGAAGTTTCTCTATTATTGGATTAATTGGCTCTATCCTCAGCCTCCTTTAAAAATCTTGCATGTCAAAGAAATGGAGCAAGGTGTCTATAACATTTTACAAAGTTGACTTAATTATGTTCAATCCATTAAATCTAGTGAATCTTGTTGCCATTTAATCTAAGATAGAGGTGAATTGAAATCTTAAGATTGCTAGCAGTGTAGAGAATAGAACTTTACAACTATGAGAGCTTTGAAAACACTATTGAATCCTACAACATAAAAATGTAGAGAAGTTACTTTTCATTACATCCACTCCAATGAGAGCCTTTCCTTGACCACTAGTTTGTGAATCAATGTGTAGCCCTCTCATAAGTTTGAATCCTCTATCTTGAGTCTTCTTTACATTACTCTCTATTTCCTTGAGAGCCTTCTCAACTACTTGAATGACTTCTAGCTTGAACTACATACATTGGAGCCACTCAAATAGATATTGATTTCCTTTCTTCAAAAAAAACTTTTCAACTACTTCTTTTGCTTTCATCTAGATTACCATCTTTAAAAGGGAGATGCAATCATCATGTCTGACCCTTTCTCTAGCTAGAGCATTATTATTAGACAAGAAATTTTCCTTTTCTATCTCTAGTTTGAGGATACCATTTCCAATTTGATCTATGAGAGAAACTCCTTCCGGTTTAAGTCTCTCAATCCATTCTTTTCCAATTTGGCCATAACGCCTATCTTCCTAGAGCTGGGAAATGAGGGCTTGCACTTTAGCAGCACTAGGAGTCTAGGTCATAGACATAATAGAAATAGTTCTTAGTGGACTGACTAGTTGCCTGATAAATTTGTTCAATTCTTCTATCTCATCTTTCATCTTGATCTTTGACAATTTGAGACTTTCCAATTGTCCTTCTATCACTTCATTACTTTATCTTCACAAGCCAGCTTTTGTATCATGTTTGGCTTCTCCAAGATCAATCAAATGTAGAGTAAAATCATTAGGTATCATATCCTTAATTCTCCCTCTTTTGTTTGGCTTAGCTATTTCCATTTTCAAGTGCCCTATTTTTGGATCATGCCCAAGTATTGAAAAAGTCTTTTGCTTCTTCACATTTGTCAGTGCAGTCCCAGAATGAACTATGCGAGATATAGTGTCTTTCATAGAAGCACTTTAATCTTTTCTCTTTCTTTTCCTTTCCAAAGTATCTTCTAACTAGGATTCTATTCCTATTACTTTGGAAGTTGTTTTGAGTGATTCAATACTAAAAAAATTCTTCTTCATTGGAGTCATTATTACAATAGTTGAAGAGAAAGGATTCTTTGAATCCATAGAGATAAGTCTAGAAGAAGTCTAGCCCTTCTCCATTTTTGAAGTCCTTTTTGTCTCCTCATCTAACTTAGTAGACTTACTACTACTACTCTTTCCATCTGCTAGGTCTACTATATGTATAGGGGAACCACCTGGCTTCAAAAGTAAAGCACTTATTGATGGCATAGGGCTATGATGAGGAGATGGAATTGGGGTGGTATATTGAGAAGGAATAGGGTGTAGTGTGAGGAGATGGAACTAGAGTAGCATGAGGGGATGGGGTTGGAATGGAGACACTAGCCTTTGGTTCCTTTGTTTTCTTCTTCTCATGACTAGTCTAAGTTCCTATGACTGGAAAGGAACCATCATGATAGCTCCAGGCTATAGGAATATTCTTTTCCTAAGGTTGATCACCTCTTCCTATACATTGAGCTAGACCTTGGGTGGAAGCTATGGTCACACTCACTGTAGCACTCTGTGATGAAGTAGGCACTGCAGCTATCAGAGAAGCTTGAGTGGTTGCACCCTTGCTTCAACTCTTCCTAGTTGTCCACTCAACCCATTTTCTAGTTCTTTTGATGATCCTAGCCATTATGATATCAAGATTCTCTTCCAAATCTACATATGGGTTAGAACTGATAGGAATCCCCCTTAATTTGGTCAAATATATATTGTTATACATATGTTGACCATCATCTTCCAATCTGGCAACATAGAGATCAATGCCATATATCTTTATTTCTCCCACTGTGAGCTTGGCAAAAGCACGATTTCAGCTGTCCAACTCATCCTTGCAATCTGCCCAATAATCCTCTATAGTGATGACATGCTTGATCACACTCCCAATTTGAAGCAGCTCTCACAGATCCATTTGGGTCAAAAATGGTTCTCACAACCTCATATTCTTCCAATTTGTACTTATTCTTGAATGCTTTGAGCATGTTTTTGGCATATGATTGAGGTTAGCAACTATAAACCCCAACCTTCATGAGGAATTCATACCCCTTCTTCCTTAAATTGGTGCTCAGCACATTCACTTGGATAGCTTGTCCCAAAAAATTTATTAGCATGATCATATCACTTGGGTATCTGGGAAACTTCAAAGGAAATTCATTGAAATCTGGAAGATGCAAATACGAAAAGGATGAGAATTGAATAAAGAATCTACCAAATTGATTGATGGCTGCCATCACTTTTGGGCTGAACCTCCTCTCCGAGCATCCTTGGAGTTCCCACCAAATCCTCATTGTAAATGAATCATTAACTCTGACATACTCTGCATAGTTATTCTATAATTGCAACCATGGATAAAATTCATAACTTTTCACATCATGTGGAAAATTATCTATTATAGGAGATCCTAGCAACAATTGTAGAGAAGCTAACATATAAATTAGGAAAGAAGACATGTAGAAGGTATTGTAGAAATTTGTGACACTAAGGGCTCTGGACAGATGATTTCTTACCTCGTATGCCCAATCAACATAATGTGTGTCTAAATAGAATATTTGTACCAAAAATAAATCCTGTTAAAAAAAATTGAGTGCTTCTACCTCACCTTTCAATTGATGTAAAAGAACTAGAATTTTTACAATCTCTGGCTTGAGATCAGTGCCAAAAAGATTCTTAGGAAACTTACTCTTAGCTCCCTGTGGCTTTTGGAACCAAAACCTCATAATTTCCTTCTACCACACCATCTTCTTGAAGGAGAACTCATACATGGCTCTTCCTATTGTCAATTTGGAAAATTCTTCTCACTCTAGAATTTGAAGGCAATTTATATAGTTTTCTAGTCAATTGATATCAAAGCTATATGATCAAGAAACAAAATTTGTTTAGTATCTAGATTGTAGTGGTTAATACATTCAATGATCAACTCAAGAGCTTGAACTGCCATTGGAAATTCAACTGCTTCCACTAGTCCACTTCATCAGAGTTTCTTCATTATTAGGTGAATTGGTTCCATCCTCAGCATCCTTTAAAAATCTTGCATGTCAAAGAAATGGAGTGATGTGTCTATAAAATTTTGCAAAGCTGACTTAATTCTATTCAGTCCATCAAATCCAGCAAATGTTGTTGCCATTCAATCTAAGATAGAGGTGAATTGAAATCTTAAGATTGTTAGTAGTGTAGAGAATAGAACTTCCCAACTGTGAGATCTTTGAAAACACTATTCAATCCAATACCATAACAATTAATTAAAGAAATCACTTGTTTGAAAATCTTTTATGTTCATCTCTATTTAGAAATCCTAATTCACCTGTTAATCTTCAAGATCCATGCCACACAAGTGAATTAAAGGATAAATTAATTAGGTTAGTAAATGTGGGGGTCTCTAATAGATTTTTCCATGTCTTTCCACTATTTATGTTGGCCAAATGGTAACTATCCTTTATTATAGAATTACTTTCCCATTTTTCACAAAGTTTTGGAAAATTAAGAATTGAGTACTCCGTAAACAAAAATTTGCTCAGTTAGATTTTGCATAAGATACCTTCCCAAATGTGATTAACTTGCTTCCATTATCATTTTTAAGTATCCTATGATCAATCTATGAGCCCAACATGCTTGTAGAAGTGATTTTTCAATGGATGTAGAAAATTGCCTTCCAGGGTCAAAAGCTCGTTGAGGAGAAGGCAAGTTCTATTTTTTTGCTCTTGCCTTTATTTTTTGCTTTACCCTGCAAGTAAATGTGCCTCTAAGCTTCAAAATATCTGAAAAGGGCTGCAAAAGTGAAAAAGAAACCAACATACTTTCTTTTCTCTCTCACAAATGTCCTTGTTAGAAAACTAACTTCCTGGGTCAAAAACCTGTCGAGGAGAAGCTACTTTAAAGTTTTTTGCTAGATGCTATTCTAATCATTATGATGAACTCTAAGTGACTCCCAAAGTAGAATACTATAATTTAGGGATGATCTATCCATAAAAAAACTCATTTCTTCCTTGCTTTAGCTTGCAAACCTCATTCATTGATCTCTGTGGAAAATCACCTTCATGGGTTGAAAACCCACTGAGGAGAAGGAAATACTGGATTTTCTACAAACTTCATTTTCTTTATGTGCAGTCTCTAATGATCCACAAGCAAGTTCATCCTCAAAAATGACTCTATGAAAATCATTATATGACCCAAGAATCTCCATCAAATAAGGTCCTAGACAACCGACAAGGCTCACGACAACAAGGAAAACCCACCTAGTTATGTAATGTGGGGTGAAGAGGAAAGATGAAAACCCAATGGAGAAACTTTGACTTGAGGGGAAAGAACTAAACTTCAACCTAGCTAGACTAAACCAATGCACTAGATCATTTTCTACTTTGAAAAATGGGTACAATATGAAAAGTGGGAAAAAAATTAGCTTTGATTGGGGACTTGGGTTGAGCATACCCAAGAAAGGAACTCAAAATTTGTAGTTTAAACAAAAAAGTAGGTAAAAGGTGGCAACATGACAGAACAGAAACGAGGCAAAGAATAGGAAAACAAAAGAAAAGGAAAAACACTAACTAGAAACACAGAAGGACATTAAACCTAACTATAATACAATAAAAGGGTTACCTATTCTTAGTTAGCAATTTGATAAAGCTTCAGATCCTAACCATTATAGCTCAGGGGTAGTATTTCACCATCTTCATATGCCAACTTGAAAGAATTTTTTACAAATGTCTGATGAATTCTGAATGGGCATTTCCATAAAGTGTCAAACTTCTTATGCATTCCTTTCAGGGAACTTCATTTATCCCAAAGTAGCACACTATCTCCTACTATGAATTTTTGGGGTCTTGTTTTCTTATCAAATAGATCCTTCACTCACATCTGGTGTTTCCACCATATGTCAGTAGGTAAGAAATATTTTCAAACCATGAATCATAGAGACCTACAACTAACACTGATTACTTCTCCCCCAATTCATTTGATTCTCCAAGGAGCTTGTTTTTTGAATTTGCCTTGCATAGAGTGTTTCCCCTAACCAGCTTGGTAGGTTTTATTTCTATATCATACTAATGTATCTTTTCCACCCATGCCCCTTTGATATTATAACCCACATCTTATTGTGTCAATACAGTCTTCACTACTACATTTGGGACAAAGACTACACAATGTGAATGCAAGATATAAAATTGAAAATTTTTGAGAGCCTTAACCAAAGTGAAAGCATGTTTCTCAATCTACAAATATTTCAATTCCTAATTCTTCAATGGTATGCTCATAAAAGCTATTGGGGCTTGTATCCCTTCATCATTTTCTTGCATAAGTATCATCGATAGAGTATGTTCAGAAGCATAACAATAAATGATAAAATCCCATTTATAATTTGGATGACATAAAATTGGGGCATTAATAATGGCAATCTTTATATCTTGAAAGGCTCACTTTCCTCCCTCATTCCATTTGAAATTTGAATTCCCTTTCATCAAATCCACTATTTTCTTAGTGGTTTCTACAAAACTAGGCACAAATCTTCTAAGGAAATTCACTTGCCCAAAGAAAGATTTAACTCTTGTTTTATTTGAAGGAAAGCTAAATCTTTGAATGGCTTCCACCCATTCAGGGTAAATTCTAATTCCTTCCTAAGACTCTATATGACCTAGGAGTTTTCCTTTTATTAGATAGAAAACTAATTTCTTGGGATTGAGAGAGATACCATGTTCTCAGCATCTCTATAAAACTTTTCTCAAATCTTCCATATGATCTTTTCTCTTTCTTGAGAACATAGTGAGGTCATCTAGGTATATAATTATGATTATGATTCAATCCTTCAAATGTACCCCGAGGAGTGGTGAATATTGTCTTATGTTGAACCTTCTCTTCTACTTTGACTTGGTTATAACCTGAGAAACCATCGAGCATAGACATCATTTCAGATCCTACCACCATTTGTAGTAGGTAATCCATGTTAGGAAGAGAAAATTTTTCTTTAAGAGATGCTTGGTTCAAGTTACAAAAATTGACATAGATTCTTATTTCTCTATTCTTCTTTCTACCAAGTGGAATGATGAATGGGATAGATGATCCTCACTTTTAGCATTTTACCTACATCCTAGAAGATAGCATCTACAACTTTAGGATTATAATTCCTTTGTTTCTACTAGAAAGGAACTACATCAATCTTCAGTGGAATTTGATGTTTTAACTTCCCATATCTATAACTTTTTAGATCTTCATAGCTCCACGCAAAAATATCTCTATATTCCATGAATAGACTTCTTGTGGCTAATTTTTATTTAGGCAAACAACACTTCCTAATATTAATAATTCTAGGATTATGAATATCTCTAATGTTTACTCCCTTATATTCACTCGTAGTAGGCCCCTTTTCTACTCTTTTTTTCTTTATGTAGGAATCATGTCTATTAGACAATTTTTCCAAAGCTATGAAATATGGGGGAATAATATTACCTTTTAGATAAACTTCTCCATTTTGATTTTTTTTCTTATCTACATCAGAGCTTTCATGATCACTTCAACTAGATTCATGTTCAAAACTAGACTTGTCATTTCCAAGGAACATCTGCAAACTCTTATCATCACTAAAGACTTGCCAGGATTCTGTATTACCTGGAACAATAGATCAATACACAATTTTGATATGATACTTTTTGTCTTTAAAATCTAGATGAGGAAGTAATAGGAAGGTGAAGACTGCAAGGGAATCAGCCTTATTATTCATCTCCCTTGGAACTACTTCAATAGAGAAGGCATCTAAGCCTTCTATCTCATCCCACACTCTATTTCTATAATCCTTTAGCTTGCGATTTTTCATGGAATATTGTCGTTTTACCTATTTCACAATAAGCTCTACATCACCTTGAGCTTTTAGGATCTTTATCCCTCTTTCTTTTGCTGTTATTATCCCTAGTAATAAGGCCTCATATTTTATAGTGTTATTTTTATTCCCAAATTATAATTTGAAAGCCATTGGTTCAAGTTCTCCTTCCAGTGATATCAATACTACACCTACTCTAGATCTTGAAGAGGCATAGCTTCTATCAAATTCAAGTGTCCATATGTTAGATGCATCTTTGTCTTCATTAGAAACTTTCTTCCATTGACTCTCATCTATTTGTTCCTATAAGCCTTCTTCAGTAAATAACATATAGTTGCCGAATTATAGCTCTTGATATAGAATCTAAGCTTTAGGATCATCTAATTTCAAGACTGTGAACTTTTCCTTTTCTTTAGGTTCTAATTTGACTTTCTTATTCCCAATAGGTATCACTGCCTAGGACCAGTCTAGCTTTATTTCTCCTCCTAAGTCTTGACAAAAAAATTCTACTTAAAAGAAGTCCATAGCTTGCTAGAATGTTAGCTACCAGAATAGTCAATAGGAGCTTCTTTTCTAGATGTGAAGCTAAGGCTACTTGAGCATCTTTAATTTGCCCAAGTAAGGGGACTTGTTTGGCATCCATTGAGTAGCATCTTCCATGCACTTTAGTGAGATTGAGACCCAAGCTTTTGGCCACGAAATAAGACATAATGTTATTTGATGCACCCAAATCTATTATACAATTATTGACTTTACATCCATTGATATATAATGAGATATAAAAAGGCTTAGGATTTTACCCAAGGGATGTTGCTAAGACTATATAATCTTCTTGATTAAACAAACTAGATGTCAAGGTTTCATCCTCTTTCTCAACCATTACATTATAATTCACATCTAATGTGTTTCCTTTACACTAGTCTACCAATCTTCTTAGTTCAGAAGGGTGTGACTTTAAATAATCAATAGTGGAAATTTGAATTTTTTATTCCTTGCAAAATTGAATGAAATCAAAGGATGTTTTATCCTTATCCATTTGTGAAGTAGATGCTCCTTGATCAACATGTACATGACTTGTCAAAGGATTGGAGTCATTTTTGTGAGTGTGACTGGAGGATTGATTCTTCAACCTTTGCCCCTAGGTAAGCACTACATATGAAGTTCCATCAATGGGTGCATAAAATTCACCTTTTGATTCAAAATTTGACTTGTATTCTAAAAATAAATTTCTAGAATCGCCATTCGAATAAGAATCAGTCTCTAAACAAGGAGTTGTAGTGTTCAATTCATTAGTGGATAACAACTAAATCATGTGGGTAGTCTTTGGACAACTCTTACTATCATGATCTGTGGTCAAATGAAAGATGCACATATTTCCTTTTTTTGGTGCCACCTCAATTTGCAACTTGGGTTGTGATCCTATTAGCTGTGGAAATCTACCTTCATTGTTTCTTCTTGGTGAATTTTGATAATTCTACTAATAGGAACTATTGAACTTGGGTAACTACTTCTTTATTGCTACCAACTCATTTGAAAACTTCTGAATCATCTTCTCAGATGATGTGGTATTACTAAAAATTCCTTTAGTTTGAAGTTCTCATTTCCATTTTCCTGCAAAAATCAAATCATCTTCACATTCGATCACTTTCTTTTGTGGATCAACTAGATCCATGGGATGTGCTCTCCTTAAGTTGCAATTGACATCTAGAGGAATCAAACTAATAAAGAATATTTTCAAATTACTCGGTGTAGGTCTATCAGTGGTTGGAGTTCTACTGATAATCTTATTAAACTTGGCAACAAAAACTCTCATACTCATAGTGGGTTGCTTCTTAATTGAAGTCAACTATGTTAGCAATGCATGTTTGTCTTCTGCAGTCTTGAATCTCGTCTCAAAGGTTGTTTTTAATATATCCCAATTAGTCATTGAGCCATTAGCTAGATGATAAAACTAGTCTATTGCATTTTCTATGGGCATTTCTACAAACAATCCCACACCAACATCCTCATGTCCAACCCCTAAGATATGAGGGGCTACAAAGAAGGCTTTACTATGTTCATCTATGGTAACATTTCCGTTACTTGAGAATTTAGGGAAATTCTTCTTGGAACTAGCTAGGGGTTGATGATAAGCATTTAGTGCTAATGGTCCTGTTGTCATGGCCCATGGAGTAGCCATGATTGTCCTAGCAGTACCTGGTGCGAAATTAACAACTAGAGGAGTAGTAACTCCATGAAGTGCTAACACTTGAAAAGTGGAATGTGAAGTGCTGGTATCCTAATTCCTAATAGGGGAAGGAGGTTTGTTGCAGCTTTTCTTTTCACTTTTCCACTTTGGAATGTCTAAGATATGAAAATCAAGCTCTATAAGCTTATCAAAGAGAGGGTCTTACCCACCCTATTCCTTGGTACTTGTGAGGAACGTAATTTTTTCCAAGATGTTGGGTTTGGTTTATCTCTGAGCTTCTTGTATAAAGTATCATTATACTCTTTGAATATCTATCCTTTGAGTAGCTCTCTCTAAGGCTTTAGCTCTTCTTTCTTTTTCCTCCAATACCTGGCTAGCATTTCTATAATGTTCAATGTTCCTTCTATATCTCCAAATCAAAGTGTTAAGAGATGAAAATATGTCTTCTTGGTTGTATTGAAAACCAAGATTAGGTTGGAACACTAGAATAATGTTTTTATGAGGTAGTACCTACATTTTCCCTCATGACATAGGCTTTTTTGTCAAGCGATTATTCATTTCCCCTATAGTGTCACCAAAATCCTACTAGTTAACAAATTTTTTCTTTCAAATTATTACTCTTAAATGCCCAGTTTAGAACAATATCTTATTACAAATAGTTGGAAAGCTACTTATGGTTGATTTCCAGCTTTCCTTTTAATTGGTAGGTACAACTCCCTAAAATAGATTTGCAATGAATTCTGTTTTCTTCCTAAATTACTTTGGCCCATGTTCTTAACCATGCTAGATCTTAATAGAATCTAACTCAGGCAAGTAGAAGTTTCCCAACACCAAAATGGTTTTATGCACTCACACATCTTATGAATTCATAAAACTCATCTAAACAATAATGAATATTGAACTAAGTGAATTTGAATCTAAGCTTTGATTAATAAATAGAAAACAAAAAAAGGATTTTTCTTTGAATGAACAATAATAGCACCTATTATGCTCATTCATTCCCTCAAAATAGGGGAGGTAAAACTCTATTTCTCCCTTTTCTCAATTACAAAAAAAGAGAAAATATATACTCACTATAAAATTAATTGGAAAAGAAAATGATCGATATAAAATACCACTCAATTATCTCTGCAACAAAAAGTATTTCACACCAAAAAAATTCTGAGCTTTCATTAATCTTTTAATTTCATACATATAGAGTTTTTGAGATGACTATTACAATGGAAGCTTAATTGGTTCATCTTCTAAGGATGACAAATGGCAAGGTGCCAATTTTTCGTATTACAAAATTACAAAAGAAAACAAAAAGGGGGCATAATATGAATCATTTAAACTTCTCCCCCTTTTTAGTTTTCACCCTATATGCCTTAGCAGCAACCATTATTGGGCACATGTATAGTAGTGAATATTAAGAGTCATTTTGAATGTTCCCTTGTTAGCTCCTTTATAGAATTCAACTGATCCGACAACTCCTCCATGGCCACATGTGTACAACCACTAAGCTTTTGGAGTTATATGATTTTGTTTTGACTACTAGAAGACACTCCAAATAGATTATCCAAAAATGGAGATGTTACTTTTCATTACATCCACTCTAATGAGAGTCTTTCCTTGACCATTGGTTTGTGAATCAGTGTGTAGCCCTCTCATAAATTCAAACCCTCTATCTTGAGTCTTCTTTACTCTACTCTCTATTTCCTTGAGGCTCTTCTTAGCTACCTAAATCATTTCTAGCTTGAACTGCATACATTGGAGCCACTCAAACAAAGGTTCATTTCCTTTCTTCAAAATTTTTGCTTCAACTGCTTCTTTTTCTTTCATCTAGATTGTCATCTTTAAAAGGGAGATGCAGTCATTGCATATGACTCTTTCTTAGGCCAAATTATTATTAATAGACAAGATGTTGTCCTTTTCTATCTCAAGTCTAAGGATAAACATTTTTATTTGATCTATGTGAGAAATTCCTACTAATTTAAGTCTCTCAATCCATTCTCTACCAATCTACCCATAATACCTATCTTTGCGGAGCTGGGAAATGAAGGCTTGCACTTTAGTTGCACCAGGAGTCTGGGTCACAGACATACCAGAAATAGTTGCTAGTGGAGTGACAAGTTGCCTAATAAATTTGTTTAATTCTTCTATCTCGACTTTCTTCTTGATCTTTGACAATTTGAGACTTTCCAATTATCCTTCTATAACTTGTACTTGATCTCCAAAAGTCGATTTTAGTATCATGCCTGGCTTCTTCAAGATCAATCAAATGTAGAGTAAAATCATCAGGCATCATATCCTCAATTCTCCCTCCTTTGTTTGGCTTTGCTATTTCCATTGTCAAGTGCCCTATTTTTGGATCTTACCCAAGTATTGACAAAGTCTTTTGCTTGTTCACCTTTGTCAACATAGTCCTCGAACAAACTGTGAGAGATACATTGTCTTTTGTAGAAGCACTTTCATATTTTCTCTTTCTTTTCCTTTGCAAAGTATCTTCTAACTAGGAATCTGTTCCTATCACTTTGGAAGCTATTCTGAGTGATTCAATACTGAACATTTTCTTCTTCAATGGAGTCATTGTTACAATAGTTGAACAGAAAGGATTCTTTGAATCCTTAGAGATGAGTCTGCAAGAAGTTTGGACCTTCTCCATTTCTAAAGTCTTCTTCATCTCCTGATCTAACTTAGTAGACTTGATGTTGCTACTCTTTCCATCCCCTAGGTCTACTATCTATATAGGGGAACCACCTATCTTTTGTTGAGATAATGTGTGTTGCACACATTGCATAATATTGTTATTTTATTTTTATTATGTAATGTTGTGCCTAGATGGACGTGCAACATGTAAAGATTCCCATAGAATATTCTTGATGAGTTGTATTGTAACATTGTGATAATATTTGATGTAATTATTTAATATTGGGGAAAAGAATTAAATGCCCAATATTAAATGGGGGGTCAGTGGGTTAGGTAGCACATGGTTTTAGCACATGGTTTATGTAATACCACTTGGTGGTTTTGTGGTACTTGCTACTATATAAGCAGCCCCAAGGGTAGTTGTTGTGAGTGTAAGAGAGTGACAAGGAGAAGACAAAAGGCAAGAGTCAAGCGGGACAAGGCTTGACAGGTTAGCCAAGGGCGCATTTGTGAAGGTTGAAAGCATGGCATGGGATGTGTGGATTCATGCTTGTTCACATAGTTTGCTCGGTTGTGGCTATGGCCATGAAGGCTTCCATGGTTGTATGGCAATGGTATTTTTTGCTGAATAATACATGGTGATGGATGCTTTTGGAGGCTAAGTTTTTCCCTCAATGAGGGTTTCCCAGGGTATATCTTGTGTCACAATTTTGCGGGTATGTTGTATATTCTCTTGCATGTGGATTTTAATTTCGTGTTTATTTAAGATCTATTATGGGTTATGTGGAAATGGTTATATTTTTTATTGCCAAGTTTCCTTACAATTGGTATCAGAGCCTGGTTTTGGCCTGGTCATGGGTTCAAATCTCCCCGATGCCTTCCCGACCCACGTAAGCACCTAGTATGTGCGTCGAGGGGGAGATTGTTGGGTGATGCGACATGCTCCCCTGCCCACAGGTGGTTAATTATCTAGTGTTCCATGTTCACTAATAGTCATGACTTTTGGTGCAAAGGAAAATGGGCCCTACAAGTGGTATCAGAGCTATGGTTTTATTATTGTAACCCTAGATTGAATCCATGGGAATGCATGAGAGGATAAAAGAAAAGGGCAAGATATATGAATGATTTATTGTAGATCTGAGGCTTTTGGGTTTGCTATTATGATGAGATGTTAAAATATTTGGGCATGTGAAATTGTTGGACAAAAATATTTTTTCGGATGTTTCATTTAAATGAGGGTTTTGGTGGGTAGCTTGCAGAAATGACCTCCTAGGTAAAAACAAACCTCACCATTGGATCTGGGTCAATATTTCCATAAATTTGATATATAATATGCCCTAGTTTGGCCATGTTCAGAGGAAATGAAAGAGTTTTTTGGTTTCAGCCCATGATGGCCGTCAAATTTAATCCCGTCGGAATTTTCGTCATTGAAAAAATAAAAAATGAAAAATCGTACTTAAAATGGTAAAAAGACTGTCTTAGTAAAATGGCCATAACTTTCTCTCAGAATATCAGATTTTAGAGTTCTTACAGGCGTTGGAAAGCTAATTCAGAGCACTACAAGATGGTGTAGGTTTGGTTCTATGATTTTGAGATTTTGTCAGGTTTTAAGAGCCCTAAAGTCAAATGTTATTTATTTTGAGCATGGATTAGGGTATAACTTGGGCATACGGAGTCGGATTTTGGACTTTGAGTAGTCAATGGAAAGCTCTTGGAGAGCTCTACACATTGGTTTAAATTTGGTGCAGGTTTGGCATGCTTTATTTGTTGATATATTTATCTGAATAGTTTATAGGTATATTTTTACTATGGTAACATTGTGAGTTTATGGCATTGAAGATTTAAGATTTGATGTCATTGTATACTCAGTTCATATTTCATATTGGTCTCATGATGATATGGTTATCAGTGTTTGGTTTGGATATGCATGATGACTTGTTGGGTCTACAAGTTGTGCAGTATTGTAAGCGATCTATACTTACAGGTTGCATTTATAGTTTGGTTATGGGTTGTCTTTGCCCATTGATCTTTCATTATTGATGCATATTCAGATTGGTGGCTTGGATTTGGGTTGTCTATGCCCTAAGTCACATGATTTACTATTTTCTTCATGTAGAAGGGATGAGATGTTTTTATCAGGTACAGTCATGGTGGAGGATTGTGGTTGACTATGCTGACAGGTTGGACACTTTGAGAGCTAGATGCTTGGTTCATGGATGTGATCATGGTGCCATGGATTTTGGCATGACATGATTGGTTATACAGGTACATCCTTGATGTTTATTAGCTTGGATTTCTGATTTAGTTATGGTGGTATATCTTCTTGGTTGAGGATCATTATTATTTGGTTTTCTTTTAAAGAGCTCATGATGTGCACTTTGAGTTCTTTGATGGTTTGATGCATTGGTTGATTCTCATGGTTAGAGGATGGATTTTTTTATTTTTTTTTCATCATTATGTCATGGATAGCTTGAATACACTGTTTAGTGGGAGCTTGTGACAGTAATGGGGTGACAGTGCAGGATTAGTTCCTGGTTTGGTTTGGATCTTCATGTAGAAGATGGATTTTATGATGCCATAGGTGACTTGGTACCACAATTGAGTGGGAGTTTTTGGCATTGATTTATTTATTGAGTGTTTGTAGATGTTGGAGGTTTGTCTTAGATCCTGTTGCTGCAGAAGCATCTTTGACATTTGCATGGTGCACTTGTTATCTTCATGGTGTGTGAAGATGGTTAGACCTTGAGGACTCATGGAGTTCTTGGTTATCTTCATGGTATGTGGAGATGGTTCTTCATGGTATGTGGAGATGGTTTTCTTCATAGTGTGTAGAGATGGTTAGACCTTGAGGCCTCATGGAGTTCTTGGTTATCTTCATGGTATGTGGAGATGGTTCTTCATGGTATGTGGAGATGGTTTTCTTCATAGTGTGCAGAGATGGTTGCATCTTGAGGACTCATAGGGTTCTTGGCAAAGGTGTGGTTTATGCTTTATTTGGCATGTTATCCTTGGTATGAGGATGGTTTCATTATTATGTCATGGTATACTTTTGATATGCGTTTAGAGTTGTGACATGTTATGATGTTTTCATATGGAGCATGTTATCTCTTTAGTTGAGATGGTTAGATCATGTTGTCATGTTTATGTTCCCGAGGCCATGGTTGGAACTTTGACATTGATCTTGGTTTAGTTTCTTAGTATTGAGTACACTGATCATAAGCTGGATACTTCATGATATTGCTATGTTGCATTTGGAGTTGGCATGGATTGATTGGTTACAGGTGCTCATGGATACTTAGAGATGGTGGTGACACTAATTTCTCTTGGATTAGAGAAGTATTTGTTGGGACGGTTGATGGTTTCAGCAGGAAGTCCGAGGGGTAGTCACCTGATATGGACTTGAGAGGAGATTGTTCTTAGATGAGTCTTGGTTGGAGACTTGGGTATCTTGATGAGCATTCTCATTCCCCACTCTTAGTCTACTCAGCGGTTTGCTACTTGAGAGGTATAGCCCATTGTTTTCTCTTAGTTGCATTATATTTATGCTTGTCTTTCATGGATATCGATCTTAAGCTATGGTACATGAGTTAATTCTGGAGGGTTCATTTGAGAGATGGTTTAGCATTGGTTATCTCCATGTGCATATGTTGTTATGCTGGTTGAATTTGGGAGATGGTTTTATATTGGGCATTTTCCTTGGATTAGGAATGTTTATTCCTTTGTTTAGGAATGGGTTTTATTGAGTTTGATCTTCTTGTGAGAAGCTTACATCTATGATGAGTTATATGGTATGGTATGGGTGTTGTTGACGCTTCTTGTTGGGGTTTTATGGAGGAGATCATACTTGCATAGTTTACATCTAGAGGTGTGTGTAGAAGGACATGATATAGGTTATGATTTGCATGGTTTCTCTGGTCTTGGTTGTCTTCTTGGATGTCCAGGTTTGCCTACATTGGATTTGAGATTGGTTGGAGATTGTGATCACTGGTTTGTGCTCATAAATTTCATGTGAGAGGTGACATGGTTATTCCTTTATCTCTTTCCTCTGTTGGTTGTGGTGAACTTGGGAGAGCATTGGAGACTTGTTATGAGAGTTGTTCTTGCAGGATATCAGTTTATGTATTGTGGATTTCCTTGATACTACATGGATTCACTTCTTTGAGATGTTTTGAGTGGATTGGTTATAGATTTGACATTATCTTTTGTCGTGGGATCTTCTTGGTATATATGTGGAAAGTATTTCTCTTGAGGCTTGTGATTGCAGGTTGCAGATTGGATATGTTGGTGATATGAAATTCACTTGTTATACCTTAGAGGTATGGATAGTTGGATGGGTTTGGCACTTGCTGTGGGTGCTATTTCAGCTATGGATATTTTGACAACTACGGATACATGTGATTACCTTTGGATCAGGCTTTTTGTGCTTGGAATTTCAGTTGGTACAAGATTTTATGATCTTCTAATGCGACAGGTTGGGTGGTTTTCTCTTTGGATGGCTTCTATGTATGTCCGGTGGCAGTGGCATAATAGGAGGTGAGATCATTCATGTTCGAGATGCTAGATACTTTGATTTTGTTGCAGGTACCAAGATGGAGCACTTGGAGTATTTTTTGATCCATGATGGTTGATGTGCTTGTAGGGCCCATTTGCCGTTGCACCAAAAACCATGTCTGTTAGTGAACATGGAACACCACATAATTAACCACCTGTGGGTAAGGGAGCACGTCGCATCACCCAACATCTTCAAAAGTGAAGCACTTGCTAATGGCATGGGGCTATGATGAGGAGATGGAATTGGGGTGGTATGTGGAGAAGGAATAGGGGTAGTGTGAGGAGATGGAACTAGAGTAGCATGAGGGCATGGGACTAGAGTGGAGACACTGTCCTTTTGTTCCTCCATTTTCTTCTCCTTAGTACTAGTCTGGGTTCCTATGATTGGCAAGGAACCATCATGACAGGTCTAGGCTATAAGAATATTCTTGTCCACAGGTTGATCACCTCTGCCTATAGATTCAGCTGGTCCTTCGGTGGAAGCTCTTTCCACACTGACTATAGCACTCTATAATGAAGTAGGCATCGTATCTACTAGATAAGCTTGAGTGGCTACACCCTTGCTTCGAGTCTTCATTGTTGTCCACTCAACACATTTTTGGATTCTCTTAATGATCCTAGCCATCATGAAATCAAGATTCTTTTCCACATCTACATATGGCTCAAAAATGATAGGAATCCCCCTTAATTTGGTTAAATATGTATTGCTATACATATTTTGATTATCATCTTCCAATCCTTCAACATTGTGATCAATGTCATATTTCTTTATTTGTCCCACCATGAGCTTGGTGAAAGCATGATCTCAACTCTCCAACTCATCCTTGCAATCTACCCAATAATTCTCTATAGTGATGACATGCTTAATCACACTCCGAATTAGAAGCACCTCTCTCAATTATCCATTTGGGTTGAACATGGATCCCACAACCTCATATTCTTCCAATTTGTACTTATTGTCGAATGCTTTGAGCATGCTTTTAGCATCAGATCAAGAATCGCAACTATAAACCCCAACCTTCATTAGGAATTCATACCCCTATTCCTTAAACTAGCACTTAGCACATTTACTTGGATATCTTGTCTCACAATTTCTATTAGCACAATCACTCGCTTGGGTATCTGGGTAGCTTCAAAGGAAATCCATCAAAAGCTGCAAGATGAAAGTACAAAAAATATGAGAATTGAATAAAGAAGCTACCAAACTGATTGATGGCCACCATCCCTTCTAGGCTAAACCTCCTCTCTGGGAATCCTTGGAGTTCCTTGCAAATCCTCGTTGTTAATGAATCATTAACTCTAACATACTCTACAAAGGTATTCTTTAACTACAAGCATGGATAAAATTCATAACTTTTCACATCATCCGAGAAATTCTCTATTCTCAAAAGGTCTAGCCGCAATTGTAGAGAAGCTAACATATAAATTAGGAAAGAAGACATGTAGAAGGTATTGTAGAACTTTGTAGCCTTAAGGGCTCTAGATAGATGCTCACTTACCCCATCTACCCAATCAACATACTGTGTGTCTAAATAGATTATTTGCACCAAAAAGAAATATTGTTCAACAAAATTGAGTGCTTCTACCTCACCTTTCAATCAATGTAAAAGAACCATAATGTCTATGATCTCTGGCTTGAGATTAGTGCCGAAAAGAGTCTTAAGAACCTTACTCTGAGCTCCCCATGGCTTTTGGAACTAGGACCTCATAATTTCCTTCCGCCACACCACCTTCTTCAAGGAGAACTCGGACATCGCTCCTTCTATTGTCAATTTAGAAAATTCTTCTCACTCTAGAATTTGAAGGCAATTTACTACAAATTTTCAATCAATTGAGATCAAAACTTTATGATCAGGTAGCAAAATTTGTTTAGTGTCCATATTGTAGTGGTTAATACATTTAATGATCAACTTGGGAGCTTGAACTGCCACTAGAAATTTGGCTACTTCCACTAGCCTACTTCCTCAAAGTTTCTCCATTATTGGGTGAATTGGCTCCATCCTTAGTATCCTTTGAAAATCTTGCATGTCGAAGAAATAGAGAAAGGTTTCTATAACATTTTTCAAAGTTGACTTAATTCCATTTAGTCCATCAAATCTAGCGAATCTTGTTCCCATTTAATCTAAGATAGAGGTGAATTGAAATCTTAAGATTCTTAGCAATGTAGAGAATAAAACTTCACAACTATGAGAGCTTTGAAAACACTATCCAATCCAACAACATAATAGTTAAATAAAGAAAGCAGTAGTTTAAAAAATTGTTATGTTCATCTCTATATAGAAATCCTAATTCACTCATTAATCATTGAGATCCATGCCACATGAGTGGATTAAAGGATAAATCTATTAGGTTAGTAAATGTGAGGGTCTCTAATGCACTTTTCCATATCTTTTCACTATTTCCATTGGCCTAATAGTAACTTTCCTTTATTACAGACTTACTTTCCCATTTTTCACCAAGTTCCAAAAAATTAAGAATGGAGTATTCTGTAAAGAAAAATGTACTCAGCCAGATTTTGCTTAAGACACCTTCCCAAATGTGATTAACTTGCTTCCATTATCATTTTTAAGTATCCTACAATAAATGTATGAGCCCAACATGCTTGCAAAAGGAATTTTTTAATTGATGCAAAAAATCACCTTCTAGGGTTGAAAACCCACTAAGGAGAAGGCAACTTCTATTTTTCTACTCTTGCCTTTATTTTTGCTTTACCCTCCAAGTCAATGTGCCTCTAAGATTTGGAAAATTTGAAAAGGGCTGCAAAAGTGAAATGGAACCCACTTACTTGCTTTTCTCTCCCACAAATGCCTTTGTCAAAAAACTAACTTCCTGGGTTGAAAACCTGCCATGGAGAAGCTTCTTTAGAGTTTTCCACTAGATGTTATTCTAATCATTATGATGAACTCTGATTGACTCCCAAAGTAGAATAATGCAATGTAGGGATGATCTATCCATAAAACAACTCATGTCCTCTTTTCTTTAGCTCTTAAACCTCATTCATTGACCTCTACAAAAAATTTCCTTCACGGGTCAAAAACTTGCTGAGGAGAAGGCAATATTGGATTTTTTGCAAACTTCATTTTCTTTATGTGCAAACTATAATGAGCCATGAGAAAGTTCATCCTTAGAAATGACTCTATGAAAATCATTATATGACCCAAGAATATCCATCAAATAAGGTCCTAGACTACCCACAAGACTCATGGCAACAAGGAAAACCCACTGCATTATGTAATGTGGGGGGAAGAGGAAAGATGAAAACTTGATGGAGAAACTTTTTTCACTTTAGGGGAAAGAACTAGACTTCAAGCTAGCCAAACTAAACTAATGCACCAAATCATTTTCCACTTTGCAAAATGGGTACAAGATGAAAAGTGGGGCAAAAATGACCTATATATCAAATGGGGTATAAATAGGATATCAATGAGTTTACATTGACAATGAGATAATTAATGCTAGTGAAGAATTATTTCAACATAGTTTAGACTAAGCCAATAAGTCAATTTGAGTAATTTTATTTGCCAAGAGGGTTTCCACTAAGGAAATATATTATTTATGTGCATGTTTTATCTTTATATTATTATCAATATAGTTTAATTTTTTTCTTGTTTATAATTATCTTTAAAAATTGATAAATTATTTCATATCAATGATTCAATGCCCTCTGAGTGATATTTTATTCCAATGCATTTTATGAACATATGTATACCTTAAGACATTGTACTGGAATTATTTTGAAGTGAGCACTAAATCCAAACAAAAGTTACCTTGACTTTGAATAGGGTTTTGGATCATAGCTATACCTTAAGACTTTGTACTGTCCAATTATTTTGAAGTGGGCATTAAATAAAAACAACAATTTCTTTTACTTTAATTTTGGGGTTACACCTTTTAATAGGGTTTTAGATGTTTGTTTAAAAAATTATTTTTCCTATCTATAAGTAATTCTTCCTTACAATATACACTAACCATATCTCAACAATACACTATCACAAACAATTTTAGTATTTCAATATTATGAATTTTGAACTAGAAATAGTTTTGATGAATGGTAGTCAAATATAGGTTTTTTTTCTAGGGCGAAGTATTAATTAGTTGAAATTGTCATGATCGTGCTTCAAATCACAATATTTTTGGTTTTTACATTAGATTTGGGATTCTTTCTTGCAATAAAATTTTTAGAGATATTTATATGTCATTAAGGTGCAACCTTGTTATTTTTTTGATTAAATGCATACCACATGTTTTTTAATAGAGAGGAGAAAATATTAATAAAATTTAGATATAGTTGTTGTTAATTTATGAAATTATTTTCTATTACATTTCTAGTGTGAAATAGGAAACAGTTTAAACTTATTATGAAATATATTTTATTGAAGGGTTTCATTTTTTCCCTAAGTTTGATGCACTACTATTTGTGTATAATTTTGTTATATTGTTATGTATAATTACTTGAAATATGTATAATATGATTAGTTTTATATGATAAGGTTGTGTACTTAGAGTTAAATACATAAATTTATAATTTCTAAAGCTCAAGAAATGTTATATAAACTCTACACTTTTATAAATTGAATAGTAAAGTAATTTTTCATAATTTGTTGGTAGTTAGGAATTTTTTCTTAGTGAGGCTTATTTATCATTTGTTGTAAAAAGTAAAATCTAGTGAGGAACTATATGAAGCCATAGAGACATCTTTGATTAATCTACGAAGGAAGTTTTGAGTTTTTTTCCATCCCTATAAGGGTTTTTTGCTCACAAATATCATCATATTAGTTGATCTTGCATGAGCTATTTTAGATGTTATTCAATTTATCTTACAATATTATTATTTGAAGTGATTTATACTATTTTAAAGATTCAGTTCATAGGTATTATTTATTGAATTAGAGGGTTGTAAAATTTAGGATACTATTTCACCCTCCCCCTCTTAGTGTCCACTATACTCCAATAATTCCAACTACTTAAGTGAAAACGTCTAACTATTTTTGATAATTTTAAAAGGGGGCAAGACATTATTCAATCTAGCCATGACCAAGATTCTCTCAATATAACTATTACCATCTTTCTTATCTTTGAATAGAACCTATTATTTATTCTCTCCCTTCTTTTATATGATTTAAATGATCTTATTGCTCACTTTGATGGTTAGATAAGGAGAAATAAAATATAGGAAAAATAAGATTATCATCTTTAAGTATTTCTTTAGGTATGTTTTTAACAAAAAAATTTATAGTAGCACTATTGCTCATTTGAAGAGATGTATTTATTAAAAAGTAAATTCCATCAACACAACTAAGAGGGGGAAGGGATGAATCAATTGTGTTCATAAATAACTTCAATAAAATGTATCAAATCTAAAACATATAATCAATAGACGATACAACCAAAGTTGATAGGCCTTTATAGTTACAAGAGATTTGTTAACTAGGTAACCCCTTGATTAGAGGGAAAACCTTGTTGGGAATGATGCCTAAAAGATGATGTACTAATATAAAATTTCTTGGTGAAAATTAAGACTCTATTATAAGCCAATTACAAATACTCAATACACATAGTCCTTTTTAGGAGACTTTGAATCCATACTAGAAGATTCCAACCCTATTAGGAGTTCCTTCAACCTTGTTAGAAGTTGATACAAAGTTAACTGAGCTTAGCTTCCAAATGGCTTTAGAACCATATTCACAAAATAATTTAGAGGATAACCTATGTAATAGTGAACTGATTGATACATCAACTTATATTTTTAGTATAGTTCCTTTGAAGTTCTCAACACACCATCAACATAATACTCTTCCCTAATCTCATCAAACTCAAATCTAAAAATTGCATAATACATTGATCATACATTACAATATATATGACTTACTATCACACTTAAAACAAAGGAAAACATGTTTCCTTTATAATAAGTTCATAAAAAACTAATTGAGTCATCCTTGATACTTTCCCAATGTACAATGAATAGTATATGACCTTAATAAGATATTGCATTACACATTACATTACAAATATAACTTTCTAAACTAATATAACCAAAAGTGACTTCCAAGAAATAGCCCACATGTTATCCTTCAAAATTATTCATGGAATGATCTCCAAATTATTCTACTTGAAAAAAATGACTAGGAAGATGTCCTCACTATATAGAGACAACTCAATTACCAATACTCTTCTCCTTACACATTGATCTACAACTAATCTTCTATAAAACTTCCATAACTTACTCAAACCTTCATATTACCTTGTCAAAACATAGATATATCATAAATGCATATCCATAGACACTATTATAAACCCACAGAACATAACTCTACAACTTCTGACCTAACTAATTACCAAAACTCTCTCTACAACTCTAATTGTTCCAACCATAAAGCATATTTGTTCACATCAATGAAAAACCAAATCATGAATGCAACACATAATGACATCAATGAAAAAGGTACCATTTAGTCAATTCTCATAGTTTAATTATCTTTGAAATAATATGAAAAATATTTCCAAGTGTCAAAATGCAATATTATATAATATATTACTAAATAATTCTAAACAAATCTGTGTAAAAAGTGACTACTCCCCCCCAAGAAAGTATCACCAAACATAAAGTCCAGATGTACTAAGAATAAGCTCTAAATATACTAGACCAATTCAATACTACATCAACTACTCTAAATAAGTTTGGGGAATAACCCCAAGCATGCCTTTAAAATAGCCAAAGATGTTCTTATCTAAAGGTTTAGTAAATATGTCTTCTATCCATTCCTTTGTACTAACATAGCCCATTTTGATTTCCTTTTCTACTACCTTCTCTCTCAAAAAGTGATACTTTATTGCAATATTCTTAGTCTTTTAATATACCACTGGATTTTTTAAACATATTGATGATACTTGTATTGTCACAATGAATGATTTACTTTCTAAAAATTCAATGCCTATGTCTTGAAACATATGTTTCACACAAATAAATTGACTATAGTTGTTTGTTTCTACAACATACTCTACTTCTGTTATAGAGTGTCATATGCAATTTTGTTTCTCACTTAGCCATGAAACCAATCTTCCTCCTAAGAAGAATGCTCCACAACTTGTACTTTTCTTTTCATCTAAATTTCCTACCTAATTTGCATTAGTGTATTCATGTATAAGATAAAGTCATGCAAATTGTCATACCATAATTCTTTATACAATATTCCCTTCGTGTATTTGAATATCCTATTTACTCTTGCTAGCTGTGTCTCTTTAGAATCTACTTGGAATGTTTCCATGGTTCCAACTATATTAGATATGTGCGGTCTTGTATGTTTCAATTATTGCAATCCTTGTTCCAACTAGTTTACAATTTTCTAATCCAAATCTTGTCAACAAATCCTTAAGATATATATATATATATATATATATTTTTAATAAAAATTATATCCTTTTTATGAGTTTTTTTCAATCCCAAGAAGTATTTCATCTCACCAATCCTATTCATCTCAAATTCATTATTCATCTCTTCTAAAAATTTCTCAAGTTAGCTTTGTCATTCCTCCAAAGGTAATGGCATCAAAAAATACTACAATAGTCAATAATCCTTCTTTATTTTTTCTTAAGTGCACGTTACTGTCTGCATTACCTATCTTAAATCCCAAATTTTGTAAATGTTTATCCAATCTTGCAAACGAAGCTCTACGTTCTTGGTTCAATCCATACAAAGATTTTCTCAATATGCAAATCATATCTTTACCTTCAGTAAGTTGAAAACAATCAAATTATCCAATTGAAACTGCTTCCTCAAGTTCTCCATTTAGACAAGTTTGTTAGAGTAATTAGATATTTTCTAATTAACTCTAGTCTACTTAAGCTAAAATTTAGGCATATAATAATTAATTCTTTTATTAATTGTTATGATGCAACCTTAGTTAGATTTTTTAGGGTTTCGATCAATCTCCTTTACAAGGACGATCTCTCATTGTAAACTTTAATTGAAAACCAATTAGTTGTTGATAATACAAATCTTTCTTTTTGATCATCAAGAATGTCTCATCTATTGATTTGGTAATTCTATCCTCCATAGCTTTTTGCTTCTCTATTCTATGATAGGTGTTTGCAAGCAGATGATTCTTGGGAGCTATGGGGTTGATCTTTCACCAACTTCAACATGGTATCAAAGCTTTAGATCTTTATGCCCCTATTCTATTATTAAGAGATCTGGAATCATTTTCCAGATCTAAGCTTTCAACACTTTAAGCAGAAATAAACATCACCATTGATCCTAGAGCACTCAAAAATGCCCATTTCCATATAAATATGTCTAGTTTGGATGCAATTGAAATTTGAGGCAATTTTTTTTGCATCCAGGCTGTATTGACCTAGGCATGCAAAATGAGGTGACATTTTTTTATGAAAATAAAAATTAAAAATTGTATTGCATTTTTAAAAATTCATGCTCTTTAATATTTCATAAAAATTGTGCATTTATTTTTCATTACATGGTTTTTTAGTGCCCACATAAAAATAATGATGTGGTCGATTGTCTCTTAAAGAGTGGACCCTATCCTTCCTCTCACTAAACTATCACAGATATTGGCATGTGGGAAAATTTCATTGGAGGTCCCCAGCAACATGTATGCATTTTTTTCATTTTATCTACCCCCACAAGTGATTTTTCTGGCCTCCAAGCATGCATGTAAAATCAGAACAGGGTTTCTTAGTCAATACAAGCTAACCCCATAGTTATTCAACCCTACATGTTCTTTTTGGAGACTTTACTTCTCCCTTTCCAGTGGTGCCCAATGATTTGGCATGATTTTTATATGAGGTAGGGGAGGAGAAGACAAGAAGGTTCAAAATCCATGATGAGTTGGTGGTCTAGGAAGCAGAGTAGGGGGGAAGAAGAAGTGCATAAGTGTGAGGACATGGTTGTTTCTTGATTAGTCTAGGAAAGCATAGGTTATGGAGGCTAGAAAACATGTAATCACTGTTGGTCTTGAGATCTTCTACCTGTGGTCCAATAAATTGTCACTCGCTTCTATCCTACATGTAAAGACCTCATTATATTAGTGAAACACCACCACATTGACAATGATATGTGATGAATGGGAGACGTGAGAAATTTTATTGGAGAGTATTTCATTTTTTTTTTTGCAAGTGAACATTTATTTTCAAATGTTGCATCAATTTTATTTTGGAACTCCACTGCAAAGCTTTTGGTCCAACTTTTGCACCATGTCACCTTTGGCATTTCTTGGAGTACGTGAACTTTTTTTTGAATCCCATGCTTCAAAATTTGGCATTGTTTTGTGCTCACTAAATTTTTTTAACATGATTATTTGCCATTGATTTGGTATGGTTTTCGCATTGTTCTCCATGATTGATGTGTTTACTTGGAGATAAAGAATTTTGTAGTGGAAGATTTTGGTTCCTTTTTTTGGCTATCTTAATGTTTGGTTTTTTAGGATCTTCTTGGAGTTTTTCATGATTTTGGATTTCTACTTGGCCACGAGACCTTTTTTCTAGCACTGACCCTCTTTTTCTGGTGAAATCAAACATTTTGCCAAACTCATTTGCCACTAGATTTTTTTTTCCATTAACTCTTTGGTCGACATATGTTTTCAATGGCTAAGATATTTTTTCTAGCAGGGGTCATTTTTCAAGATTTTTTTTGCCTCAACAGTCATTTGACCATCAAATTTGGGCTCATCACTTGCTGATGTTAGCACCACATCAGCATTGCATTAGCATTCCAATCACCTCCTCAGGCTCTAGTTGGACTTAAATTCACTTTTTTGCTCATATCTTGGGCATATGGACTCTATTTTCTATAAACAAGATATTGTCAGAAAGTTGGTTCTGAGGCTATCATAGTGGTACAAGAGTTTTTCATTTATGATGATTTTTTTATGGTTTTTTTTCTATCATAGTTAGGGGTACAATTTTTTTACTCCAAGAGACATCTTGAGCATCCGATCTTTGATTTGGGAAATCTTTATATCATTGGAAACGTCTTTCTGGGATCTTTCCAGTGATGCTTGTTATTTTTTTAGATTTTTTTTTAAGCACATTCTATTCATTCTTTTTAGCTTGGTTGTTTTAGGTCCCAGGATCAATTTCATTGCTTTAGACGATTCTTCATAACTTGTACTATCTATTATATTAGTCTTATGCCTCTTCTAGTCTATTTAGACATCATTTGTATGCATTCTTGTAAGTGCACTAAGATAAAGTTCCATATTGCATGTGTATTTTCATTTTAGATATTTTGCCTTCTTATTTGAGCAGTGTCATCTGAGGACACTCATGCAAATTATTGTATTCTTGGGATTAAACATATCTTGTGCCTTATTGTACATGCACTACTCATGATTAAAGTCCCATAGGGTGTTGATGTTTTTCCTTTGTTGGCCATCTTCCTTTATCTAGTGAGTGTCCCTTCCATGGCATTAGCCTCATGTCATGTCTAAGATTGATCACCTCACTACACACATATGTACACTTTTGTGCATCTTGATTGTGGTTCCTTCGCATGTAGTTCTTTTGGCTCACTTCTCTAGTTGTCTATCACCTCACCCTTGTCTACATTAGGAGAGGTTCTTATATTGTTTTGTTTCTCATGCTTCCTTGGTTCAATTGATGAGCTCTTTAAGCTTTGGTGTTTTGACGTAGGGAGTTTGAAGAGTCATAACTTTTGACTCGAATCTAGGATTTCTTAGATTTTTTTGGGCTTTTTTCGAAATCTCTAATTGAGGTGGATTCCAACTCAACTAGCTTTGGTGGGGTGGTTTAAATTTTTTTTTTTAGAGCTAGAAATTCCATCTTGACCTTTGAATTTTAATTTTAAAATATCTTAGGTGTTCTTTTTGTTTTTTTTTGCTTTGTAATAACTTCAAAATTTCTTTCTAAATTTTGGATATTAGTTGGCAATTTACCTTTTGGTTTAAAGGGTAGATTTAGGAAACTTCAAAAGTACTTTTAGATTTTTTTTAGAAGTTACCAAAAATGGCATATTTTTATTATTGTCAAAATCTACAAAATTTGGTAGTTTCTTGTTTTTTGTGGTAGTTGTGATTTAATGGAGTTAGAGATCCATGTAGAAGTAGTTTTTCAAGAATGAAGAATTGAGAGTTTGAATTTTTATTGTGTTTTGTTATGAATTTATTAATTTCTCTATGAGTTGAGATTGGCCTACTACATCATTTGGCATCATAGCTACAAGATGGTTGGGAGAGGAAGAGGAGAAGGAGGCATTGCCCAATTTCAAAGAATCATGCTAGACTTGCAAAGATAAATTGAGGAGCTTAATGAAAGAGTTGATAATCAAAGAGCATGAAATAATAATGTATTGGAGGAAGAAATAGATGAACGAGACAATGATAAAATTGAAGGAAATGTAGAAAATGAACCCGAGGAGTTAGCACAAATGAGCTATGAAGACAATGTCCTAAGGGCTTTAGAAGGAAAGAATGATGGCATCAAAATTGAAATCTCAGACAATGTTGGTAGCCTTAAAGCCAAAGAAAGGATAGATTGGTTAAACGAGATGAGTAAATTCTTTGACTAGAAGCCTATGATAGAGGAAAAGAAAATGAAGTTTGCAGCATGAAATTAAAAGGTCATGCCAAAATCTAGTAGGATCATCTCCAAAAGGAGAGGGTGAAGAAAAATAAGGACAGGATCAAGATAAGGAGTAAGATGGAAAAGAAATTGAGGAAAAAATTCTTGCCTATAGATTATTCTCAAACTTTCTTTTGTAGATTCAAAAATCTAAAGCAAAACTTATCTTCTATGAAAGAATACACAAATGAATTCTATACGCTATCCATGCATATTGAACATCAAGAAGATGATTAGAAGATGGTGGCTAGGTATATAAATGGTTTAAAATTCACCATCCAAGATGAGTTAAGCATGCACCATGTCAATAGTATGGAAGAGGCCTATCAGTTGGCTCTAAAGGCTAAAGAGAAATAGAATAATTAATATAACTAGAGGAATAGATGAGGATGAATAGGCACATTAAACCATTTTTGAGGAAGTTCTGGTTTTGGCCAAGGAGACTCATCCTTGGGATTCAATAAAGCAATAGCTACTTGACAAGAACCTCGAAACCTAGAAAGAGGAAAGGGTTTTTTAAGAGGACAAGGCTATGGTAGCAAAAGAGAATGGGAAACTCAAAGAAGGCCCTTTGTTTGCTTCAGATGTAGGGAGGAAGCACACAAGGCTTTCGAATGCTCAAACTATAACCTACTAGAAATAATGCAAGGAGGATAAACCAGAGTGAACCTAATGTAAATAGAAGAAGAGAAGAAGTCACTATTGATAAAAAATGTTTGGTAAGGTTTACTAGGGGAAAGTTCTATAAGGATGAGATATGGTGTGATGTTATCCCAATAGATGCTTGTCATATATTATTGGGGAGACCATGGCAATATGATAGGAAGGTCACACATGATGGTGAGAAGAATACATATACATTCTGGAAGGATGGTTCAAAAGTGGTCCTATTACCAGTTAAGGATGAAAGGAAGAGAAAAACCATGTTGTCTGCAAAAGAAGTTGCCAAGGAAATGAAGGTTCTAGGGTGTTGTTATGCTCTAGTAGTGAAAAGGAAAGAAGACTAGGAGAACCCAATACCACCTGATGTAATGATGATATTAGAAGAATTTTTTGATGTTTTGCCTAATGAATTACTAGATGGTCTACCACCAAAGAGGGATATCCAACACCACATCGGTTTGATCCCCAAAGCCACCCTACCTAATCAAGCAGCCTATGGACTAAATCTAACCCAACATGCAGAGCTAAATAAATAGGTTACATAACTCCTACAAAAGGGTTTGGTGAGAGAAAGCATGATCCCATGCACAGTACCAGCATTTTTTACTCCAAAAAAGGATAGTTTATGGAGGATGTGCACTGATAGTAGAGAAATTAATAAGATTATCATTAGGTATCAATTTCTTATTCATTGTATTGAGGACATGATGGATGAATTGGTAGATGCCAAGTACTTCAACACAATTGATCTTTAAAGTGGTTATCACTAGATTCATGTTTGAGAAGGGTATGAATGGAAGACAACCTTCAAAACAAATGATGGTTTGTATGAATGGATGGTTATGCCAATAGGACTTTCTAGTGCACCAAGCACATTCATGTGATTGATGAATACTGTACTATGACCTTATATTTGTAATTTTGTGGTTGTTTATTTTGATGACATCTTGATTTTTAGCAAGAACAAAGAAGAACATTTACAACACTTGAAAGTTATCTTGGTTGTATTAAGAGCAGAGGGACTCAATGAAAACTTAAAGAAGTGCAAATTTATGTAGATTAACTTAACCTTTTTAGGATTTTTCATTTTTTTAGATGGTATCAAAATGGACCCAAAGAATATTAGAGTGATTATAGAATGGCCTACTCCTACAAACATAACAATAGTAAGGAGTTTCCATGGGTTAGCCACTTTCTATGAATTTTTTTTTAGGAATTTTAGTAGCATTGTAGCACCTATAATAGATAGCACAAAGGGAAGGGATTTTTCCTAGACAATAGATGCGAAAGAAAGTTTTAGGTTTTTGAAGGAGAAGATAACTACAACTCCTATACTTGCACTTCCACATTTTGACAAAGTTTTTGAAGTAGAGTGTGATGCATCCCATTTTGGAATAGGTGTTTTTCTTAGTCAAGTAGGTAAACCTGTAGCCTTTTTTAGTGAAAAGCTCAATGATGCAAAGAAAAATTACTCCACCCATGATCTACAATTCTATGCCATTGTTCAAGCATTATGCCATTGGGGATAGTACTTAATGCCCTAAGATTTTGTGCTATTTACTAATAACCTTGCTCTAAAATACATCAACACCTCGAAAAAGTTGAATACACAGCATGCCAATCGGGTCTCTTTCTTACAGGGTTACACCTTTGTGTTGAAGCATAAGTCTGGGAAACAAAATTAGGTTGCCGATGCCTTGAGTAGGCATACTTCTCTATTAACCAAAATGGAAGTCAAAGTCATTGGATTTGATAGTACCAAAACATTATATGCTACTAATGATGATTTCTAGGAAATTGTGGAACAGTTGAATGGTTCAAGCATTGGTAGGACATCTCATGTCCAAGGTGATATTTTTTGCAAGATGGTTACCTCTTCAAGGGAAGACAATGCACGAAAATATTATTCAAGAATTCCATAGTGGAGGGATGGCTAGACACTTTAGAAAGGACAAAACAATACACTTAGTAACATATAAGTTTTATTGTCCAAAGATCAAGAAAGACATTACTAAGTATGTGGCAGGGTGCAAAATCCATCAAATGGCTAAGGGGCATTCACATAATACAGGTTTATACATGCCATTTCCAATTCCCATTGAACCATGGACTAACTTGAGTATGGATTTTGTATTGGGTCTCCACACACTCAGTGAGGTAATGATTCTATTTTTATTGTTGTTGATCAATTTTCCAAAATGGCTCACTTTATTGCCTATAAAAGACTAATGATGCCACTAGAACTACCACATTGTTCTTCTCAAAAGTTGTTCACTTACATGGTTTACCCAAAACCATTACTTCTGACGATGATACCAAGTTCTTGAGTCATTTTTGGATGACTTTATGGAAGAAATTGGGAACCAAGTTACAATTTAGCAGTTCCTACCACCCTCAAATCGATGGACAAATAGAGGTATTCAATCAGAGTTTTGGGAATTTGTTATGATGCATTGTTGGTGAGAAGCCCAAACAATGGGACTTGGCATTACCCCAAGTAGAATTTTCTTATAATAGTTTTTTTAATAGGTCAATAGGGAAATCTCCTTTCCAAATTGTTTGTGGTAGAAATCCTTTAGGTGTTCTAGATCTCATGCCTCTAGCATTGGCTAACATGATTAGTGGTGATGGAGTGGCCTTTTTTGAACATGTTCAAAAACTCCAACAAGATGTCAGGCACAAGTTACAACTCAGTAATGACAACTACAAGATTCATGCAGATGTTACTAGAAGACAAAAAATATTTATAGAAGGTAACTTGGTCATGGTTTACTTATGCCAAGAGTGGTTTCCTATTGGAAAATATCACAAATTGAAATAAAAAACGATTGGGCTATGCAAAATCCTTAAGAGAATTAATGATAATGCTTATGAGGTTAGCTTACTAGACAATCTAACCATCTCTCCTATGTTTAATGTTGCTGATTTGCATAAATTTCATGGGATTGTTCTAGAGGTAGCTAATGGAAGAGAAGTTGAGTAGAAACATCACCTTCCAAATAAGAAACTAGATACTATTGCCCAAATTCTTGACAAAGAATCTATGTCCACAAGGCAAGATCAATACAACCGCTATTTAGTACAATGGGATGGCTTACTAGATACTATAAACACGTGTCTATCTGAGTGGGCACTGATGTAGTTAGATCCTTCCAAATTACATGACTTCACCAACAGTCACTTGCAGGACTAGCATTTCTTTCAAGAAGGGGATAATGATGTAGGAAGTTCAGAGAGTCATAACTTTTCACTCAAATTTGGGTTTTCTTAGATTTTTCTCGGTTTTTTTCAAAATCTATAGTTGAGTTGGATTCCAACACAACTAGCTTTGTTGGGGCCATTTTTAATTTTTTTTTGAGAGCTAGAAATTCCATCTTGACCTCTAAATTTTAGTTTTAAAATATCTTAGGTTTTTTTTGTATTGTCTTCTTTGTAATAACTTCAAAATTTCTTTATAAATTTTAGAGATTAGTTGGCAATTCACCTTTTTCATTTAAAGGGTAGATTTAGGAAACTTTGAAATTGCTTTCGGAGTTTTTTTAGAAGTTGCCAAAAATTGCATGTATTTCCTATTGTCAAAATCTACCAAATTTGGAAATTTCCTATTTTTTGTCGTGGTTGTTATTTAATGGAGTTAGTGATCCATGTAGAAGTAGTTTTTTTAGGAATGAAGAATTGAGAGTTTGAATTTGTATTGTGTTTTGTTATGAATTTATTAATTTCTCTATGAGTTGAGATTGGCCTGCTACATCATGCTTCATGTCATTTGTATCTTTGAGTTCAATTGTTTTCCTTTGTGTGCTTCCTGATTCAATGTAGATTATAGTATTCTCTACCTAGTTAGGTTTTGTTTTAGTTAAGGTTCTTTAGATCAGCAGTTACTATTGAAAGAGCTTTGTAGCTTCTACATGCTTTAGTGGTGTTCTTCATGATCATCTTTTGTTCCTATCTTTTAGGACATCTCCTAGTTTGGAGGCTTCTTCAGTTCTTCATTAGGTTCTTTTCAACATTATTTCCATCTCTTTTTTAAGTAGAGCTTTTACCACGTGGTTTTTTCTATTTCTCCTCTTTACAAATATTTGGTTGTTCTTGGGTACCTCATCTGGCCTTGTTTTTTGAGACCTAATTCTACTTTCAATAGTAATTTCTAGGTTTTTAGCTACTCCCTATGTTTATCTTCGAGGGGGGGGGGGGGTTGTGTTAGATTAATTAGATATTTTCTAATTAACTCTAGCCTACTTAAGCTAAATTTTATTCATATAATAATTTATTATTATGATGCAACCTAGGTTAGACCTTTTCAGGGTTTCAATCTCCTTTATAATGACAAACTCTCATTGTAAACTTTAATTGAAGACCAATTCATTTTTGATAATAGCAATCTTTCTTTTTTTTCATCAAGAATGTCTCATCTATGGATCTAGAAATTTTGACCTCCATATCTTTTCTCTTCTCTTTGTTGTGATGGGTGTTTGCATGTAGATGATTCTTAGGAGCTATGGAGTTGATCTTTCATCAACTTAAACAAAGCTAACTTAACATCCATCTAATAAACCATGAATTTTTAGTTAGATGCATAAGACAAAATATTAGTACAACTTTAAGTCTAACAATAGGGGAAAAAATTTCCTCAAAATAAGTTCCTCCTTATTATGAATAACATTTTCATACTAAGCTTGCTTTGTTTCTTACCACTTCTCCTTGTTCATTCATCTTATTTTTGAATATTCATTTAGTGTCAATTATGTTATTGTATTTATGCCTAGGGACTAATTCTCATCTCTTGTTCTTTTTAATTTTCTTAGTTTCCTTTTTCATGGCCTTTACCTAAAATTTATATTTACAAGATTCATCCATAGTCTTGTGATATCAAACATAACCCTTGACTTACCTTGTTCCTTGTCATCACTTCCTTGATTGTACTTCCAATGATATGATTCATAAGGTGATTCCTTGCAATATATCTTTATGTTCCTTGTTGTGTTATGACTTCTTCTCTAAGTTTTGATCATGGTTCTTATCCTTGCAAATTATTTTAAATTTCATAAAATAATTCCTACTCAATATTCTAAGTGGTTAACCTTTGATTAGTATCATCATTTGAGTCATAATCAAGTATCTTTTCCAAAATTCTAAACTTCTCATCAACTCTCACAATATTACATTCAACAATAGTTTACAAACTCTGATTAAAACATTTATATGTCTTTGTTTTGAAAGAGTATCCAAGAAACATACCTTCATCACTTCTAAGATAAAACTTGCCACTATAATACTCTCTTTTGATATAACATTTACTTCCAAAGATTCTAAAGTATTTCACAATAGGCATATGTTCAAAACAAATTTTACATGGTGTCATACCTATAACTTTTCTGATATGTACTTTTCTCATTGTATGATCTAAAATTTTCATTTCTTCTCTCCAAAAGATATGTGACACATTACCTTCAAACATCATAGCTCTATCTACCACACTTACTAATTTACTCTTCCTTTCTTCTATCCTATTCTATTATGGTCTCTTAGGAGATGAAATCTATCTCTTAGTCCCATCATCATCACAAAAAATATTAAATTCATTTGAAATGAATTCTCCTCGTCTATTTGATCTTGAGAATTTTATCTTAAATCCTGATTCATTCTATACTCTACTTTTGAATAATTTGAATTTCTCAAATTTAGATTTATCTCTAAGAAATGCTACCCACATCATCCTTGTAAACAAATTAATAAAAAATAATAAAGTAATTGTCACCATAGAATGCTATTGTTCTTGTAGAACCATACAAATCTATAAGTGCAATCTCCAACTTTATTTATGTAGGAAATATCTTTCTTGGAAATGAACTCTTCTTCTAATGGTAAGTGTAGATAGTTGTGGACCAAAAACAAGCCACATTTTGTTTTTTTCTAATCTAATCAATAGAATGATTGCATTATAGCACTATCACACTATATTGTGATCCACTATAGTGCTATCACACTATGGTTTGGGCAGTATGAGTTTGTGGCTTATGTAATGGAAATGGTAGCACGATCACACTATTGTAAATATTAATGAAAAGGATAGTGTGGTCACATTGTTGAAAAAGTTTATAAAAAATCCAAGACTTATTTCTCATTTGAATCAATTTTCTCTTCGTGGGTTTTATCTTCCCTTCACTTTCAAGGAGTGTGAATGCACTATGGAATGTAAATTTTAATCCTAATTTGCATGAGAAATAGCTCCACATCATCGGTGATTGCAAACTTGTCAAAGACGTATGGGTTTTAACTCTTATTTTTGTTAAATTTTGTATTTTTAAATAGTTTTTTTTGAATTTTATTGGAGTTTTTTTAGTTTTTAAAAACAATATTTTTTTAATTGTTAGGCAAGGTATAAAATCCACCTATAAATAATCCACCAAAAGATCCACAAAATACACCATAAGATCCACAAAACACTCCATAGGATTAACCCAAAAACCCTCTAAATGAAGAACAACCACCTTAACCACCTCCACCAATTCAAATACCTCCTGTAGGGACCCAAGAAAGTTTTTTCAATGTGAAAGAGAGAAAACAACGTTAGAAATAATTGTTAGGATGCGAAAGAGTTTGCTTCAACATAATCCTTGTAGGGAATGATTGGTACAATCCCTTGAGACCATTGTTGTAGTGCCTACCCTCGTTCACATCTTTTTCGGACATATTATTGCTATTATTATCAGACTATGATAGACTAGCTTTATGTTAATGGATTAGTGGTATTGTTTTGACACTATCGGACATTATGTTATGGATTCAGTTGTTATATGATGAGATCATTTAGACTTTACATTTCATGTATGTATGATGATCATTATATTGTTTTCAGTTATTTTTGATGATTAGTTAGATGTCCTATTATCTCATGTGTTTTATTATGGATACTTACCCCATACTTGCATGTGTATGGTGTGCGTTTTTTCTTATTGTATGGTGTTTCTGATGTGGTTAAGGAAGGGAGTCATAGTCACTTGCTTAGTCGGGATCTACACGATGCACCACTTCCTGCCATTGCCTGTTTAGCTTAGCGTTATATATATATATATATATATATATATATATATATATATATATATTGTATGTACATGCATGGTTTTTTTGCAGGTTGCAGATATCAGGTATCGACTTCCCTGAATTGCCAGGATGAGCATACCCTATTAGACTATCTCAATGATAAGAGAGGGGAGATAAATTCTCAAGTCCAAATCTCAAACCCTAAAACCATTTGTCCTAGTGAGTTAGGACAAGTATAAAAGTTGAGTACCCACTGAATGTGTCAGATGACATATTTCATGATTTTTAATCCTTTAGACTAATTTTGTATGAATTGTCCTATGATGGGTTTTTCATATTTTATCTTGGAGGTCTATGGAGAATTTTCTATTAATTAAGTCTCAACAAATAGATTTAATTAATAAATTAATTATTTGAGAAAATTAAATATCATGATCTTTGATATTTTGATTATAATTAATTAAAGGAGAATTAATTGAGAGAAAAGAATTAAATAAAAGAAAATTAGAAATTAAAATAAATAATAATTATAAAATACTAATAAATTAATAAACAAATAATAATAATAAAAGTTATAAAAATTAAAATGGAAGTTATAAATATTTAAATGGAAATTATTTAAAAAGTAAATTGGAGTTATAAGCTTGCATGGGAATTAACGCATTTCTCTATTTCTCATGTGTCAACAACACGGGGGTTAGAGCATCAATTAAGCACATGGTGCCTACAACCCTATGGCTCATCAAAAAGGTTGGAAAAGACCCATGCTTAGTTGGTGACACCTTCCAACTGTTTCTAGAAGCATTCTAGAGGTTTCCTGAGAGCTCTTTATATTCAGGCATTCCTAGAAGCTTAGACATAGTGTGGATAGCATGGAGAACAATTGGAGCATTGGAGGACTCAAGAATTCTAAAGAAGGGAGCTTGCTCTGTGGGTTTTCTGAGGAAAAGTGAATTAGCATCAGAATTCAGGTAGATTCTTGTGATTTTACTTATGCTATTTCCACATCATGCATTCCTATCTTCTTCATGTCTTCCATATGTCTTCTGAGGAATCTCATATTTCATTATGCATTTTGAGTTTGGGCAATCAAAATTTATTTGAGGATTCTATATGCTTGGATCTGAAAATGACACAGGGCTAGGGTTTAAAATTCATAGTCAAACCCATTAGATTAATTATTGGAAATTTTAAAAATCCAAAGTTTATAGAGAAATTATGAAAAATGGAAGCTTGTATTCATAAATTGTCATTTTGTTTATACATACATACATACATACATACATACATACATACATACATATATATATATATAGGTATATGTATATGTATATGTATATGTATATGTCTATGTATATATATATCTATGTATATATATATATATATATATGTATATGTATATATATATACATATGTATATGTATATATATATATGTATATATATGTATATGTATACATATGTATATATATATATATACATATACATATATATACATATATATGTATATATATACATATGTATATATATATACATATCTATACATATATATATATACATATGTATATATATACATATGTATATATATACATATATATGTATATATATACATATGTATATATATACATATATATGTATATATATATACATACATACATATATATACATACATATACTTATATATATATATATATATATATATATATATATATATATGTATGTATATATATATATATATATACATACATATGTATATATAATATATATATATATATTTACATGTGTTAAAAATCGAATGACATACCGCGGGCGAAAACATTTTATGAAATGTTTTTAAAAAAAAAAAACATATCACACAGTCCAATTGAAAATCGTGTAAGCAATTGTTAAGAAATAATAATATTCATTTACATTGTGATGTTGGGCGGGCGGGTATTTATTACCCCACCACTGTAGACCCGCGACCGCAGGGTACCTGCGGTGCGGACATATGGATAGCTGTGCGATTTTTTAAAATCGCATTATGATATATGTCGATTTTTTTTTTAATTATACTTGCAACGTTATTTCATATGCAAATTTGATATGAGTTCAATTTTTTTATTTTAAAAATGTTGCAATGTTATTAATTTTTAAATGTTATTATATATATATTTATGTATATATATATAAATATATATATGTATATATAATTAATTATAAATGATTATTATTAAGCTCTAAATTGATGGATCACTCTTTTTAATGATTTAAAGTATTATTATCAAGGTTATGAAGAGATATTAATAATTAATTTAATTAAACATTAGTTTTAATTAAGATTAATTATTAGAATATATAATCGAAGTTTTGATTATTGGAAATGTTGTTTTCCAAACAAAGTTTTTATAAAATATTATTGAATCAATTAGGAAATTTGAATCTAATGGAGGAACTTTTATCTATCAAGCAAAAATACATGGGTTAGGTAAAATGTGAAATTTCTCCACTTGATATTAACTTGGGAAAATGTAAACTAAGACTTTTACATTCAAATTTGAAAACTTAGCAAAACCAAAACATGTGTTTACATTGTGTATTCCTTATGCTTATGTTTTGGATTTTGGGTTGACTAGTGTCGACCAATATAGGATGTCTACCAGAGGCTTGGGGGATATGTGATTGTGATGTCATGATGATGTTTTATTCTCGATCTTTATAAACCCAACCATGATTATGTGATGGAATGCTCTATGTATTGGTTGTGATTACTAATTGTTAAAGTTGAGTGATGGGGACACAACCCAACAACTAGAATAGACACAATAGAAAGGGGAAATTATATTAACTGAGAAAATAAGCTGGTACAAACAGTGCAGAGAAAATAAACTCAAGACATGCCCTGCGGGCTTACAATAGCATAAATCTGGAGAATATTTCTCCTTTTAGCACCTCCTCTCAAGCTCCAATCCGAACTGCCTTTTACAATGCCAGAAATCTCCTTAAATAGACCCCGGAGGGTTAAGGACTAGGAGTACATTCTAGAAAGTGCTAGTAGGCATCCACCGACAAAATAGAAGGTTCCGGAAGCTGTGTTAGAAGTCGGTGCAATTCTAGAAGAATCCAGAAACGGTAGCCGAACTTTCGGGAGGCATAACTTTTGAACCGTAACTCTGATTGATGAACCGTTTACATTTTCGGAAAGCTCTCGAAGTGCTCTATAGCCCTATGGACCAGCTTCGCTCGTCCCCCATTTTTTGACCCTTTTTGAGGTCATTTAATGCCCCAAACCTGACTCTGAAGCATTCTTAGGGGGTCTCCAAAACCCAAAAAACTGCAATAACTTTCAAACCGTGGGGCCTTTTGACCTGATTCTTTTTCTGGAATGCTCTAAATCTCGATTACATTCATCTGGCCAACTCACACCTTCTAGGTCACCAAAATGATGGTCAAATTGCATGCTCCTATTTTTTGGGGATTTTTAAATGCACTGATAGTTGAACTATGAGAGTTGGAACCTTTATTTGAGCCAAATGGGTATCCAAAAATGCAAAGACATAAAATAGAAACTAAGTCTAAGTACATTTTTTGGGTGACACAATATTGCCCTTATACCTCTGGATGCTCCTGCATCATTGAGATTCTTATGTTTGAGACCCTTGACTTAACCATTTTTTTTGGTCATTGATCAGTTATCCTTGGTTATATTCTAGTCGCCATGATGGGACTAATATGTGGATTTATTCTTAATGATGTCATGTTGTGACATGTTTGACTCAACCATTTTGGAGTCTTCAATTAGTATGATTTTGAGATATTCTTCTTGGTTGCTTGTTGAGAACCAATGGATATGGTGATCTATTTTGAGAAATATTTTGGTTATTGAGAACCAAAGGATACTTTGATTATCAATGATACTTTAGTTGCCAATAGAGAGATGTTGTGGTCATGATTTTCTATGGATGTTGCTCATGGAGATTTGATGCTTTATGCATATTTGATGAATTTATCATGGATATTTGATGATTTTGTTATGAATTTTCTTTGATGATTATGATGATTTATGATACCATGAGCATTAGGGTAGGGTATCTGCATGTAGTGTCGGGAAGTGGCTTGCAATGGGGTTCGGGGCCCTAAGAGGCTACCAGGGTAACTCATTGTAAGTTGGATTAATAAGTGATAACATTCACACTTAATACTAACTGAATGAAGCTAAAAAGATAAGAGTTTTGGTTCTCGCCCATGCCTTGAGTGCTTGTATAGGCTAGGATGGGAGTAGTGAGAACGCATGGTTGCGACCTTGCATTCCATAGTATGCCTTGTCAGTATGAGAGGATACTAGTGGCCGCATGAGATTTGTATGGACCTCTAGAGTTTAGCTAACTGCCAGGGTAACTTGTACAAGATAAATGCGATGACACTTTCTCGCTTGCATAGTAGGTTCCTACATGTCATTGTGTGCCTCTGGGAAGTAGATGTCTGTCTTGTGATTGGAATCTTTGAGTTAGTATACTTTTAGGATTCTTGGAATTTAGAGACTTGTGCTATGTGATTTTGATAGCCTGTTTGGGACTTGAGATTATCTCCTCAGCACGATGGGAGTGGACCACTTAGGTACCACACGGTCAGGTGGTAGTGTATTTTCCACTCTTATCATTTGAGATTCATTGAGACATCGTGGCTGAAGCGTCCTTCGTGATGGTGGATATGTATTCTTTCATTGATGATTAGCATATTTTAGATGATGTTATTTTATGCTTATAAATGCATGTTAGATTACTTTCTACATATGATGTTGTATTTATTAGGAGTGACATTCTTACTATGTTAATACCGATGATCTCTTCGGTGATTTGGGATGTTATGCACGGAGGGATGGCTAGGGCCAATGATGGTCTAATGATGCTATTAACAGTTGGGAGGAATCATGCACTTAGTTTATTATGTTTGATCTTATGATGGATGCATCATGTGATTATCTTTACTTTGATGTATCATGGATTAGAATAGGATGATGTACCTTATTTCACATATGTATATTCTTTTAAGCCTTCATACCCTGTGACATGTAAAGTGGATGATTGAGCATTTGGAAATGTAATGTATGAACATTGGACTTATCATTATTATTTCATGTGGTTGTTGTACTAGATAGATTCATGTATGTAATTCAACGTTAAGGGATCTTAAAGAATTTAATTTGTTGTGTATGTTATGATGGACATTGCTATTGCTTCCGTTATTGTGAATAAGTTATATGTGGTATTTACTTTCATGTAATTTCTAAAAAAAAAAAAAAATGTTACCAAACTTAGTGAAATTCTAGGTTAATTCTTTGGATCCCTTGGCGGGGCATTACAATTGTGGGCTAGATAACTCCTTTTAGTGGTCAATTAAATCTATAACATTAATAAAAGAGAAGAAAAGTTAAGATATTATGCTGATATATTATCATTTGAAGATGTAAAAAAAAAACAATTACCAAAGATGACATATGAACTTTCTTTAAAAATCCTAGAGAACAAAACACATTGAGAAATTCAACTAATAGGTTCCCCATCAATTGGTGCATTCATAAAGGAATTAAAAATATCTTTTGGGACAAGTAGTGGGTGGTGTTTGATGCCCCTCCTTGTAACAATATTGAGGTTCCATAGTATTTCTTGTGGAAATCGTATTTTGTGTTTGTCCTTGGGGAGATCCTTAATTATTCTGATATTCTTCTTTCTTAGAGAAGATGTGGGAGATAGTAATTTTTTAGGCTAGGTGAACTTCATGACTCTAACATTGTTAGGGTACATATTGGCAAGACGCAGGTGGAGCATGTTTGGTGTAGGAATACCTAGGGTACAATAAAGCACTAATATAAATTTTTGATTGTAGGTGGTCTAAAAAAACATTGGGGGTAATAAGGACTAAATATAAATTCCTAAGGTGATTCTAAGGGTTTTGAATAGGTAGGATGTAGAATGAGAAGCAAATCTTGTCAATTAGGTCATGTTAGGCAAGATTACTCAAAAGTTGCTCTAGGTGGGAAAATATGGTAAAATAATTCCAAAAGGGGAAAGGAGTGTGTTAGAGGGGTCCTTATATGTACTAAGGTTTTTTTAGGAGGTTTGGGAGAAAACTGGCCAAGTTTGGAGGCCTAATGAGCAAAATTGCAAAAGTTGTCAAAAAGTTGCATTGACAACTTTTCAATTTTCCAAAGTTGCTAAGAAACTTTTTATCCAGTTTTGGAAAAACCAATCAATTGGTTAGTTATAATTTGAACTCTAGGCTAGAATGGAGCATGAATTCTATTTAAGAATTTTCCAACTCATTTCCAAGAGTTGGACAGTTGCGTATACGGACATCATTAGTAACAAAACAATATTGTGAATTGAAACATGGTTTTTAGAGGTTGAATAGAGTATTTAAGTTGAATTAACTAATTTTTTGGATGGAATATAATATTTTGATCATGTTTTGAATTTTTGTGCATATTTTTTTATTTCAAGCAAGTATTTGATAGGGTTTACAAAATTGTTTTGGATTAGGAATCTTGTTGTCTAGTTTTGTTGTACAATCATGAAAATGGCTATGGCTTGAGTGTCCTTGGTGAAAATACCATGGCTCTTGGATACCAAGAAATAGCCTCAGGTATATAGTGTAAATAATTATTTTGGGGTTTTTGGAAGGTCAAATTTTGTTTTTACAAGCAAGCAAGATTGGCAAGGTGACAGGAAATGCTTGTAATGGAGTTTTGTGGTGAATAGAAAATTGGAATGAGTCAATCTTGGATTGGAAATGTAGTAGTGTGTCAAGGGGTTAGAAATCAAAGGAGGAGGTTAGAGATGGAGTTTTATGCTTGTAGTGAAGGATACATTAACATTTCCTTTGAAACCCTTAAAAAGATAGTTTTTTGAAGTCATATTGTACAGTCAATCCTAGAGCCTAAGACCTAAAAAATCTTCAAGATTAGGTCTTTGGGAACAAAAGTCATGAACACACAAAGAGGCCTTATTATGGTTTTTTATGAGTTATTGTATTTTTCTTGTTTCTAAGAGAGCTAATAGGGGTTGTCAAGGCTACAAGGGCTAACTAGGAAATTTGGAGAAATATGAATGGGAAACCTAGAAAAATGATGCAGAATGGTAAGGAATGCAACAAGAACTACATAATAATGGTTTAAGTTTAGTTTTGATCCTTTTGGGTGTATGTGGTGGAGATTTCACAATTTAAGCCACAGAGAGAAAATTTGGTATAATGAAGGTATAGTGTTGAATCTTGAATTGTTGGGAGAGTTTCTTGGGGAAATGAGATCAAGAAGTGATCCTCTAGGTTAGGGTTACTAGAAGGAACCATAAGGAGGCTAAGAGTAGCCTAGTAAGAGTAAGAAAGCTCTTAGTTGAAGAAGCTTCCCATAAATGTTATGTTCCTTCTATTATGAAGGTACACATAGAGGCCAACACACTAGGAACTATTAGAACTTTGACTCAAAGCCCCATTCTATGTGCCACTCCCTTGATTTTAATTGTGCCTAATTAGAATACTGGTCACATGTGCACGTAATGTGGATCTCTATGAACATTTGGCACTTCCAATATAGAGGATGATGATAATGAGATGATGACATATGGCTTCCTTAATGCCCCATTATGTATTAATACATAGGTAATTATAAATAATTATATTTTAAACTATTTTCATCACATCTCATATGTACATGAATGACTAATAATTTACTATGTCTTGATGTTGTTTGATATTCAGGGCTAGAGTGTTGCTAGAACTAGCACTGTTCCCCAAGCCTTATTTTACACCATGTTGATGTCTCTACAGGTATGTATCAATGTATTCATTAAATAAATACATTTTTTTATAATGTAATCATATCAAAGGTTAACTCAAAACTTTTATCCATGTGCATTATTTTTGTGTTGGACCATCAAATTTCACATTGGACTTTGAGTGTGGGCTTGATACCACTCATGTAGAGGTATATTAATTTTTTTGTTCATTTGATTAATACATAAATTATTTGACTTATACATAATCATAAATTATTTATTTAATAAATTAATTAATACGTAAATTATTTGGCTTATACATAATCATATAAAGAGTCAGGGTGATCATGATGATGTTTATTTGGGATCACATGGATTTTGGATGAGTTCATTTCCCAAGAGATATATACATGTTCTAATGCATTTTAATTTTTATATCTATATTACATTATTTTGTACATGAATGTGATGAATTTTATGTCTAATAGATTTACATACATGATAAATAGCTAAATGTTGGACCTTTGAGATTGACACCACATAATGAAACATGTGGTACTACATTCATAGAGGTGCCCAAATATTTTAATTGATAATGTGGCATAAAAAATTATTTATTCTTCATGACTACATTTTATTCTCATGTTGTTTCATTTTCAGCTATTGACATCAGAGACTCTTCCACTTTTTTATCACTATATTGATCACAGAGTCATTTTTGTAGTTGCTAGTTTTGAGCCACTAATTGAGGTATCAAAGAGGTTACATTACACTTTAGTTAGTATTGACACTTTAGTACAATCAATTGATAAATTTGATGATCTTGTTGTAGTGTGTCATTACTACTTATCATCTGTATGCCCTTGAGGTGGATGTATTAAGGGATTATTAGCTAGCAATAAGAAAATACTTTATTTGACGTATACATATCTTTTATTTTGATCTATATTAGTTATTGATTCATATATAGTTTTAATTGTAATAGGTTGAGTTACAAAAGAGTCTAGACTGATAGACTAGCAAGTATGCTAGGATGACTCCATCTACAACATCTCCCTCTTCTTAGTGTTTAAAGAGACCAAGGGATTTATTTTCTTACCCTAGTAGGAAAGAGTAGATATCTAGGGATGTACATTTTATGCCTTTATGGTGTTATTGGACATACGTTTTGTATTTATTTTTTGACGCATTTCATTTTCCACATACATTTCATGTCTGAGTTTATTATACATAGGCTTATGATGTTTCAAATTATCATCGTATGATATTATAGGACATTGTATGAGATTTTTGGATGTTGACATTATTAGACCTTATGGAAAAAAAATTGAGTTTCTATTATTATATTGGATTTGATGCCTTTATTGTTGGATTAGTTGATTGGATTCTAAGATTTGATGACTGTAAATGTTAAGATGTAATGTTTTGGAAAAATAAGAAATTTCATAATGCATGTTGTGTTAGACCTATGAGAATGTTTTTGCATTTAGATATCAATAGTTATCAATAGTTTTCAAAGTGAAGTACCTTTATGTTGTAGGGTATGTGCAAGATCATGGTGTGCCAAAAAGTAGTGATGTGAAAAATATGGAGTTTTGAAATATCTAAAGCATTTCAAAATGTGCTTTGAATTTTTCCCCACCCATCTTGATACCAAACCAAAAATATAAAACCTTTCCTTATCAGGTACCCGATTTGAGAATGCGTACCCGATTTCATAATGGGAACCCAATCTATGCACCCAAATATTGGTGCAAAATTAAAATTTCAAGGGAGTGGGGATCAATTATTATATATAGTTACTAAAATTTATTATATAGTATTAAATAATTATAATTATTATTAATTATATAATTATTTTATATATAGTTACTATTTATCATATATATTATAATTATATATTATATATATATTAGTAACTTAAGTTAATAAACTATATGAGGATGTATGTACCTAGGGGTCCCCCAGGGACATACATGTGTTCCAATGAGTCCAAAGGGGTTATGGGATATCCTATGAACCCTTTCAACCCATTATATGATAACACATGTTCATAGGGGTCAGAGGATGTCTAAGAACATACATCTTGTGTTCCAATGCATAGAAATGTGTTATAGAATATCCTATGAGTCCTTTCAACCTATTAAATGATAAAATATATTCCTAGGGGTCCTAGGACTCCTATAGACATACATGTTTTGTTCCAATGGGTTGAAATGGGACATATAGTAACCTATGACTATTTTGACCTATTGAAAGGGGTCATAGAGTATTTGATGACCCCTTTTGACCCTTTGGAGCATAACATGTATGGTCCTAGGGGTCTTAATACCCATAGGAACATATATTATTGTGTAATGGGTTGAGAGGGGTCATAAGATTTTGACCCATTAGAACACAACACACATATGATAAGGGTTTTAGGACCCCTAGGAACATATGTTTTGATGTAATTGGTTGAAAGGGGTCATAAGAATCCCTATGACACCTTTCTACCCATTGGAATATAAGAGGTATGTCTTGCGGGGTCTTAGGAACCCTAGGAACATTTATTTTAATGTAATGGGTCGAAAGGGGTTATAGGATACCCTATAATGCCTTTCTACCCATTGAAACATGTTATGTATGTCCCTAGGGCCCTAGGATCCATAGGAACATAAATTTCCATGTATTTGATTGAAATAGGTCATAGGTTATCCTATGGCCCTTTTCAATCCATTTCAAATAATATTTTTGTCCCTAGGAGTCCTAGGACCCACAAGAACATATTTTGTCATGTAATGGGTCAAAAGGGATCATAGAATATCGTTTAACTAGATTCAACCCATTGGAACACAACATGTATGTCCCTAGGGGTCCTAGGAACCCTATAAACATATTTTGTCATGTAATGAGTCAAAACATGTCATGATATGACCTATGACCCCTTTTTACGATTTTGAACACAACATGTATGTTCCTAGGGTTCCTAAGACCCCTAAGAACATATGTTGTCATGCAATACATTGAAACGGCTCACAGAGTATCCTATGACCCTTTTTGACCCATTACAACACATTGTGTATGTCCTTAGGGGTCCTAGGACCCCTAGATGACCCCTAGGGACATACACCATGTGTTTGAATGGGTAAAAAGGGGTCATATGGTTCCCTATGATCCTTTTGACCCATTAAATGATAACATATGTTCATATGGGTCCTAGGACCCCTAGGAAAATATTTCATGTGTTAAAGTGATTTGAAAGCGGTCATAGAATACCCCATTACCCCTTTCAAATTAGTATATCACAACATATATTCCTAGGGTACTAGGATCTATAGGGACATAAATCAAGTGTTTAAATAGGTTGAAAGGGATCATAGGGTAACCTATGACTACTTTTAACCCATTAAATGATAACATATGTTCCTAGGGATCCTAGGACCCTAGGAACATATATCAAGTATTTGAATGAGTCAAAATGGATCATAGAGTACCCTATGACCCCTTTTGACACATTTCATGATAAAATATGCCTTTAAGGGACCTAGGAACCCTAGGGAACTATTTTATTTGTTCAAATGGGTTGTAAGGGGTCATAGGATAACCTATGACCCCTTTCAATGCATTTCATGACAACATATGTACTTAGGGGTCCTAGGACCCCTATGGGCCTATTTCACTTTTTTGAATTGATTGAAATGGGTCATAGGATTACTTATGACCCTTTTTGATGCATTTTGTTACAACATATATCCCTAGGGGTCCTAGGCCCCCTAGGGACCTATTCAATTTGTTCAAATGGATTGAAATGGGTCATAGGATATCTTATGAAATATTTCAACACATTTCTTGACAACATATGTCCCTAGGGGTCCTAGGACCTCTAGGGACCTAATTTAATTGTTTAAATGGGTCAAAAGGGGTCATAAGATAACCTATAATCTCATTCGACACATTTCATGACAACATGTCTCTAGGGGTCCTAGGACCCTAAGGTACTTATTTTAATTGTTTGAATGAGTCAAAAGGGGTCATAGGATAACTTATGAGCCCTTTCGACATGTGTCGTGAAAAAATATGTCTCTAGGGGTCCTAGGACCCATAGGGACATATTATAATCATTTATATAAGTCAAGAAGGGTCATAAGATAACATATGACCCATTTCAATGCATCCCAAGACAATATATGTCCCAAGGGGTCATGGGACTGCTAGGGACCTATTTCATTTGTTTAGATGGGTTGAAAGGGGTCATATGATAACCTATGACCTTGTTTGACATATTTGATGACAACATATGTTCTTAGGGGCTGTAAGACCCCTAGGGACCTTTTTCTTTTCTAATGGATTGAAAAGGATCATAGGATAATATATGATCCCTTTCAACACATTTCATGATAACATATAACCCTAGGGGTCCTAGGACCCCTAGGGACATATTATAATTATTCATCTATGTCAAAAGGGGTCACAGAGTACTCTAGGACCACTTTTGACCCATTAAATGAGAACATATATTCTTAGGATTCATAATGTACTCTAGGCCCCCTTTTGACCCATTATATGACGACATATGTTCCTAGGGGTATTAAGACCCCTAGAGAAATACATGGTGTGTTTGAATGAATTGAAAGAGGTCATAGGGTGCACTATGAGCTCTCTCAACCTATAATATGACAACATATGTTCTTAGGGGTCCTAGGACCCCTAGGGACATACATCATGTTTTTGAATGAGTCAAATGGGGTCATATGGTGCCCTATGATCCTTTTTGACCCATTAAATGAGAACATATGTTCTTAAGGGTCCTAGGACCTCTTGAAACATATATCATATTTTCAAATGAGTCAAAAGAGGTTAGAGAGTACCCTATAACCCATTTCAACTAAGTATATGAAAACACATGTTCCTAGGGCTCCTAGGAACCTTAGGGACATACATTATATGTTTGAATGGGTTGAATTAGGTTATATGGTGCCCTATGACTCTTGTTGACTCAATAAATGAGAACATATGTTCCTAGGGGCCCTAGGACTCCTAGGAACATATATCACATTTTCAAATGAGTCAAAAAGGGTCATAGAGTACCCTAGGACCTGTTTCAACCCATTACATGAAAACACATGTTATTAGGTGTGCTAGGACCCTAGGGACATGAATCATGTGTTTGAATGTATCTAAAGGGATCATATGGTATGCTTTTACCCATCCTGAACCATTATATGACAACCTATCTTCCTAGGGGTCCTAGGACCACTCAAGACATACATCATATGTTTTAATGGGTAAAATTGGGTTAGAAGGTGCTGTATGACAACTTTTGACCCATTAAATGAGAACATATGTTCCAGTTTCATGTGTTCAAATGATTCAAAAGGGGTTATAGAGTACCCTATAACCTATTTCAAGCCATTATATAATAACATATATTATTAGGACTCCTAGGACCCCTAGGGATATACATTATGTATTTGAATGGGTCAAAAGGGGTGATATGGTACTCTATGACTCATTTTGACCCAGTAAATGATAACATATAGGTATGTGTAGGATCATGGTGTGCCAAAAAGTGGTGATCTAAAAAATATGTAGTTCTAAAATATATCAAACCATTTCAAAATCTATTCCAACTTTTTTTCCACCCACCTTGATACTAAATGAAAAAAATTAACATATTTATAAGGTCTACTATATATCTTGATACCAAACCAATATGGTCAACTTTAAAAACATCCTTAAAATGTTCTTCTAGCCTATTTATATGTGATTTTTACTTCAAACAAGTAGCTGAAGACTTTTTTTTCACCAAAATTTGATGAAATGAAAAGGGTTTCTTAAGGATGTTCTTATCTTTCCATAAATGCAATGTTTGTGAAATTATGAGTTTAGTAAGTAATTATTACTTATTTTCTAATGGAGTTATGTATAAAGTGCTAACTAACACACTACTTGAAAAATAACTATAACTTTCAAATGGTACAACATTTTTTAAATCCAAAAGATGCATCACATTCTATGTTTCTTCTACTATAAGGGAAAAAAATGACAAATTGAATCTTACAAATTTTTGAATTAGTTAAGGTGGTCAGACAAGAGAGTTTTTTAATTCAAAAAATACTAAACTCAAAAATTAATCAATTATTATTTATTTAGAATAAAAATACCCAAAAATATGTGTCACATACAAGCATGAGTCTACTACTTATATCTAGAATATTATTGAAAAATATTATCATTTAATTTTGATTAAAGTGGTCAAACATACATCTACTTCTTATTTTTGTTCTAAAATCTTTGTAATATTGCATTAAAATTCAAAATTTTGACCAATCAATTTTTTTTTTTTGTGATAAGTCCTAGTAATTTAGAAACTAGATTCAATTTTCTAGAGATTATTTTCTCTAAAATTTTTGATATAAAGTTAATAACAAGTAGAAAATTGCACATCAAGTTTAAATTACCCTAATTTTTTGATTTTTTATTACCACTTAAGAGCATAGTTTGGTTGACCATGATCTTGCACATACCCATATGTTCTTACGGGTCCTAGGACATTGGGGAACATATATCATGTGTTTGAATGAGTTGAAAGGGGTCAAAGAGTACCCTATGACCTTGTTTAACCCGTTATATGACAAAATATGTTCATACGTGTCCTAGTACCCCTAGGGACATACATCATGTGTTTTACTGGATTCAAACGGCTCATAAGGCACCCTATGATCCTTTTTGACCCATTATATGACAACATATGTTCCAATGGGTACTAGGTCCCCTAGGGACCAACATCATGTGTTTGAATGAATCAAAATGGGTCATAGGATATACTGTGACCCCTCTTGACCCATTATATGATAATGTATGCTCTTAGGGGTCATAGGAATCCAAGGGAGATACGTCATGTGTTTGAATGGGTTGGATATTTTCATAGGGTGCCCTATGACCTCTTTTGACCCATTAAATGATATTGTATGTTTCTAGGAGTCCTAAGACCCCTAAGAATATTTATCATGTGTTCAAATGAGTCAAAAGGGGTCGTAGAATCCCCTATGAACCCTTTTAATTCATTATGTATCACCATATATTCCTAGGGGTAATAGGGCCCCTAGTGACATATATCATGTGTCAAAATTGGTGTAATGGGATTATAGGGAACCCTATGACTCCTTTTGACCCATTAAATGAGAAAATATGTTCCTAGGGGTCTTAAAACCCCTCTGAACATATATCATGTGTTCTAATGAGTCAAAAGGGGTCATAGAGCACCTTATGATGCCTTTTGATGCATTATATGACAACATATGTCCCTAGAGATCCTAGGAACCCTACGGACATTGATTATGTGTTTGAATGGTTCAAATGGGATCACGAATTTCATTATGACCCCTTTTGATCCATTGAACAATAAAATACATTCCTAGGGGTCTTAGCAACATATATCATGTGTTTGAGTTAATTGAAAGGGGTACTAGAGTACCCTATGACCCCTAAGCATACTTAATGTCATCAAATCAGTCAAAAGGGGTCGTAGGGTATTCTAGGACCCCTTTTGAGCCATTAGATCACATCATTTATGTTGTTAGGGGTCCTAGAACCCATAAGCATACATATCATGATTGAATGGGTCAAAGGCTATCAAAGGGTACCCTATGACCCCTTTTGATCCTTTGGAACCATTATTTGTATGGTTAAGGGTCCTAAACCCTTTAAACAAACATATTGAGGATCCTAAAAAGGGTTCATACTATTATTTAAAAAATTGAAAAAGATTAATTTTTAATTTAAAAAGGTTAAATTAAATTAAATTTAAAAAGATTTTTTTTTGGGAAAATTGGATATCTGATTTGGGAACAAGTATCTGATTTGGGAACAAGTATCCAACTTAAGAATGGGTACTTGATATTATTAGGTACCCGATTAAGCTTGGTTTTGCTTCAAATGCTAACCCTCCATGGTCAACATAGAAAAAATCCCACAAATTTATTTTGGCTTGTTGTTGTCTATTTCTAACTTCGATCATGTAGCTAATGACTTTTTTTCATCCAAATTTGATGAAATGAAAAGGGTTTCTTGAGAACATTCTCATCTTTCTATCAATTTTTTTTTTTGTTAAATTATGAGTTTAGTAACTAATTATTACTTAGTTTCTGATGGAGTTATCTACAAAGTGTTGATTGACATACTCTTTAAAAAATAACTATAACTTTCAATTTGTATAATATATTTTAAATCAAAAAGATGTGTGACATTCTATGCTTCGACTATTATAAGGAGAAAAAAGGAAAAAAATAATTTTGGACTTTTTTGAATTAGTTAAGGTGGTTAGACATGGAAATTTTTTAATTCTAAAAATAGTTTAGTAGAAAATTCATAATTAATTATTTGTTTGGAATAAAAACACCCAAAAATATGTGTTACATCCAATCATGACTGTACTTCTTGTTAGAGTAAATAATTAATTATTAATTATTTATTCTATTACTTAAGCTTACTTAGGTTAATGCATATTTGGTATTTAATGCATGTAGTGGTTGTTGTTGACAACTCGGGAGTTTTCTCCTTTTTTAGCATATTCCACTTTTTGAGGATATGTGCTGAGTTGTCATTTTTGTCCTCTACCTCCTTCCAGCTTGTTCTACAAGCTTCCATGAGGCCTTTTTAAACGGTCTCTCTCTCATTGTAAATAATTCTATTCACATAGCAATCTTATTTTCCTATTGTGAAATATTTCCTCTTGCATTGTTTGCTTTATGCTCTTGCTCTTTCGGTTTCTCTTCAGCAAGCTATTTGCATGTAGGTGATCTTGGCGACTGCGGAGTTGGATTTCATCAACTTCTACATGGTATCAGAGCCTCCCTGCTGCTTCTTGTTTGAAGGATTTGT